>CM038049.1:48934347-49346847 GCA_021397845.1 Areca catechu | reverse complement strand
TTCTGGAACTTCTATTGCGTATCCTTTGGTTACTGTAAATGACCTATATAATTAATGCAATTCTTGAATGGGATAGGACCTCTTTACCTATTAGTTGGTGATAGGGTGTATTTAATAATACTGTAATTGATCTATTGAATAAATTTATTTTAAATTTATTCAGTTCTTATAAATATTTGTTTATTTCAGTTAGCTTTTTCTTACAATGGATAAGAGTTGGATAACTAAACCGAGGAATAGCAAAGAATATCTAGATGGAGTACAGAATTTATTAAATTTGGTATGGAGAGAAGTAGTATCAGTGGGAAGATTTTATGTCAATGCCGAAAATGTGTAAATTCCAGTTCTCTATATCCAAATATTGTTGAAGAACATTTGGTATGGAATGATTTTTTAAGAGGTTATACTGAGTGATTTTTTCATGGAGAGTCAAGGTTACAATCTACATGTAACCAAACCTCTAACATGGAACATATACCTGATTTTGGATCCAGTAACCAACAGAAAAATCTTGCACCTTAGATATCGCAGTGTTCGAGGATCCAGATAATTTCTTTGAAGTTGAAAATGATGATGATATAATCACAGCAACTACCCATCAGCATACTAAACAATTATGGAATAAAAGAAGCATATTCTTTGACTTACCTTATTGGGAGCATAATATACTCCGGCATAATCTTGATGTTATGCATATAGAAAAAAATATTTGTGATAATTTGATTGAAACAATATTAAATATTGATGGAAAGATTAAAGATAACATGAAGGCGCATCTTGATTTAAAAGAAATGGGCATCCGACATGAACTTCATCCACAAGTGCTTGCAAATGATAGAACTTATATCTCTCATGTATATTATACAATGTCTAGTCGAGAAAAAGATCTCTTCCTGACAGTTTTAAAGAATATCAAAGTTCCTGATGGATATGCCTCAAATATTTCACTATGTGTGAATCTGAAAGAGCACAAAATTTCAAATCTTAAAAGTCATGATGGATATATATTAATGCAAGATATTCTTCCATTGGCTTTAAGGTCGTCAATGCCAAAACAAGTTATTACGGTTGTTTTTCAGTTATCATCATTCTTCAAGGCATTATGTTCTAAGGTTCTTGATCCTCAGGAACTTGATCAGTTGCAGTCTCAAGTCGTACTTACATTATGTCAGATGGAAAAGATTTTTTCTCCTGGATTTTTTATGATTATGGTTCATCTACTCATTCACCTAGCTTCGGAAGCTAAACTTGGTGGACCGGTACAGTACAGATGGATGTACCCGATCGAGAGGTAATACTGTAAAACTTAAATTTTATAATTTATTTAACTTTTTCATTATTTAATGTGATATAAATATCATACTTTTTGAAGGTATCTTGTACGTTTGAAGGATTATGTACGAAACAAAGCCCATCCTGAGGGCTCAATAGCAGAGGAATATATTGCTGAAGAGTGTTTAACATTTTGTGCAAGATATCTTGAAGGTGTAGAGACTGTATTCAATCGACCTCAACGTCATGGTGATACTATGGAGAATACAGATCTATACAAATTTGCATCATCCGAAAGATTTATAGGAAAAGCTGAAAGTATTGTTCTTGACCATAAATCCATGTCATAAGCACACTGTTATGTATTGCTACATAGTGACATAATATCTGACTATCGCAGGTTAGTCTATCTACACATGGATAATACTAAATATTAGACATGTTGTTGTCAAACTTATATTTGATTGTCATGCAGTAAATTTTTATCTGTACAACGACAAGCCAATCATTCCACTCGTCCTAATCCAAGGATTGAACAAAGATGGTTGGTTGAGTTATTCCCTAATTGTCTTGCCAATCAGGTTAGTATATATAAGTCGTATAATAATTTTATATATTTTTAACATTGAATAAATGATCGATAATTGATATTATATTTTTTAGGTACCGGTACTGATGGAGAAAAATAGTTCAGCAGAATTAATTGCACTTGCCAGAGATCCAAATTATATTGTGAACAAATATAATAATTTTATTATAAATGGCTTTAAATTTCATATCAATGAGCGCGAGAAACTTAGGAAAACTCAGAACAGTGGTGTTGTGGTTGAAGCAGATGGAAAATCTTATTATGGTATACTTAAAGATATTTTGGAGTTGGATTATTATGAAAATTTTAAAGTTGTATTATTTTGATGTGATTGGGTGGATATAAATACACCGAGAGGTTTGAAAAAGGACTCAAACGAATTCATACTTGTCAATTTTTCAAGATTGATACATACGGGAGTGTTATTGAAGGATGATCCATTTATCTTTTCATCTCAAGCTCGACAAGTTTTTTATGTACAAGACTCGAAAGATAAAGAATGGGCTACTGTTATTAAGACAAAATCCAGAGACTTGTATAACATAGAAAAAAGGGTGGAAGAAGAAGATGATGATACTTACACTCAGTGTATGCCTTATAATATTGTGCCGGATGATCATATAAATGATACAACCATTTTGGTTATGTTGAATTCCGAGGAAGGTACAACTGGTTGATTATGACAAGTAAGTAGTTTATAAGATGGTTTACATTTTTGCATTAATGATTATGTTATCTTTTAAATTGCAATTCATTTCCGTTATAATTTGATTACAATGTTGACTAACTTGTTTTTAAATAATACAGGTTAGGTACACCATGCCTCGAAGGAAGCGATTAGCAGATGTACAATTTCAGTTTTCCCAGACCGAGGCTAGTACTTCTTCATCACAGCAGCCCGAGGGCAGTCGATCAGTTTCACATCGGTCTGATGGCAGTCCCTCTATATCTGTATATCAGGCCGATGCTACTACCTCTATACCTCAGGATGACGCTATTCCCTTCGAGTCCGCACATCATGATCCTTCTATGGATCATCCTGATGACGAGCCTATCATCGATGATATACAGATACAGGGTACATAATTTAATAATTCTATCTCATTTCAATTCATGCATATGCAATAGTTTTGATATACAATGTTCTGTATTTTTTTTTGTAGATGGATCCGGGAGACTCAGGCATAGGCGAGGACCCACATTAGTCTATGATGTGTGGCAGTTACCTGAGGGTGAGAGGACAGTGATAGAGTGCAACAAGCTAGGGCAGCCTATTAAGAAAGCTGCTAGCTTGTTGACTAGCTTTCTAGGGATAGTAGCACGTCGTGGTCAGCTATATCCCCTGAATTATTCGAAGTGGAACGACATGCTCCCTGCATATAAAATAGAGATGCTACGAGTTGTTCAGGTAAAAAAATTAATATATTATTTTATATCTTAGGTTTTTAATAATTGAATTGCTTATTTTATTTAATATTTATTTTATTGTTTATTTAAATTATAGAGCAAGTTCGTTCTTCCTTCAGATTCATCTGATTTTGTACTTAAGTCTCTTAATCATAAGTGAAAAGAAAATAGGGCGAAGTTGAAGAAAGACTATAAGCTAGAGGGTAGGACAGAGGAGCAGGTTGTAGCTACCTGTCCTCCTGATGTTCAACCTCATCAGTGGATGGAGCTGGTGCACTATTGGTTCTCCGAGAGGGCACAGGTTGTGTAGCATCATCAAACACTTCGAAATTTATTAATTTTCACTTGTCATAATTATATTTATATAATATATAACATTGTTTTAATTTTATTTTGTAGATGTATTCTGATATTGGTAGAGCTGCACGAGCTGCTCAGTCTGTTCCTCATACAGCGGGATCCAAGAGTTATGCACAGCTCAGGCATGAGTTTGTTGTTTCTCATCCTATAATACTTTTAGTACACTTTTAGTTTTAACATCATATATCATCATGTATCATGCATGTGCCATGTATCATGGTACGGGGATATAAGATGTGTTATTTTAAATTTTTTTATAATATTTATTCTTTATATAGGCTGATCAGCAGGGGAGGGAGCCTGGTGAGGTGGAGTTCTATCGGATGACTCACGTTCACCAGGATGGCAGTTTTGTTCGGGACGAGTCCAGAGATATATATGTATTTTTTATTTATGTTATATTATGACTTTTATTTTGATTTTTATTAAGTATTGATATATGTGTTTTTTATAAAATATAGAATAGGGCTACCTCTATGATCTCCGAGCGTGCTGGCGAGGGCTCATCATCTACACAGAGCAGTCGCATCGAGACCGAGGTATTCTCGGAGTTGATGGGACCAGAGCGTCCTGGACGAGTGAGGGGTTATGGGATTGGAGTTTCTCCTACTCGGTTATTTGAGATGCGTAGATATACTCGGGATACTAGAGAGAGTCATGATCAGTTACATATTCGTCAGCTTCAGGAGGAGATAGCAGAGCTCCGACAGACACGTGATGCAGACAGAGCAGAGATGTAGACCATTAGGTCTCAGCTAGAGCATGTTCCATGTGTGCTGCATATGTTCATGTCATCTCAGGTAAGTAATTATTTATTAATTTTGTATGTATCTAATAATTTAGAATATATATAATGTATGTATTATAATTCCTGATGTATATCTTGCAGGTTCCTGATGCATCTGCGAGTCGTAGACCTGACGACGACTAGCCTCCCATGGATCAGTGATGCCAGAAATTTTTTTTATTATTTATGTATGTCTTTTTGTTTATTTGAACTTGGATTGATACGTTTATATATATAAAAAAAAACTTTTTATATTTGGTTTGTATTTGTGTTTGTGTATGTTGGATGTGATATGTGATACAGGTTTGAATATTTTTATTTGTTTGTGTATGTTGGATGTAGTACAGGTTTAAATATTTTCATTTTCATAATGTATACAGGTTATGGGTTTGTATATATGGCTATTTATTTTTTTAAAAAAAAAATCTACCGACGCTTTAAAGCATCGCTAAATGCCGATGCTTTAAAGCATTGCTAGATTTAAAACTAGAGATGCTTTAAAGCGTTGCTAGATTTAAAATTAGCAACGCTTTAAAGCGTCGGTAAATTAAAATTTAGCGACGTTTTTTCGAAGCGTCGGCAGGTTGCGTCCCAATGCTTGCATAGGCGACGCTTTACAAAATGTCGGGAGATTACTTAGCGATGCTTAAAAGCATCGGGAAAGGTCAAAAAAAGCATCGCTAAAGCCCAGATTCACTGTAGTGATATATATATGTATATATGTATATATGTATATATGTATATACATATACATATATATATACATATATATATATATATATACATATATATATATATATACATATATATATATATATATACATATATATATATATATATATATTGTACTGAGATGATCATCATATGTTGTTTGGAGAGCCTCTAGTTTGCTAGAGAGAAAAATCTTGCTGTATCCATTATTTGATTATAATGAAGTTTGATCTGGTCCCAGGCCCCGTGGTTTTTACCTCCACATTGGAGGGTTTTTTACGTAAATCCATTTTTCTTGTACTTGGTTTGATTTATTTTTGCTGGATTTGATATTGCTGGGTTATTACATATTTTAATTAGCACACAGGGGTTAAAATTTATCATGGATATAATTATTTGTTATCATATTTTAATCCCAACAACTTGTATCAGGCAGTAATTGTGCTAATTAAAATGGAGGAGAAATCTAGTATGGTTAAATTAACTTTATCAAATTATTTTTTGTGGAGGATGATGATGGAAGATTTATTATATTGCCGAGATCTATTTGAGATAATTGAATTGCAGAAAATATTGCCAAACAATGTGAAAGCTGACGAGTGGAAAAGGTTGAACAGGAAAGCCACGGCTACGATCAGACATGGATTGATGTGAGTGTGATCCATAATGTTGCGACAGAAATAGATGCTTATCAAGTTTGGAAGAAGCTAGAAGATTTATATCAGCGAAAAAATGCACAGAATAAAGCCTACCTAATCAGAAGACTAGTGAATCTGAAGTATAAAGATGGGCAGAATGCTTCAGAGCACTTAAATAATTTCCAATAGATCCTGAATCAGTTGGCTACAATGAAGTTGCTTCTTGATGACGAGGTGCAAGTATTGATCTTGTTGAGTTCCTTACTAGATAGTTAGGAGATGTTGGTGGTAATGCTGAGTAATTCTACTACCAGTGATAAACTTACCTTAACTATAGTGAAGGATAGTATATTAAATGAAGCAAACAGATGAAATGAGCAAGGTTTGACAGATACAAATTTTGAAGCACTGGTTACAAAGCAGAGGGGGAGAAGTAAAAATAGATCCTTCCACAGTTAAAGAGATGGTGAGTCCCATGATAAAAATAATCATGAAAAATCTAGAGGCCGGTCAAAGTCCAGAAAGGGTGTTACTTGCTACTACTGTAAAAGGCCAGGACATTTTCAGAGAGAGTGTAGAAAATATAAAAGGAATCAGGATAATACTAATAGAAAGAAAGAAGAGACATAGAGTACGATTGTAGTTGCATTTGATGATGAGATCATGATTGCATGTGACGATGCATGTATTAACCTCACATGTCAAGAACCTAGTTGGGTAATTGATTCAGCTGCCTCATATCATGTTATATCTCGGAGAGACTTCTTCTCGTCCTACTCTAAAGATGATTTTGGGCATGTTAGAATGGAAAATGATGCGGTAGCTAAAATTATTGGCATAGGAAATGTTTGTCTGGAGACCAATACCGGGTGCAGACTGCTGTTAAGAAATGTAAGGCATATTCCTGATATCTAATTGCATTTGATTTCTGCATATATTTTAGATGATGAGGGCTACTCCAGACAATTTGACGAAGGAAAATGAAAGCTCACCAAAAGTTCTCTGGTTGTAGCAAAAGGAAAGAAAGATGGCTTTTACATATTGAAGCTAAAGTGTGCAATGGAGTGGTGAATACAGTTGAAGAAACCTCCATAGATGTATGGCATCAACGGCTTGGTCATCTGAGTGAGAAGGGACTTGAGACTCTATCCAGGCACAACCTGCTTCCTTTAAAAGGTACGTACCTGAGACCTTGTACTCACTGTTTACATGGTAAATAGCACAAAGTTTCATTTCATAAGCTTCTCTTTCATAGAAGATCGCATGTACTAGATTTAGTTCACACTGATGTATGCTCTATGACCACTAAGATACTTGGTGGTGCACTTTATTTTATCACCTTTATTGATGATCATTCTCGAAAGTTGTGGGCCTTTGCTTTGAGATCTAAAGACCAGGTATTCGATGTCTTTAAAGAATTCCATGTTAGTGTTGAAAGGGAGAAGGAAAGAAAACTAAGATGCATCCGAGCAGACAATGGTGGTGAATATCGGGGTCCGTTCGAGAGATACTGCAGACAACATGGTATTAGATTGGAGAAGACCATCCTTAAGACACCTCAATAGAATGGAGTGGCAAAGAGGATGAATTGCACCATTGTTGAAAGAATCCGGTCATGCTTTCTCATTCAAAGTTGCCCAGTTCCTTTTGGGGTGAAGCTATGAGGACTTGCAGTTGATCTGATTAATCTTTCTTCTCATATGCTCTTGACGGTGATGTTTCTGAGAAGGTATGGATACAAAAATCAGTTTCCTATGACTATCTCAAAGTATTTGGATGTAGGGCCTTTGTTCATATTCCAAAAGATAAGCTGTTAAAGCTTGACAGCAATCAAAGGAGTGTATTTTTCTTGGATATGGACATGAGCAGTTTGGTTACAGGCTATGGGATCCAATAGAGAAGAAGTTGATTAAAAGCAGAGATGTAGTATTCTTTGAAGATCAGACTATTGAGGATATAGAAGAAGTAAATAAGCCAAAATCTACTACAGAATTATTTGTTGATCATTCTCCTATGTCTCAAGCCAGAGTGGATGATGATGGACAAACCGCAGAGGATGATGATGCGATGGATGATGAGCCTATACATGGTAGCTAGGGCTGGAAATGGGCCGGCCCAAAAGCCCATTGTTTGGAACTGGGCTGGGCCATCTCAATAAACTTCGGGCCAGCTTGAAATTGGTTCAGGTTGTGGATGAAATTTTAAGCATATTCGACTAGTCTTAGGGTTGTAAAATAGAGTCTATTTAATTTTTGGGCCAAAGGGATGGCCGAATTCTATCTAAAAATTTTTAAAATATAGTCTTTGGGCCGACCCATTTCCAGTCCTAATGGCAACAGTGCAACAGATAAGCATAGTGAGCAAACTTCTATGCAACAAATTATAGAACAGCAACTGAGAATGTCTACCAAAGAGCGCCAGTCTTCTCAAAGATACCCTCCACATGAGTATGTGATGGTGATTGATGGAAGAGAGCCAGAATGCATTCAGGAGGCTATGTCACATGCACAGAAAGAAAAGTAGTTTGAAGCCATGCAAGAAGAGATGAAATCCTTGTATGAGAATCACACATTTGATTTAGTGGAGCTGCCTAAGGGGAAGAGAGCAATGAATAACAAATGGGTGTTCAGACTCATGACATAGGAGCATAGCTTACAACCAAGATATAAAGCAAGACTGGTTGTGAAGGGCTTCAATCAAAAGAAAGGTATTGATTTAGAAGAGATATTTTCACCCATGATCAAGATGTTTTCGATCCGAGTTGTACTTGGCTTGGCAGCCAGTCTGAATTTGAAAATTGAGCAGCTTGATGTGAAGACAACATTTCTTCATGGTGATCTTGAAGAGGAAATCTATATGGAGCAACCAGAGGGGTTTATAACTAAAGGCAAAGAAATCCTGGTATGCAGACTGAAGAAGAGCTTGTATGGTTTAAAACAAGCTCCTCAATAGTGGTACAAGAAATTTGATTCCTTCATGGTAGATCATGGGTATGACGGAACTACTTCTGATCATTGAATTTTTGTGAATAGATTTGGTGATGATGATTTTATCATTCTCCTGTTATACGTTGATAACATGCTGATTGTCGATCATGATGCCAAGAGAATTCAGAGCTTGAATACTGAATTAAGCAAATGCTTTGCTATGAAAGACTTGGGATCAATGGAGCAGATACTTGGTATGAGGATGGCCCGTGACAGGAAGAATAAGAAATTATGGCTATCCCAGAAGAGATATATAGAGAAGGTATTAGAGAGGTTCTAGATAAGCAACTCCAAGCCAGTTAGCTCTCCACTTGCAGGTCACTTCAGATTAAGCTCCAAACAGTGTCCTACTGATGAGGAAGAAAAGGAGATAATGCAAAAGATTTCCTATGCATCCGTAGTTGGCAGTTTGATGTACGTCATTGTATGTACTAGACCGGATATTGCTTATGCTATTGGTGTTGTCAGTCGATTTCTCTCTAATCCTGGGAAGGAGCATTGGGCTGCAGTAAAATGGATTCTCAGGTATCTCAGAGGAACTTCTAGAACATGTCTATGCTTTGGTACAGATAAACCTGTATTAGATAGATATATAGCTGCAAACATGGTAGGTGATGTTGACTCTAGGAAATCCACATCAGGATACTTGATGACTTTTTCAGGGGGAGCTATCTCGTGGCAATCTAGACTGCAGAAATGTATTGCTTTATCAAGTACAGAGGCAGAGTATATTGCAGTAACAGAAGCCCGCAATGAGCTATTGTGAATGAAAAAGTTTCTTGAAGAACTTGGTCTAAAGCAAGAAAGATTTATCTTATATTGTGACAGTTAGAGTGCAATTCATCTTAGCAAGAATCCGACTTTTCATTCGAGGTCAAAGCACATCGATGTGAGGTATCACTGGATACGAGATACCTTGCAGATGAAGTTGCTACAGCTAGAAAAGATTCATACAGATAATAATGATTCAGATATGTTGACTAAGCCATTACCTACAGAGAAGCTTGCAGCTTGCAGAGCTAGTGCTGGCTTGTTGGTCCTCCCCACATGGACATGAGGGAGAGATTTGTTGTGGGTCCTGCCCATGTTGTAGGACCCGTCCTATTAAAAGGGTGCTTTATGGCCTGTGAAAAAGTCAGAAGGGGGGAACAGGAGACATGAGAAAGAAAAGGGAGCGGCACCAAAAAAACAGACAAAGAGAAAAAATAATTTTCAGGGCTTGATCGGACGATGATTTAAAACTCGATCAAGACGAAATTTTAATATGTTGTTTACGGCAGTGAGCTCTACAAAGTGAACGGTTTGGATCGCTGTGATTCCTCTCGTATAATCGGCAAATATTTAATTCTGGTGAGATCTTCCCTGTTTTCTTTTTGTATTTCTCTGTATATATATATATATATATATATATATATATATATATATTGTACTAAGATGATCATCATATATTGTTTGGAGAGCCTCTAGTTTGCTAGAGAGAAAAATCCTGCTATATCTATTATTTGATTATAGTAGAAGTTTGATATGGTCCTAAGTCCCATGTTTTTACCTTCACATTGAAGGATTTTCCATATAAATCCATTTTTCTTGTGCTTGGTTTAATTTATTTTTACTGGATTTGATTTTGTTGGATTATTACCTATTTTAATTAGCACATATAAATTAAAATTTATTCTGGATATAATTACTTGTGATCGTACTTGATCTCAGCAATCTCGATCCAGTCATGCCCCGTAACAACAAGTTATTCCGAGAAAAATCCCAAGCCGAAAGGAGGACTCCCAATGAATAAAGAATTCTTTTGGTTCCCAAAACCCGCGGTGAAGGAATCCCATTCAAAGAAAACCATCCCAAACTCCCGGTGAAGACGGAAACGTGAGACAGCAGGTTTTTTTATATCCTTTTTCAGAAAACCCCTGAAAGAGTAATAATTAGAGTAACTGAAATTAGCAGTTATGTTGCAGAATCCATGTAAAGTAAAAAGGCAACAAATCTCTTAGGGTGAAGGAGACAAGAGGAAGGATGTGTAATCCAATGGATCATGGTAAGAGAGTCAACTTGTGCAAGAAACTCCTTGTCTTCAAATAATTGAGCGGCTTTCAGGCCAGTTTAAACTGCTACAAGTTCAGCATAAGGCACTGAACAAGAAGAGATGTACATACCTTTAGCTAGTGTAAGGAAACCATTGACATCCCTTATAATAAAGCCAACACTGGCTCCTTGAGCTTGCACAACAGCATCAAAATTTAATATCAACCCGAGGAGTAGGCAACCAGGCAACGAGGTTGGGAGAAGAAATGTGCCTAGGCACATGAAAGTTGCCGCAGATCTTTGACCGGGAGTTGGAAGTGAAGACTTCGTTTATGTCTTGTAACTAAAGAGAGAGTTGACAGACCAATTGCGAAGTAGAGGTGGAAGACTGCTAAAATATTCTTGCATTATGGGTGTTCCAGATTAACCAAGCCATGTTGCTCATTACTGCTTTTTACCTATTCTCTACCTGAGCATGACCTAGCAATGCAGACAATGCTGGCAAAGAAGTAGGGGGACCTAAAGATCATTGCAAGGAGGGTCCAACAGTGCTGAGCAGAACACAATAATATGTTCTTCAGAGTCTTCCACCTTTTCCTCACAGAAGTCACAATAAACCAAAAAATTTGATAATGCTCCCCTCTGATTAAGATAAACTTGCAAGGTAAGTAGTCCTGAAATAATTTCCATGAGAAGCATTTAACCCTCATTAGCACAGTGAGTTTCCAGATCCACGGGAAGTGTTGAGGATGAGATTCTGGGACTGTTGAAGATAGGACAGAATTGCGATGTCTAAGAGACAAACATTTACAGAGTTAGAGATGGACCAACACAGTTGATCCGACCAAGGGTGAAAAGGTATAGGGATTTGCATAATAGCATTCCTCAAGTCAGCTTTAAAGAAAGAGGCACGAGCTTGTGAGTTCCATTTTCGGTCTGCAGTTATCAAATCAGCAACTTTAGAAGTAGCCAAATCAATTTCTGAGTCGACAAAGATTGGTGACGGACATAAGGGTGCATTAAAAACCCATGGATCATCGTAGGCATTAATTGTTGCGCCGGTACCAAGCATCCAAATCAGGTATTGCTGAAGTTGAGCACCAATGGCATTGATTTTGATCCATACATAATAGAGCTGCTACAGGGCCTAAAATTTATATTTTGTCACGCCCCGAATCTAGCATCAGAATTGGCTACGTGACTGGCCGCACAAATTCTAGATTTTATCCTAGAAATCATGCAAGGCCGGCATACAATAGTCACTTCATTCAAAAATCACTTTCAATAAACCAATACTATTTAAAAAAATCGAATAATAACTAAACAATCCATTTATTTAAGTCAAAATCACTAAATAGTTCACTAATTTATTACATAAATATCAGCAACAGATCTAACTAAACAACCTAACTAAACCATCTAAAAATTGATGTTCAGCCTCACGCTCAGCTCGATCCTTATTACAACTCCAATCCACTACTAGGCTCGAATATCCTGCACAACTCTGAGAAGGAAAATAAATAGGGGTTGTGAGCTTTACAGCCTAGTAAGGTCTCCAAACAGTCACCAATAATAGTAAGAATTTGAAAATAATAAGGAGATAAAAGTATATCATGTCATGCAACGAAACAACTCAAATATCACATATGACAAAACTTTTTGTAAAATCATGTTTCCTTTTTATGTTTTCAATTTAATCATCTTTCTTTAGGATTCCGGACTAGCCACGGTCATGCTCCAGCTCATGACTGGCAACCTCATAATCGATCATTTAACCGTGGTCAAGCTAGCTCATGTACAAAGCCTGTGGCTCAGGCTGTCCTACGTATTATCCTTCTGTGGCCGGCTATTCCATATACAAAGCCCATGGCTCCGGCTATCCCACGTACTATCTGCCCGTGGCCGGCTATTCCACGTATAAAGTTCATGGCTCAAGCTATGTAACCACGATACCACCGTGGCATAACTAGTCCAAATATCGTTATTACTTTATCCTTCCATATTATCATGTCAAATCATATCATTTACAGTTTTTCAATAACTGGTATCATGGTCCAACCCATACAAATATCATTTTATTTGATAAAACATGGTATACATGAATATAAATAACAACAATCGTATTGTGCATCATGAAAAGTCAACTATATCATGCAAAAACAAATCATGCATGCCAATGCATATGCACATTGATTAAATTATATCATAATAAATACATACACATAACTGGTGAACAGGTCCAGAGATCCTTACCAACTTCAACCCTGTATTTCTTGAGTGAACCATGGTAAAGATCACGAACATATTGCAATGCTTCATCCTTGCCATATCTTAAACTTTGGAGTTTTCCATTTTGAAAGGGGATTACATTGCACAACTACAACCGTGTTAGTATAGGAAATCCATAGATATTTTACATGCTTGTTATCAACTAGTTATTTCTTGTGATTTTTCTTGATCTCATTGACATTAGAAACAAATGTATGCTCCACAAGCTCATGCCTCTCCACACATTGAAGAGTGACCTCTGCAACCACCCCAAGGCCCCCCCCAGACCACAGCGAGCCAGATAAAAGAAATCAGGATCTCTCTCTAGACAACTCGATTGTTCTTTGGCAGGAGTTACCAGTTTCATGCTGATGACTTGATCATCAATGGGAGGTAGTCATGCACCAGTACCATTAGCACCAACCTAAACAATGCCTCTGATTATCTTCTCCCGAATAAATGCAAAGTTCTAGAGGGTGAGCCCGTGCTCCTTAAGTGCGTCCACGAGCTGGGTAACCTTGATCCCGGCCTGAACGCGGACCGTATTAGCATGCTGGTCCACTTCTAGGACCTTATACATGAGGGCAAGATTCACCATCCCGACCCTCATGGGGCCGATCCAGTTGGAGAACAACCCGGACTTGACTGGGCAAATCCGCTAGCGCTTGTCATGGGCATCCTAGACAGTGGCCTCGAGGTCGACGAGGGACTCTAGCTTGAGGAAGACACGAGTCCAAACCATCGTGGGTGCCGCTCCAGTTAGAGACGGTGTGTAGGTCATCAGGGAGCGGGGCATAGCGAAAGATCTGGGCCTTTATGCTTGGCATCAGGGAAAGAGGAAAAGAGTAATAGGTGGCGATGCCGCAGCTGAGGAGGAGGATGAAGTAGTCGGTGTACCTATGGAGCTTTGCATCAGAGGCATCGGAGAAGAAGTCGGGCAGATCGACCCAGCGAGAGCGGTTGTAGCATCTTCCCACTCTTCCTTCACATCATGTTCCAAAATAAGGGAAATCCCCCCTGTTTCCCTTCTCGATCTGCCATCCCCCCCTTCTCAGATGAATGCCCTGAAGGAGCACAAGAAGGCAGAAGAAGATGTCGAATGCGTGCTCCCCATCGAAGGTGAGCTCAATCATCCTTGGGATCAGGCCATAGGGTCTGTAAGGAAAACAGATTTATAAGAAGAACGGAGGATTTTTCCCTGTTGTGGAGAAAAGAAATCCATCGATCAAAGGTCCCCATCCCACCCCAACACGTCACCGACCTTGTCCCTACCCTTCACGATGGTCCAACATCTCTTTCGGCAAGATTTCCAGCCGAATAAGGGAGATCGAAGTCCCCTGTTCCGATTCTCATTGACATTCTCCCTTTTTTTCCCTCTTTTGCTGGGTTGAAGTCGGCTGGGCCTGCCGACTTCGGCCCAAAAGCCCATTTCTCATATTCTCCCCCTGTTAAAATAATTTTATCCTCAAAATTAACTTGATTGAGGTCTTAAACCTTAGAAGTAACTACCCTTCATATCGTTCTCAAACTCCCAATTAGTCGTCTCTTTGGGTACTTGTTTTTCAAGTTTTAACGTAATGAAATTATATAATACACAAAACTTGATCTTTTTCATTTAATATATATCAATTTTCTTGAGCTCTTCCAAAAATACTAATCTTTTGATGTAATTACTTATCCTTAATTATCTTTACAAGAACATTATTATAGTCCAAATTTTAGAAATACCCAACCTTAACATTATCCTTAAGCTTTCGATAGTTCCTTTTCTAGAATGCTTTCCTCATACGACCTTACATGCATAACAACATGATATAGCATTTTTATTTTTATCATAACCATCTATCTATATTGTGGATTCTTTCAATTTTTTTCAACTGAATATTAGCACCTTAACCTCGAATTAAAATACAAAATTCTTTGCCCATGAGATTTATTCCTATTGATTAATTTTACAGGGAAAATCATAATCGATCCCATCTATTCTTAACCAAAAACTTGAAGGAAGCTTGAGCATTAAATACTTGCCATGGTCTTTAGCATTCTTTCTTCTCTTAAGCTTCTCCACGAATTTATAGTTAGTCATTTATTTCAGGAAACTTTAAGCCTCTTCAAATAATGAAATCATAATATTAAAACTAAAAAAACTTTATATCAGAGTACTCCAGATCCAAGCTCGATAAAAGAATCATCACGTATCTTTTCTAAATTTGGAGATGTCCAATATTTTTTTTTCCTTAGAGTCCTCCATACTAGAAGAGCCTGATGATAAAAATTACATAGCAACGCCTATAGATTAGTCCAAAGATCAACAACTTCATCCTTTTATTTATTATTTAAATCTTGTTACTGAAATTCAAATAAGTATTTCCATCATAACATTTCTAAAATTAGAGTTAACATTCTTAAATCACTACACTTCCACTGCGTACTCTGCTATAATTTACTAAACCATCTAGGTTCACTAAATGATCAATAACACCAAGTTCCCTTCTAATCATACAAAATCTATCTTCACTTAGAGGTTTTATGAAAATATCTACTAATTGATTATCAGTACATACAAAATCAAGCATTACATTATCATTTTGTGCATGATCTCTTATGAAATGATGTCTTATTTCAATATGTTTGCTTCTTGAGTATTGAACATAATTTTTAGTCAAATTAATTATATTAGTATTATCACATCTTATTGGTGTCTTAGTTAGTTTGATACCAAAATCTTCAAGTTGTTGTTTGATCCATAAGATTTGAGTACAACAGCTTCCGGCTGCTATATATTCAACTTCTGTTATAGATAGAGTAACTAAATTCTGTTTCTTGCTAAACCATGAAATCAAATTAATTCTAGTAATTGACAAGTTCGACTAGTACTTTTTCTATCAAGTTTACAACCAGCAAAATCAATATCAGAATATGCAATCAGTTCAATAGATGAATATCTAGAGTACCAAAGTCCAATATCGATAGAGCCAGACAGATATCTAAGTATGCATTTAATAGCCAATAAATGAGACTCTTTAGGAGCATACTGATATCTTGCACACATACATACACTGAACATTATATCTGACCTACTGGCAGTCAAATAAAGCAGTGAACCAATGATACCTTTATATAACTTTGGTCTATATTCTTACTAAATTCATTTTTATCTAATTTACAAGAAGGGCTCATAGGTGTACCTAATGATTTGGTGTTCTCCATCCCAAACTTCTTTAATATTTCTTTTGTGTATTTGGTTTGGTTGATGAAGATCCCTTCTTCGGTTTGCTTAATCAGGAGTTCGAGGAAAAAATTCAGTTCTCCCACCATGCTCATCTCGAACTCACCCTGCATAAGCTTGGCAAACTCTTGACACAAAATTTCATCAGTAGCACAGAAAATAATATTATCGACATACACTTGTACTACTAAGAGATCATCATTCTTCTTTTTCAAAAATAATGTATTATCTACAATTCCTCTAGAAAAATCATTTTCAAGCAAAAATCTATTTAATCTATCATACCAAGCTCTTGAAACTTATTTTAAACCATACAAAGCTTTATGAAATCTAAAAACATGATTGAAAAATTCATGATTTTCAAAACCGGGTGGTTGTTCAACATAAACTTCTTATTCAATAAAATCATTAAAAAAGGCACTTTTAACATCCATTTAAAATAGTTTGAAGTTTATAAAATATGCAAATGCTAATAATAGTCTAATTGCTTCAAGTCTAGTAACAGGAGCAAAGATTTCATCAAAATCAATCCCTTCCTCCTGATTGTAGCCTTTGGCAACTAGCCTAGATTTATTTCTAGTAACCAAACCATTTTCATCAAGTTTATTTCTGAAAATCCATTTTGTTCCTATTATTGAAATATTTGATGGTCTTTCAACTAATGTCCGAACTTTATTTCTTTTAAATTGGTTTAGTTCATCTTGCATAGCATTTATCCAATTACAATCATTTTCAGCTTCTTCATATGATTTTGGTTTTATTTGAAAAATAAAAGCTAAATAATCACATATATTTCTCAAAGAGGAACTTGTACTTACTCCTTTTGATGGATCACCACTTAAAAGTTTTTTGGGATGTCCATGAGCATACCTCCATTCTTTAGATAGTGGATTGGGTGAAGATGAAGCTCCTACTTGTTCTCCTTCATTATCCTGATTATCTTCTTGCTCCTTGGAATGTTCTTCATTAATTATCATTCTTTCAAACTTTTGAGTACTTGTAACATCATCAACAATATCTTCTTTTCTAGAAGATTTATCATTAGTTTCATCAAATACTACATGTATGGATTCTTCAACTAGAAAAGTTTTTCTGTTGAAGACCTTGTATGCCTTGCTAGAGATAGAGTATCCTAAGAAGATACCCTCATCTGACTTGGCATCAAATTTGTTGAGATTATTTTTACCATTATTTAGAATGAAACAATGGCATCCAAGAACACGAAAATATTTAATAGTGAATTTTCAATTTTTCCAAAGTTCATATGGTATTTTTTCAAAATAGGTCGAATTAAAATATGATTTAAAATATAACATGCAGTATTTATGACTTTTGCCCAAAAATATCTAGGTAAATCATTTTCACAAAGTATTATGCGTGCCATCTCTTCAAGAATTTTATTTTTTCTTTCTACCACCCCATTTTGTTGAGATATTCTAGATGCAGAAAAATTATGATCTATACCATTTTCATCGCAAAAGTTTTCAAAATCATGATTTTCAAATTCAGTACCATGATCACTTCTTAAAGAGATAATTGAAACACCTTTTTCATTTGAAACCTTTTTTATGAAATTTAATGAATGTCGAAAAAGTTTCATCTTTGTGTGCCAAAAATATTATCCATGTAAAACGTGAATAGTCATCTATAATCACTAACCCATACTTCTTACCTTCCAAACTAGTTATTCTAGTTGGTCCAAAGAGATCCGTATGAAGTAATTCTAAGGGTCTAGTAGTAGATACTACTCCTTTAGGTTTGAAAGAAGATTTTGTTTGTTTTCCAAGTTGACATGCATTACAAATCTTATCTTTTTTAAAAGTGAGTTTTGGCAAATCTTTTACAAGATTATTTCTATTTAATTTTGAAATCAAATGCATATTTACATGTCCTAGCCTATGATGCCAAAGCTAACTAGTTTATTTGTCTTGGCTTCTTTTGCCACTAGGCATTGATCATTTTTTATAGGTAGATCATCAAGATCAACCGTATAAATATTTCCATGCCTATGACCAATAAACTTGATGCCATTGTTATCTAGATTAGATACAATGCATAAAGAAGATTCAAAAAGTACTTTAAATTCTTTGTCACAAAATTGACTTATGCTAAATAGATTGTACTTTAAACCATCAACTAACAAAACATTATCAACAAAGGAAGTAGGGGTGATATGGACTTTACCGATACCAACGATTTTGCCCTTTTTCATTATCACCAAAAGTCACATTTCCACCATTCATAGCTTCTAGAGATGAGAATTGTCTCACATCCCCAGTCATGTGCCTTAAGCAACCGCTGTCAAGATACTACATTCTTCTTTTATCCTTAGTTACAAGACACACCTATAAAAATAAGTCAAGTGAGAACTTTAGGTACCCAAGTCATCTTGGATTCTTTAGGATTAATTGAAATGGTTCCTTTTGGAATCCACACCTTTCTAACAGGATTTAATGTTCTTTTATTGCACATATACGATTTATGCCCTACTTTATCACATGCATGACAAGTAAAATTAGATGAAGCAGGTACAAAGAAATTTTTAAAATACTTTTATTGTTTTGAGGTTTGAAACATAATCTCCTTTGTTAAAAACAACTCTTTGATTATTCAAAAGCATGTTAAGTTTTTCATAACTATAAGTAAACTTTTCAACAAAATGTATTAGTTTTTCAAGTTCTTCCTTGTACTTCTTATTCTCTTACAAATACTCTTTGTTCTCTTTGACAAGCTTTTCATTAGTGGCTAATAATTGATCCTTTTTCAAAGAAATAATCTTAATAATTAACTGTTTATTTTCTTGAAACAAACAATCATTTTCTATCAAAGACTTATCATTTGTTTTAATCAACTCCAAATTTTGCTTTCTTAGTTCTTTGTTCTTTGTCTTAAGTTTTCGATATTTAACTACTAATTCATCAAAAATTTCATGCAATTCTTTGAAAGTAAATTCTTCTTCAAGTTTGAGGCTTACCTCTTCTTCTTCGTTGGCCATAAAGAAAAGGTTGGCGACCTCTTACTACTCTTCATCAGAACTTGAATCTTCACTCTCACTCCATGTTGCCATCATGGCCTTTTTCCTGAGTTTCTTTCTACTTTTCTTGAGTATGGGACAATCCAACTTGAAGTGACCGGATTTCTTACACTCAAAGCAAGTGGGTTGCTCCTTTTCCTTTCCTTTTCTTTTTCTTTGCTATAGTCTCCTTTTTTAGGCTTTTTCTTGTAAAAACCCTTTTTCTTCCTCATAAATCTTTTGAACTTTCTAGTAATGAGGGTCATCTCATCTTCATCATCCTCTTCTTCATATTCATCACTTGATTCTTCTTTGGTAGTGGACTTGAAGGCAATGGCTTTCTTCTTCTTATCATTGTCCACTATCTTTTGTTTCAAGAAGAGCTCATAAGTCATCAATGAGCCCAAAAGCTGCTCAAGTGAAAGTGTGTTGACATCTTTGGCTTTTTCTATGACGGTGACTTTAGCATTCCAAGAAGCTGGAAGAGACCTGAGAAGTTTATTAACAAGTTCACCAATAGAAATAACTTTACCTAAGCTTCTCATGCCATTCACAATGTTTGTAAATCTAGTATATATTTCATTTATAGATTCAGTTGGTTCTATTCTAAACATTTTATAGGTGTGAATGAGCATATTTACTTTGGTGGTCTTCACCCTCATGGGTAACTTTAAGCGTATCCCATATTTCCTTGGAGGAGAGATAATTTGAAATTCTATTGAATTCATAAGGATCAAGTGCACAAAATAAATTCATAGCCTTGGCATTAATTTCAACTTGCTTAATGTCATTCTCATCCTAATCTTCTTCTAGTTTTGGGGTGAGAATGCCATTAACCAAGTGAGTGGGCTGATGAGGCCCTTTAACAATAATTCTCCAGATATTGTAATCAATAGCTTGTAAATAAATGCGCATGTGTGTCTTCCAGTATGTATAATTTATGCCATTAAATAATGGGAGACGGTTAGAAGCTTGTCCTTCTACAATACCCATACCAATTGGAGCTGTCATGATCTTTCACTCAAGATCGTTGGACCTACAAGTAGAGTACTGGTACTCTGATACCACTTGTTGCCCAGAAATGGAGCCCAAGAGGAGGTCAATTGGATCTTTTAAAAATTTAAAGCAATTATGTGCTGGTCTTGAAGTGTTTGTGAAACAAAATGATTTAGCTCTAAGAGATATGCAGCAGATAACAACAAATTAAATGCAAGTATAGAAGAGCAAGTAATAAAGAAAGCAATCACATACAAACACAAGGATTTATAGTGGTTCGGTGCACTCCAAGCACCTACATCCACTTCCCAAGCTTTTCCTTGGATATTTCACTATAATCTCTCCAAGATTATAGTCGACTTATTTTCCAAGGTTCACAAGTCAAAATCTAAGTTGATTTTATCATCTAGGCTCACCAACAACCTTTACAACTTGTTTTGTCTTCGGGCTCATAAGTCAAACCCTAATTGGTTTTATCCCTTTGGCTCACCAATAACCTTTACAACCTAGTTTCAAAAAACCTTTGAAAACTAGGTCACAAAGTAAGAACAAGAATGTAATAAAAGAGCACAATAAAAGCACCTAGAATGAGCTGAAATGAAGATCATTGAAGCCTTCTTGATTGCTTGAGTTGACTTCTTCTTGGAATCTCTTGAACGCACAATTATGGCCAAGTACTTGAAAGCTTAACAACTCAAATATGGAAGGCTTTTTGCAAGGAAATCTCTTTAAACACACTCTTCTTGTCTTTTCAAATGATTGGAGTTTGTCTCATGTAATTTCATCCTTCCTTGTTGACTTTATGAGGTTTGGTGAGTGTTAAATACCTCAAATCCATTGAAAAGATCGTTGAAAACCGTTAGAATTTAAAAAGTAGCCATTTGGAACCGTTTGGAAATAAATATGAAATTCTAAAAAACTAGCCGCTAGACCTTGAGTCGACCTCATGAGTCGATACTTGATGCATGAGTCGACCTCATGAGTCAACACTTGATGCAGAATCCAGAAAACTTGAAGTTCTATTCCAAAATTTTTCTCAAGTGATAAGTCGATCTCATGAGTCGATATTTGAAGTGTGAGTCGACCTCATGAGTCGACACTTGGTGCGTGCCATTGAAACTTTGTATGCCGGTCTTTTGAAACTTTTGAATTTTCTTCATGAGTCAACCTTGAGAGTCGATACTTGGCTTGTTAGTCGACCTCTTGAGTCGACACTTGATCCTGTGCCATCCAAAAAAGCATGCCAAACTTGAATTCCTTAAAGATTTATCCATTAATCCATTTGATGGTTCTTCATAAAGGCCAAAGAGGTTGTTTTGATAAAGTTCCAAGTTGAAAAGCTCAATCAAACATGAGAAACCTTTAGCTCTTAAATTAGTAAGCTTGATACCTTTTTGTTGGAGAAATTGATATACCTAAGACCTGAAATTCATACTTCAATTGAAACATTAGTCCAAATATATAATCAGTGTTTTGTTATTCATCAAAATTAAGGAGCCAAAGCCAACAGATACATCCCATCCAGACTCTCCAATATTCATCATATACTTACTGATCATGAACGAAGAGTACAAATCATCTAGCCTTTTACATTCATCCTAGATCAATCCCATTACTTATATTATAGATAAAAAAATCATGATCCTCTTGGATACTATTCTTATGCCAGATCTTATGCAATATACCTAAAGATTAGAAATCCAAACCATGAATCCATTCTTGCAACTTTTATCATATCCCGACTGATCATGATATCAAGTTCAAATATCTCTTAAGTTATAATGATAAATAATGATCATAGCCCAACTTTTGATATCATTCAAATTATATCCTAATCATTTATATCACTGTTCCAAGTGATTATACTTTAAGCTTCGATATTATTCTTGTCATGTCCAAACTACTTATATCGCATTCCCAAGTAATCATAAGCTGAGCTTCAACATCACTCATGTCATGTCTTAATCACTTACGTCATAGTCCTAAGTAATCATAACCTAAGTTATGATATCATTCGGTCATGTCCTAATAACCATCATATAATTTTCAAATCACTTATGTCCTAGTCTGGAATAATCGTGACCTGAATTTTGATGTCACTTATATCTATCATAATCACATATACCACAGTTCCAAGTCATCATAACCTAAGCTCTGACACTATTCTTGTCATATCTTAATAACCATCATGTTAATATTATTTTATCCACTTGTATCACCATCCCAAATGATTATAACCTAAGCTCTGATACTACTGTGTCATGTCCTGAATCCAGCACCGAAATCGGCTACGCGACCGGCCGCACAAACCCTAGATTTTATCCTAAAGATCATGCAAGGCCTAAGTACATAATATTTACTTCATTCAAAAATCACTTCCAATAAACCAATACTATTTAAAAAAATTGAATAATAACTAAATAATCCATTTATTTAAGTCAAAATTACTAAATAATCTACAGATTTATTATATAAATATCAGCAACAAATCTAACTAAACAACCTAACTAAACCATCTAAAAATTGATATTCAGCCTCACGCCCAGCTCGATCCTTGCTACAAATCTAATCTACTACCAGGCTCGAATATCCTACACAACTCTGAGAAGAAAAATATATAAGGGTTATAAGCTTTACAGCCTAGTAAGGTCTCTAAACAATCACCAATATTAGTAATAATTTAAAAATAGCAAGGAGATAAGAGTATATCATGTCATGCAATGAAATAACTTAAACATCACATGTAACAAAATCTTTTGGAAAATCATGTTTTCTTTTTATGTTTTCAATTTAATCATCCTTCTTTAGGATTCTGGACTAGCCACGATCATGCTTCAGCCCATGACTGGCAACCTCATAATCGACTATTTATCCGTGGTCAGGTTAGCTCATGTACAAAGCCGTGGCTCAGGCTGTCTCACGTACTATTCGCCCGTGGCCGGCTATTCCACGTACAAAGCCCGTGGCTCAGGCTATATATGTAACCATGATACCACCGTGGCATGGCTAGTACAAATACCATTAACACTTTATCCTTCCACATCATCATATCAAATCATATCATTTACAGCTTTCCAATAACTGGTATCATGATCCAACCCATATAAATGTCACTTTATTTGATAAAACATGGTATGCATGAATATAAATAACAATAATCGTACTGTCCATCATGAAAAGTCAACTATATCATGCAAAAACAAATCATGCATGGCAATGCATATACACAAGGATCAAATCAGGTCATAATAAATACATATACATAACTGGTGAACAGGTCTAAAGATCCTTACCAACTTCAACCCTGTATTTCTCGAGTGAACCATGGTAAAGATCACGTACATGTTGCAATGCTTCATCCTTGCCATATCTTGAACTTTGGAGTTTTCCATTTTGAAAGGGGATTGCATTGCACAACTACAACCATGTTAGTATAGGAAATCCATAGATATTTTACATGCTTGTTACCAGCCAGTCATTTCTTGTAAATTTTCTTAATCTCATTGACATTAGAAATAAATGTGTGCTCCACAAGCTCATGCCTCTCCACACATTGAAGAGTGACCTCTGGAACCACCCCAAGGCCCCCCTAGACCACAGCGAGCCAGATAAAAGAAAACAGGATCTCTCTCTAGACAACTCGATTGTTCCTTTGGCGAGAGTCACCAGTTTCATGCTGATGACTTGATCATCAATGGGAGGTAGTCGTGCACCAATACCATGGGCACCAACCTAAAGATGCCTCTGATTTGCTGCTCCCGAATAGACGCGAAGTTCTGGAGGGTGAGCCCGTGCTCCTTGAGTGCATCCACGAGCTGGGTAACCCTGATCCCGGCCTGAATGCGGACCGTCTTGGCCTGCCGATCCACTTCTAGGACCTTCTCCATGAGGGCGAGATTCACCATCCCGACCCTTGTGTGGCTGATCCAGTTGGAGAACAGCCGGGCGGATCCGCTTGCGCTTGTCATGGGCATCCTAAACAGCGGCCTTGAGGTCGGCGAGGGACTCCAATTGGAGGAAGACATGAGTGCGAACCATCGTGGGTGCCACTCCAGTTAGAGATGGTGTAGAGGTCATCGGGGAGCGGGGCATAGCGGAAGATCTGGGCCTTCATGCTTGGCATCAGGGAAAGGGGAAAAGAGTAATAGGTGGCGACGCCGCAGCTGAGGAGGAGGACGAAGTAGTCGGCGTACCTCCGGAGCTCTGCATTGGAGGCACCGGAGGAGAAGTCGGGCAAATTGACCAGTGAGAGCGGTCATAGCATCTTCCCACTCTTCCTTCACATCGTGTTCCAAAATAGGGGAAATCCCCCCTGTTTCCCTTCTCAGTCCGCCATCCCCCCTCCTTAGATGAATGCCCCGAAGGAGCACAAGAAGGTGGAAGAAGACGTCAAATGCATGCTCGCCGTCGAAGGTGAGCTCAATCATCCTCAGGATCAAGCCGTAGGGTCTGGAAGGGAAAGAGATTTATAGGAAGAACGGAGGATTTTCCCTTGCTATGGAGAAAAGAAATCCATCGATCAAAAATCCCCATCCCATCCCAACTCGTCACTGGCCTTGTCCCTGCCCTTCACGGTGGTCCGGTGTCTCTTTCGGCGAGATTCCCGGTTGGATAAGGGGGATCGAACTCCCCTGTTCCAGTTCTCATGGACGTTCTCCCTTTTTTTTTTTGCTGGGTTGAAGTCGGCTGGGCCTGCCGACTTCGGCCCAAAAGTCCATTTCTCACATATTTAAATTGAACCAAATGGATCCAAAGAGAAGTTGGGTGGAGAACAAGATTGGTTGCAATTTTATCTATTAATGCTAGCTGCTTAATTCGCAAAGATTGAAAATCAAGACCACCCTGGTTTTTAGGATTGCAAATTTTAGACCAAGCAAGTAGATGAATACCCCTACAATTAGAAGAGTGGTCCCACAGAAAAGCATGGAACTCTTTTTCTATGCAATAGAGAACCGAACAAGGAACATGAACAAAAGTCATGGCATAGCGGGGGATGGAGGAGAGAATTGAATAAAAAAGTTTGGTCCTACCAGCAAAAGAAAGGGCGTTCCACTTCCATCCAACAATTTTATTATCAAGCTTTTCCATGAGATAATTGAAGTCAGATGGTTAGGGTGGTAGCAAATAGAAGTATGCCCAAATAATGCCAAACCCCTCTTTTAACAGGCACTTGGAGGATATACAAAATTTGCATCTTGATAAAAGGGCTAACTTTACAGCTAAAGCAGATATGAGACTTAGAGTGATTGATAGCATATCCTGAAATAGCACACTAAGCATCCAGTATTGATTTCAAGGTAACAGCATCGTGGACAGTAGCCCTGGTAACAAATAGACAGTCATTGGCATATAACAAGCGAGAAATTTCAGGTCCTTGTAGTCTAGGTTTATAAGCTTGGAGTAACCTCATTTGAATTGTTTCATGAAGATAGGTAGAAAGCAGCTTGGAGCCAAGAATAAATAAGGGGATCATGGGCACCCATGACGAAGTCCACAAGTATAATTAAGAACCAATCCAATGGAGAGTTGTTAATAAGTCAAATTGAGAATATGTTATGCAAGAAATGACCTATGAAATAAACTTGCTATGAAAACTAGAAGCTTTATTTAAGAAGTTTAGACAAGTAGCCCCATTGAATTTTGTCAAGAGCTCTCTATATTGAGCTTAAATAATATTAGGCTTTGGGTAGGAGCAGCTTTATGAAGGGAGTACATTAATTCCTGGGCTAGGAAGGTATTATCAATGATGTTTCTTCATCGGACAAAAGCAGTCCAACGGGTAGAAACAAATAGAGGGATGACTTTGGAAGGATTTTGACAATAATTTTGTAAGTTATGTTACACAAGCTTATTGGTCGAAAGTCTAGAATTAGAACTCATAAATATCCATTTCTTGGATGAATTCTAATTTCTTCTCCAATGAATTTTTTAATGAATATTCTTAAATTTAATTTATACAAATTATATACGATAATTACAAAAAATGTATGAAGAAAATGTGTGCATATTACTGTAGATGAATAATTTTATATTTCTTATTGTAATATCTTAAATAATGAGCCAATCATATTAAAATCATATGTTCATTTCCTCATCTACTTGACAATTTGGTTAGAAAGCACCAAAATACATGAATTTGGATTTTTAGGTATATTTTGTGCTATAGATCATGTTCAATAATTTGAATCATGAATTTAGATGGCCCATGTGATTTTTTTTTAATGGTGAGTGAAAATATATGTGATATGGCAGTATCGCTGACGTGTAGCCCATGTCAGACCCAGTCAGACGCCACATCAGATTTTTTTCTTGGACTCCTTCCCAGGCGACTCCCTTAGGGTCGAGATGCCGTGGTCGAAGTCGAGCTCCCCCTCTCCAGACTCCTTCGCCAGGCGGCTTCCTCAAGATCGAGACGCCGTAGCCGAAGTCGAGCTCCGCCTCTCCGGACTCTTTCACCAGGTGGCTCCCTCAAGATCGAGATGCCGTAGCCAAAGTCGAGCTCCGCCTCTCCGGACTCCTTCGCCAGGCGGCTCCCTCAGGGTCGAGACACCGTGGCCGAAGTCGAGCTCCCCCTCTCTAGACCAACTCCATCTCGGCCGAAGGGACCTGCAACTGAGAGACGTCGCCGATCCCCTCGGGTGGCGATCCGCCACCCAAGGACCACGGAAAGGCGCCTGACAGGCCACAATAATGGTCTTAGCTACCACTTACGCCAAAAAGAAAAGAGTCTCCCGATCGAGGCTCGCTAAGTTACCCGAAAAGGAGCAACCTTAAAGAATGTCAGAGTGCACGGTAGGTTCCACATCACAAATGAGGTAAGGCATTCTGTCCATGGAATGAAATATCACCGCACGCGCCCGCAAGTGAGGGGAAGATTCTGAGGTAGGCCTCATGCATCCATTCTAGCTTAAAAAGAGTTCTCCAAAGTCCCAGAAGGTAAGCGAGCAAAAACTGAAGGTAAGCGAGCAAAAACTAAAGGCAAGCTAACGGGCAAGGAGAGTGGCACACAAGAGAAAGCCAGGAAATCAAGACTACCACAGATCCATCGGAAGGGTCTCGATGAACACAGCCCTTCCGCCAAAACTCTCCTCCATCACCATTTCTCCTGCTCTGCTCAAAGCTCTTCTACATTCTTCCAGTACATTTCTTTCTCCTCATAGAGTGGAGTCCACCTACGGGGCTTGACCGGGAGGATCTGTTCCCCTAGATCGTCACTGATTTGAGCATCGGAGTACCCCCATCGGGATCACCGGCCCGGATCTTTTTTGTTTTGCAGGTCCGGGTGTGCAGGTTGATCCGGAGTAATAAGGGCACGGTCCGAGGCCCTCTTCAGCTACAGGCCATGGCGGTTCTAGCGGCAACAATATGTATTCCTAGCTACTTATAGGCTAAAATAAAAAGAACTTAATAATTGATCTCTATATAGATCGAGTTCTAATAAAACATCCCTATTGACAAACTTTCTAGCACATTGTCCAATGGCTATAATTTTTTTTTAATTCCTAGTCCCTCTAAAATTATTCATGTATGGTACGATGATCGATGAACAAAAATCGTATGAGGCACGAACCAGAGAAAGGAATATGAGATAGGCTTCTAATTTTATCATGTTTTTTCTAATACCTATCTTAAAGTACAAACCTAAAAGTCAAAAATTTCTTCTACTAATGGATTCACCAATTCCATGATTAAAAAAAATGATGGCATTTTCTTTCTTCATCTCTTTGAGAATATATGTTTTGCCAATGTATTTTATATAGTTAGGTAATATATACCAAGAAAATTAAATATCAAGTAAATCAATACATATATCTAAGTAAGTTGACATAATTTTTAGAATATAAAATTCATCAATACAAGGTACATAGCTAGATGATACATATTTAGCAAATTAGTCATCTGATAATCCAGTGTATAAATACCTTCAAATAAATTGATACATAGTTTTCAAAATATTATATTTACCGGTACACATTACATAATCAAGTAACATATAATTGCTAAATTTCTAATATGTATATACCGCAAGCTTTTTGAATAAACACACCTAGCAATGATCCAATATATACCTCCAAGTAAAAGCATATCATGAAAACTATGTATCGGTTAATCTAAATATATATATTAAATATTGTATATTAGAAAGTCGATAAGCATACATTACTTGGCCATGAATTATATACTAGTAAATATAATATTTTAAAAATTATGTATTAATTTACTTGAACACTTATATTAATTGGATTGTCAGATAACTAATTTGCTAAGTATGTATCGGTTGACTATATATACTATATGTTTGTAAATATTATATTTTAAAATTAAACCTTTAATTTACCTATGTATTGATATACTAGATGGCTAATTTTTTATATATTATTTAACTTTGTAATATAAATCGACAAAAACCATATTTTAGAAATGTAAAAGAAAAAGCATGCCATATTCGATTTTCTTTTTTTAAAAAATTTTTAATCTTGGAACTAATGACTTTATTAATAAAAGAAATTCCTAACTTTTGAACTTTTATTTTAAGATATGCATCAAAGAAAATAAGGTAACTGCTAAGGCGGTAGGTAGAGGCTTAGCCTCACCTCCCACCATTTTGCATTTTTTTTTCAAAAAAAAAAAAGAAAAAAAAAAAAAAAAAAAGAAAAAGAAAAAAGAAAAAGAAGAAGAAGAAGAAGAAGAAGAAGATTTTTGTTATTTCAACGCCCGCCCCATATAGATTTTCTTCTGGCGCCCGCCCATATAGATTTGCTTCCGTCCCGTATTTCCTTCTGGCGGATCAGAATATGTCCACAACCTTCTGTCGATACACGCGGGTCCAAGGAGGGACCGCATGTTAAAATGATAAAAAAAATATAAAGGGGACATGATTGGAATGGACGGCATGTTATTTCATCGCTCATATAGATTTTCTTCTGGCGCCCGCCCCATATAGATTTGCTTCCGTCCCGTATTTCCTTCTGACGGATCAGAATATGTCCACAACCTTCTGTCGAGACACGCGGGTCCAAGGAGGGACCGCATGTTAAAATGATAAAAAAAATATAAAGGGGACATGATTGGAATGGACGGTCTGTTATTTCAGC
The DNA here is from genome assembly GCA_021397845.1 of Areca catechu. Lineage (NCBI taxonomy): Eukaryota > Viridiplantae > Streptophyta > Magnoliopsida > Arecales > Arecaceae > Areca > Areca catechu. The sequence continues at coordinate 49,317,464 of CM038049.1, read as the reverse complement.
GCTCATATAGATTTTCTTCTGGCACCCGCCCCATATAGATTTGCTTCCGTCCCGTATTTCCTTCTGACGGATCAGAATATGTCCACAACCTTCTGTCGATACACGCGGGTCCAAGGAGGGACCGCATGTTAAAATGATAAAAAAAATATAAAGGGGACATGATTGGAATGGACGGTCTGTTATTTCAGCGCTCATATAGATTTTCTTCTGGCGCCCGCCCCATATAGATTTGCTTCCGTCCCGTATTTCCTTCTGACGGATCAGAATATGTCCACAACCTTCTGTCGATACACGCGGGTCCAAGGAGGGACTGCATGTTAAAATGATAAAAAAAATATAAAAGGGACATGATTGGAATGGACGGTCTGTTATTTCAGCGCTCATATAGATTTTCTTCTGGCGCCCGCCCCATATAGATTTGCTTCCGTCCCGTATTTCCTTCTGACGGATCAGAATATGTCCACGACCTTCTGTCGATACACGCGGGTCCAAGGAGGGACCGCATGTTAAAATGATAAAAAAAATATAAAAGGGACATGATTGGAATGGACGGTCTGTTATTTTAGCGCCCATATAGATTTTCTTCTGGCGCCCGTCCCATATAGATTTGCTTCCGTCCCGTATTTCCTTCTGACGGATTAGAATATGTCCACAACCTTCTGTCGATACACGCGGGTCCAAGAAGGGATGTTAAAATGATAAAAAAAATATAAAGAGAACATGATTGGAATGGACGGTCTGTTATTTCAGCGCTCTCTTGCGTATGACACAAGTCTGATCGATCTCTTTCCCACATTCCTTTCTCGGTCCATCCACGCTGAGCCGCTCATTCTTTACCAACAACCATATATAAAAGCTGAACCGTAAAAGTCCCATTCTTCACCAAAACCTTTTTTGCTCCTACCCAGCCGAAATCAGTCTCATAAACCCTGAACTTTGGTGAACCCGCAACACCCATTGGTTGCTCTGCGATCAAAGGCCCGACACTTCGCATCCATCTCTCTGCATCATCCAAAAATCCGCCTTTTATTCCTTCAATTGCTTTCCCAATTGCCTCCGCCGCCGCTACAAACCCTTCTTCTCCAATAACATCGCCCACAGGTACGTCGACGAGACAAGGCCCTACACAATTTCCGAAGTACACCGCCGGGAGTGGCGGTTGCAGTCGTTGCCTGCAATCCACCGGGAATAATAAATAAGCTTTCTTATCACTTGCAAGTCCTCTCATCCTAACAAGGCACGCCCATACATAAGCAAACACGACCACGATCGTCGAGCAATGGAACGATGTCCCACGCTCGGCGGCTCTGGCCAGCACCAGCTTCTTGAGCCTTTGAATGTGATCTTGTTTGAGAGAGAATGGACCATGTCGGTGAAAGGAATTTCTCCTGATAGTTCATCATTTTGGGGAGCTTCGGAACTTTTTATATCATCAAGGAAAACAGAGTACAGCCCTCGATGATCGGAGATCAAGGTCCTGTCGAACAGCAGAGGCGGCACCACCGCAGGCATCGAGTTGCCTCCCGCCTTGCATGCGGAGGCCCATGACTTCATGAAATGCATGGAGCTAGAGCCGTCGCATGCAATATGGTGGACCGACACCCCGATCGCGATGCCATGATTCGGGAACACGGTCACCTGTAAAGCTAGCAAAGGCTGAGCATCCTGGGACTTCGGCAACTTGGGGACCAACTGCAGGAGCTTGGAGATGTCGCATGAGTCGGAGTCGGAGAGATCATGGAAATCACCGTCGTGTTCCGCCACGGTGAAGATGACGGAGTCGCCGTGGACGTAGGATATCTCGTACTGGTCATCGCTGCCAGGAGAGCGACGGAGATTACCGGCAAGAGGGAAGAAGTGCTGCAGGGTGAGAGACGGAGGATTTGAGGTTAGGAAGGCAGGAGTCTATGAAATGAGAGGTTGGATAGGGAAAGTGATAGAAGAAAAGGCGCTCGACGGGCTGGTAATGAATTAACCAAATTATGTCAAAGAATGTAAGGGGGAGAGATGCTGGATCAACTGATCCGGCTGGTGGGGAGACCCGGGAGTTCTCTAGAACTCTTAGTGCTGAGGATTTTGACTCCATTGCCGGACACTACTAGCTTTGGGATTTCGTGAAATGCCTGCGCTAACAAAGACCAAAGTTCGCAAGAAAAGGTCTTGTCGGCACTTGGAAACGTGGAAGCAGCGCTGCGACGGGCACGGCCCGTATGCAGCCACCGATTTTTTTATTTATTTATTTGGGTAAAGGATAAGTTATACTAGCCCCGGACTTATCCTCTCCATCCGTCTTTTTTTTTTTTTTTTTTTCTTTTTTTTATCATAAAAAAAAAATTATATATTAAATTAGAAAAGAAATACATACACTCTCGACTACCAAAAGGGCCTTACAGGCTAAATCTTTGTGCACCGAGTACGGTGCAGTAAATCCAATATGATATGTGTCATATTTTTTCATTGATCTAAATGTATCCATTATAACATAATAGAATGGAAGCTAAGCATGACTAGTATTAATTATCATTTAATTTTTATTTAAAATTTTCGTTCAGACTAAAATATCCTTCCCTTCAGTCTTTTGAACTAGAGTATCGTAGGTTTTGAATTAGGACGTCATAGCTTTTGAACTAGAAATAATCAAAAATTTTTTATTTAATTTTCAAAATGCCCTACGTAATATTTGATCTAATTTTGAAAATATCATTTGTAATGTTTGATTTAATTTCAAAAATGTCATTAATAGCTTATTTTTAAAAGGATATTTAGGGAATTAAAAAAAAATCTCACCACCATTAAATGCATGCCATAAATATTTTTTAATTAAATTTTAAACTAATAAAATTTTTAAAAACAAATAACAAAATTTAAAATAATATAATAAAATATTTAAAATAATATAATCAAATTAAAAATATTTAAAATAACATAATAAATTTATAAAATTAAAAATATTTAAAATAATATAATAAAATTAAAAATATTTAAAATAATATAATAAAATCTAAAATTTTTTATAAAAATAATAAAAAAAAAAAAAATTTAAAAAGTATGGCCACCGTCCGATCACTGATCTAATTCGGTACTATTGCTGCCAAGATCATCGTGGCCCGTAGCTGCTGTCGACGTCGGATCACCTCTTATCTTTTCAGGGTTAACCTGCGCTTCAGAGCCTGCAAAATAAGGTCAGATACCCGGGCCGGGGATTCCGACGAGGGCACTCCGACGGTCAAGTAAGTGACGATCCAGGGGAACAGATCCTCCTGGTCGAGTCCCTCTTGATGGACTCCACACTAGGAAAAGTAAATGGTGTAAGAGTGGGGGTACGAGTGTACTGGGAGAGATGGTAGCCGATGTGGATTGGCACTCTTGTGTGGCTTCCTCTTTCTCACTTGCTTGGATGAGTATTTTGTGATTAAGCTTGCATACCCCTTGCTGGGGGTGTCGAAGGTTCTTTTAAATCCAGGTGGTTGTTGAATGCCTACCTCGGGATCTCCAACGTGTTGGCAGGCGCGTGCGGTGGTATTCTGTATCGTGGTCGGGACGTATTTCCTGATTGGTGATAAAGGAAGCTGCCATGTGATGCGTGTCGTAGTGCACCGATTTAGAACCTTAATTCCACTACTCTAAAGGGTAGAATAGCGGGAGTAAGGGTCGATCCCACAGAGACTTTGGGGTTATCTTGAAAAAGTATTTTCTTTTGACTTAAAATAAACTAAAATAAACTAGACTAATGCAAGAATTAAATGCAAATAATAAATCTGTGAAAATAATTTAGATATGACCTATCTCAAGAGTACGGCCCGTATCCGTGGATCACGGCCCGTCCCTTAGGTATAGGTCAGTCAAAACTAATTCACTACAACTTACCTTAAACGCTAATCCAACATGACTCCAGCATGACTAAAATAAAAACAAGCAAACATGGATTAATATAAAGCAAATAAATTTTATTGCATAAAAATTGGAGTACAGAAAAAAAAATAAAAGTAAGGGAACAAGGGTCCCTTTCTCCCTTTTTATCCGACTCTGACTCTCTGTCACAGCAACAGGTGGAACTACGGACAGCAAGTGGAATCTCCCAAAAATTCCTCCCCTTCGCAGAAGAGAATCACCGAGGTATTTATAGCTGAAAAATACCGTGTCGGGTCCGTGTGGAAAGCGCGGTGATTTCTTCATCTCAATCCGATCTCCTTATCTGATTTTTTTACGATCATCCCCATCTCAAAAATTAAATTCAAAAATTCTATCGCACAATCCCGCGTCCATCCAGCGTCGTCCGACATCTCATCTCGTTCCGATACTTCTTGTTTTCGGACATCCCGGTCGGAACAACAGGGGCGGTGATAGCGGGCACGGCCAGGCGGTGGGGTGGACCGTGGCAGCGGAGACGGATGTGGCGCAGAGACGGACTTGGGCTGCATGGCCGTGGGCATGGCTTCGGCTGGACGGTGGCGTGGCCGTGGGTGGCATGCAGCAGCAGGCTTGGGCGGCGACTTGGGTGGCAGCGCGGACGGAGGACGTGGCCGGAGGCGGTGCTGCAGGGCGGGTGGCGGCAGCAGGCTTGGGCGGCGAGCTCGGCGGACACGCGGTGCAGGGGGACGCTGGGCGGCAGCACGACCGTGGGCGTGGGTGGCGCGGCTCCGGGCGGCTTGCGGCTGGAGCTTGGCGGACACGCGGCGGCTTGCGGCTGGAGCTCGGCGGACACGCGGCATGGCCGTGGGCGTGGCGCAGGGGCGGCTCGCGTGGGCGGACACGGAGGGCGGACGGCGCGGCGGCGGCGTGGCTCGCGTGGACGACGGCAGCAGGTTCCGGCCATTTTTCCGGCCAAACGGGAGCTCTTCGGCCGGCGGGAAGGTTACCGGCGGCTTCGGCGGCGCCGGGAGAAGCTCTCCGGCAAGTTTCGGCGCGATCGGAGCACGGTGGTCCACGGCTCCGTCCGTGGACCGGCAGCAATGGCTGCCGTGGACCGGCAGCTCATGCGGTGGACCATTGAGCCGGTCCACCGTGAGCCAAACCAAAAAGATTTTAAGGACGCTCCAAAAATCGTGCGGCTCTGAAATCCGTGTTAAAACCTTCTAAAATCTATTTCGGGCCCGTTTGAAGTCCGAATTACATTCTGTTTGCGTCGTTGGACTCCTAAAATCAAGATCTACACGTTTATGGAGTCAATTCCTACAAAGTATCACAAAAAGTATCAATTTTAATCAAATAAAGTTGGGTTAATTTTTATTATTCTAATGTCTAACACACCCCCCAACTTAAACTTTGCTCGTCCTCGAGTAAAGGAAATGGATGAGTCTTGTATACTAAGATGGTCCATGAAATGAAAATTATCGTACTAACCCTAAAATCAAAGGATACATGGTTAGACTATTAAAAAGGTACTTCATTGGATTACCAATTCTACCCTTTTAGTAGTAGAATAAAGTCAATAGAAGTTTTAAGAGTTTTCGTTCCCAACTTTCTATCTCACTATCTAAATCATCCAACTTAGTTTGGTTTTGACGCAATATTTATTTAGTCCCCACTCTTTTTTTTTTTTTTTTTTTTAATGTAAAGTCAGTGCAATGTCCTGACACCTTGCTTTCTAATTAACCCTTGTAGCGAGCTTTAAGCCAATGACTCCCAAACCAGTTGGCTTTAGGGCATTAGGTGTAAAACACCCCTCGGGCTTACTGACTCGAGTTAAAAAGGCTAAGTCAAGACTAACTCTACAAAAGATTTCGTTACATCCTCACCTTTTGACGCGAACAACAATGCTTACTTAGGCGAAGGGGTCCGGTTACTCAGTGAGAGATGCTAAAAATCTTTATTAACCTCAGGAATTTTTTTAACTGGGGATTTTTTATAATGCCTATACCAAAATAAGTAAGATTTATTATTAAGATCAATAGGCCGAAGGGTCTGGAATTACTCTTCTAAAATTTTCTGGACTACACTCTACCACCACTTATAGGGTTTTCTTGATAAATCATCCCTCAGTATCTTTAAAATTTTCTAAACCATTAATCACTCCTCATTTAGTGAGCTTGATTATTTTCAATTCGAGACAAATTTTTGTACACAAAACTGATTAAAATTTTACTCGAGGATTTGATTTAATTAATTACCTCACCCCCCAACTTAATTTCCATTGTCCCTAATGGAAGAGAATATTAATAACTAAATGGCATGGAAGGATACAACCTGGTAGGGTATGGAATTAGACGTCCTTCTATCACCATGTTCCCGCAATCTTCTTTTATTACTCCATTTATTCTAAAAACAAAGAACTAGAAGTTAAAATATGAACTAAGGAAAGAGCTGGGCTGCCTCCCAGGAGCGCTAAGTTTAACGTCTTCAGCCAGACTATGTTCATCATCACAGCAACACTGGTTGTTCAAGATCAAGAGTTTCAACAACTTCTCCATCACTGATTCCTTCAATATACGGTTTCAACCGCTGGCCATTCACCTTAAAAACATTCCCTTGCTTAGGATCCTTAAGTTCAACAACTCCATGGGAAAATACTTGAGTTACTACAAAAGGTCCATCCCATCGTGAGCGGAGTTTTCCGGGAAAAAGACGTAACCTAGAGTTGTAGAGCCACACTTTTTGATTAGGCTCAAATGATTTTCTATTAATGAATTTGTCATGATAAGCCTTCGTTCGAGCCTTGTAAATTTTTGAACTCTCATACGCTTCATTTCGTAACTCTTCCAACTCACTTAACTGAAGTTTTCTATGGAAACTCGCATTCTTCATGTCAAAATTAAATCGCTTGATAGCCCAAAATGCACGGTGTTCCAATTCAACAGGTAGGTGACAAGCCTTTCCAAACACTAACCGGTACGGAGACATTCCTAGAGGGGTCTTGAAAGCAGTTCGGTAAGCCCATAAAACGTCATCCAAACGTTCGGACCAATCTTTCCTATCGGGTCTTACCGTTTTCTCAAGAATGTGCTTGATCTCTCTATTCGAAACTTCTACCTGACCACTAGTCTGGGGATGGTATGGTGTGGCTACTTTATGGGTAATTCCATACTTTTTCATCAGTGCGTCAAAGTGTCTATTTGTGAAATGCGCACCTCCATCACTAATAATGGCCCTTGGGCACCCAAACCGACTAAAGATGTTATGTTGAATGAACTTGATCACAACTTTGTGATCATTAGTTCGAGTTGCCACAGCTTCAATCCATTTCGAAACATAATCGACTGCTACCAAAATGTACTCATATCCAAAGGAAAGAGGAAATGGTCCCATAAAGTCAATACCCCAAACATCAAAAATTTCAACAACTAAAATGGGTTTAGGGGCATCATATCTTTTCGTGAAATATTTTCCCTTTGTTGACACTTGAGACAATTACGGCCAAATTCATGTGCATCCTTAAAGAGAGTTGGCCAATAAAATCCACTTTGCAGCACCTTTGCTGCAGTTTTTCTCCCACTAAAGTGTCCCCCACATGCAAGAGAATGACAAAAATTGAGTATACTCTTGAATTCACTCTCAGGGACACATCGCCTTATCACTTGATCTGAACAGTGTTTAAACAATTCAGGTTCCTCCCAAAAGTAATATTTGATTTGCGAAAAGAACCTATCTTTTTCTTGTTGTGACCAGTATGGAGGAACTTGCCCTGTTACCAGATAATTCACAATATGGGCAAACCAGGGGAGATTACTGGTAGAAGAAATTGAGAATAGTTGCTCATCAGGAAACCTATCTCCAATAATTTCATTGTATTCTACTAAGATCCTAGAAACATGATCTGCTACCATATTTTCGGAACCTTTCTTATCCAAAATTTTTAAGTCAAATTCTTGTAACAAAAGGATCCATCGAATCAGTCTAGGCTTGGTATCCTTTTTGGATAGCAGATGTCTTAATGCAGCATGATCAGAGTAAACTAGGACCTTAGACCCTAATAAATATGATCGAAATTTTTCTAGGGCGAATACAACTGCTAGTAATTCTTTCTCAGTAGTGGTATAGTTCATTTGTGCATCTGAAAGAGTTTTACTAGCATAGTAAATTACATGGGGTTCCCTATTGAGCTTCTGTCCTAAAACAGCTCCTACAGCATAATCAGAAGCATCACACATGATTTCAAATGGCAGAGTCCAATCTGGGGGCTTGATGATAGGTGCAGTGGTCAAAGCAGTTCGAAGAATGTCAAAAGCGGTCAAACATTCTTTACTAAAATCAAAGGACTTGTCTTTGGCAAGTAAATCACACAATGGTCGAGAAATTTTGCTGAAATCCTTGATGAATCGTCTATAAAAACCAGCATGGCCAAGGAAGGATCGTACTTGTCTAACCGAGGTCGGGGGAGGTAATTTCGAGATTAATTCAACCTTAGCCTTATCAACCTCAATCCCTCGCTCAGAAACAATGTGTCCGAGTACAATTCCCTCACGAACCATAAAATGGCTCTTCTCCAACTTAAGACTAAGTTGGTTTCTATACAGCGTTTCAATACCTTAGCCAAATTATGGAGACAATCCTCGAATGAAGATCCAAAAACAGAAAAATCATCCATAAACACTTCAAGGAAATGACCAACCATATCGGAGAATAAGGCCAACATACATCGTTGAAAGGTGGCTGGTGCATTACAGAGACCAAAAGGCATACGCCTGAATGCAAACGTTCCAAAAGGGCAAGTAAAGGTGATCTTTTCTTGGTCCGCAGGAAATACTGGAACCTGGTTGTATCCTGAATATCCATCCAGGAAACAAAAGAAACTCTGCCCTGCTAGTCGTTCTAGAATTTGATCAATAAAAGGCAGAGGGAAATGATCTTTCCTAGTAACAGCATTCAGTTTCCGGTAATCTATACACACTCTCCAACTAGTGGTTGCTCGGGTAGAAATTGACTCACCCTTTTCATTTTGAATGACAGTAATACCTGACTTTTTAGGTACTACCTGAGTTGGGCTGACCCATTGGCTATCCGAAATTGGATAAATAATACCGGCATCCAACCATTTAACCACTTCTTTTTTAACAATTTCCCGCATGTTTGGATTTAGCCTCCGTTGCATGTCCCTATGTGGTTTAGCTTCTGCTTCATAGTGAATGTGGTGCATGCAAACAGAAGGGTCAATTCCCTTAAGATCAGCTATTGTCCATCCTATTGCCTCTTTATGTTCTCTGAGTACATCCATCAATTTTTGTTCCTGATCAGAGGTCAAAGTAGATGCAATGATTACCGGAAGGGTATCATTGGATCCAAGAAAAGAATACTTTAACTTGTCAGGAAGAGGCTTCAATTCCAGATTGGATGGTGCTTCTAAGGATGGCACTAAAGGGCTTGATTGAGTCGGTAATGATTCAAATTTCACAGTCCAAGGAGGAATGGTACTAAACTTGGGTGGCTCTAACAAAGCATTCACTTCATTTGCATATTCAGCAACATCAAAATCATCAGTTCCTAAATGTGTCAAACATGCTTGCAAAGGATCCGAATTAAGCAACACAGGAAGATTCCTATTTACTACTTCTTCTATCATGTTTACTTCGTTATGATCATAAGAGGGTGGTCCTTGGCATGCATTAAAAATATTCAACCGCATTTTCTTATTCCCAAAAGAGACGTCCATAACCCCTGTTCTGCAATTTATGCAAGCATTAGCGGTAGCTAGGAAAGGTCTTCCAAGAATGATGGGTATCTGACTATGGTTACCGCTAGATTCCATGTCCAAAACAAGAAAATCAACCGGGAAGTAGAACTCATCTACTTTTACCAACACATCCTCGAGGATTCCACGGGGTGCCTTGATGGATCGATCAGCTAACTGTAAGGTCACCGTCGTGGGTTTTAATTCTCCGAATTTAAACAGATCATACATTGATCCTGGGAGAAGGTTTACACTCGCACCTAAATCTAACAAGGCTTTCTTGATTGTAAGGTCCCCTATGACACAAGAGATAATTGGGGTACCTGGGTCTTTGAGTTTAGGTGGAGCTATTTGCTGAAAAACTGAGCTGGCTTGCTCAGTTAAGAGGATTTTCTTAGGGATATGTGCCTTAGATTTTCGTTTTTGAGTGCACAAATCCTTAAGAAATTTAGCATATGCCGGTACTTGCTTGATGGCATCGAGGAGAGGTAAATTGATTTGAACTTGCTTGAATAATTCAAGCATCTCATTCATTTTTAAATTTTTCTTATCCAATGGTAAAGGTGACTCCAAAGCACTAGGGAATGGAGCCTTAGGTACAGGTGCTTTACCAATGGATTCCTTCTCCTTTTCATTCTTTTTCTCTGGCCTAGCCAGCTCTACTTCTTGGGTCGGGTCAGGTTGGTCCAATGTTTTTCCACTTCTTAAAGTGATAACAGATTTAGCGTGTTCAGAAAAATTTTCAGGTCCAGTGGAACTCTCAGCCATGTATTGACCCTTGGGGTTGATAATGGGCTGGCTAGGCAACTTACCTTCTTCTCTCCGATTGAAAGCTGTAGCTAGCTGACCTATCTGAGTCTCTAGCTTGGCAATGGATTGGGTATGGGAGTGAAGGATTTGGGTATTCATGTTCAGCCCCTCCTTCAAAGTTTGAAGGATCTTTTCTTGAAAGGAAGGATCAAGATTGTTTGGCGGAGGTTGTGGAGATTGTGGGGCATTTTGATATTGAGGAAATTGCATGCTTTGAAATCTGGTCTCCTGATAGTTTGGCCTAACGGAAGAATTGATTCCGGATTGGGGTTTCCAAGAAAAATTCGGGTGATTGCGCCAGCCAGGATTGTATGTGTTCGAATAAGGATCGTTTCCTGGTCTAGGAGCCATTCGGGTTTGAGCTTGATGAGCTTGCTCCTGAAGAAGCTCAAGAAATTGGTAAGCTGATGGACAATCACCTAAGGTATGGGTGGAACTCGAGCAGATAATACAGACTTCATGAGTAGGATGAGATGAGGAGGAATTATTTCCAGCTTGCAAAAGTTGGTCGAGCTTCTGAGATAGCTCATCAACCTTGCTGTAGATGTCTACAGCACGACCAACTTCATACATACCTCCTCTCTTAGGTTCTACAGGTCCTGTGGGAGGATCTCTACGGGCAGCTGACATATGATGTAGAGAATTTTCACTTAACGTTTCAAACAACTGCCATGCCTCATGTTCATTTTTAAGCATGAACGTTCCTCCACATGAGGCATCCACCATTTGCCGGTGCCTTTCTGACAAACCGTCATAGAAGCACTGGACTAATTGCCACTTGGGTATGGCATGGTGAGGACATTTTCTAATTAGCTCTTTCAATCTCTCCCAGGTTTCATGAAACATTTCTCCATCTAATTGGGAAAAACTAGTAATGGCTTTTCTAATTTGATTCGTCTTTCCTATGGAAAAATATTTCTTAAGGAACTCCCTCTGAAGTTGATCCCAAGTTGAAATTGTCACGGTGTCTAGGGAATTCAACCAATATTTGGCTTTATCTTTCAGAGAAAAAGGGAATAACCTAAGCCTTAAAGCATCGTCGGAGAAATTTTGGATCTTAACAGTGGAACAGATTTCTAGAAATTCATCTAGATGTTTATATGGGTCTTCAGTCGCAAGTCCGTAAAAAGAGGGTAACATCTGAATCACACTGGACTTGATTTCGTACTGAATGGCATCTACAGGGGGTACTTGGATACAAGGTGAATAAGTGTATTTTGAAGGAGTGAAGTACTCCTTCAGCGGAGGGTCAATTCCTTGATTAGGATCCATAGTACCTGGGCTGGTTGCTCTACTGGAGCCTTCGATTTTCGGATCTAGGGATATATGTTTAGGTTCTCGAAGTCGGCGCCTAGAATATACTAACATACACCCTCCCTTCTAAAGCAAAAAGCAATAAAAGATTTTTTTAATTTTTTTTTTAATTGGAAAGCGGAAGAATGAGAAGAGGTCTAAAGGAGAAGTTCCTAAGAGAGTCCTAAACTAGAGAGAAGAAAGTTAATTAATTATTATTATTTTTTTAATCAAACAAGTAAAACAAATCAAAATCACTATCCTAGGGTTAACCTGGATCTAGACAGCTCCTAACTGATCCAAGGTTACCTTCGAGCACTCCAAGCCCAAGATCAATTAACTGACTTGGCCAGGTAAGTGTAAGGTGGGTGAAGGTTCCCTTATCGCTTGCCTTAGACACCAATTATAAATTGGCCAGGTAAGCGGAACCAACTCACGTCCCTTCGGGCTCTAGTCCCTGAACCACTTTCCTTAGACACCAAGGAATTAAATGATCTGAACCCGATCCAACTCTAGGTTTCCTTGTCCTATTGAGCTCGAAATCCTTAGGGTTGACGTCTAATTTATTTTAAAATTAAAGGCTTGGGTCAATGCAGATGCTGGATTGATGATTTGTGGGCTAAGGAAGGGTATTGATCTCCCCACCTTATCTGATTAATGGGTTGTGCCCTTAAGATATATTATGAAATTATGAAATGCAACAGCTAAGGTGTCCAAAAAGTTATAAACAAACAAAATTAAACTTAATTTTTTTTTTTTTTGATGATTAAGTATCTGATCCTAATAAATTATGAAATGTCTAGGTAATATTTTTTTGGTTTTGCAAAAAATAAATTTACCTAAGTGAATCTAAAAAAAAAATAATTTTTTTTTGTGTTCAACCTTTTGTACCCTAGGACAACCATTCAACATAACCTCCCAGTTATGCTAGGGCAACCTTATGTCAGGGCACTCAAGATTGAAAATTGAAAATTTGCATGTAAAATTTGAAAATTGAATTTTTTTTTTTGATTTTTAAATTGTTGATTATATTTTTTTTTTTCAGAATAACGCCGAAAGTCCCCGGCAACGGCGCCAAAAATCTGATGCGTGTCGTAGTGCACCGATTTAGAACCTTAATTCCACTACTCTAAAGGGTAGAATAACGGGAGTAAGGGTCGATCCCATAGAGACTTTGGGGTTATCTTGAAAAAGTATTTTCTTTTGACTTAAAATAAACTAAAATAAACTAGACTAATGCAAGAATTAAATGCAAATAATAAATCTGTGAAAATAATTTAGATATGACCTATCTCAAGAGTACGGCCCGTATCCGTGGATCACGGCCCGTCCCTTAGGTATAGGTCAGTCAAAACTAATTCACTACAACTTACCTTAAACGCTAATCCAACATGACTCCAGCATGACTAAAATAAAAACAAGCAAACATGGATTAATATAAAGCAAATAAATTTATTGCATAAAAATTGGAGTACAGAAAAAAAAAATAAAAGTAAGGGAACAAGGGTCCCTTTCTCCCTTTTTATCCGACTCTGACTCTCTGTCACAGCAACAGGTGGAACTACAGACAGCAAGTGGAATCTCCCAAAAATTCCTCCCCTTCGCAGAAGAGAATCACCGAGGTATTTATAGCTGAAAAATACCGTGTCGGGTCCGTGTGGAAAGCGCGGTGATTTCTTCATCTCAATCCGATCTCCTTATCTGATTTTTTTACGATCATCCCCATCTCAAAAATTAAATTCAAAAATTCTATCGCACAATCCCGCGTCCATCCAGCGTCGTCCGACATCTCATCTCGTTCCGATACTTCTTGTTTTCGGACATCCCGGTCGGAACAACAGGGGCGGTGATAGCGGGCACGGCCAGGCGGTGGGGTGGACCGTGGCAGCGGAGACGGATGTGGCGCAGAGACGGACTTGGGCTGCATGGCCGTGGGCATGGCTTCGGCTGGACGGTGGCGTGGCCGTGGGTGGCATGCAGCAGCAGGCTTGGGCGGCGACTTGGGTGGCAGCGCGGACGGAGGACGTGGCCGGAGGCGGTGCTGCGGACGGTGGGCGGCGTGGCAGCAGCAGGCTTGGGCGGCGAGCTCGGCGGACACGCGGCGCAGGGGGACGCTGGGCGGCAGCACTGCCTTGGGCGTGGGTGGCGCGGCTCCGGGCGGCTTGCGGCTGGAGCTTGGCGGACACGCGGCAGCTTGCGGCTGGAGCTCGGCGGACACGCGGCATGGCCGTGGGCGTGGCAGGGGCGGCTCGCGTGGGCGGACGCGGAGGGCGGACAGCGCGGTGGCGGCGTGGCTCGCGTGGGCGACGGCAGCAGGTTCCGGCCACTTTTCCGGCCAAACAGGAGCTCTTCGGTCGGCGGGAAGGTTACCGGCGGCTTCGGCGGCGCCGACAGAAGCTCTCCGGCAAGTTTCGGCGCGATCAGAGCACGGTGGTCCACGGCTCCATCCGTGGACCGGCAGCAATGGCTGCCGTGGACCGGCAGCTCATGCGGTGGACCATTAAGCCGGTCCACCGTGAGCCAAACCAAAAAGATTTTAAGGACGCTCCAAAAATCATGCAGCTTTGAAATCCGTGCTAAAACCTTCTAAAATCTATTTCGGGCCCGTTTGAAGTCCGAATTACATTCTGTTTGCGTCGTTGGACTCCTAAAATCAAGATCTACACGTTTATGGAGTCAATTCCTGCAAAGTATCACAAAAGTATCAATTTTAATCAAATAAAGTTGGGTTAATTTTCATTATTCTAATGTCTAACACCATGCGCTCTGACACTCCTTCTGGTCGCCCCATTCCGAAAGGTTTGACAGTGTCTCGATTAGGGGGCCGCCACCCCCGAGATTCGAATCTTCTGGTTGACTTCCACTTTCAGGTGGTGCAGGTGGTTGGTGGAGAGCGTGGCACCTTGGTCAGGGAGCTTCTTTCTCTTCTGGTGTAAGTGGTGGCTGCGAACAGTTATTATGATCTGATAGGTGCTTCCTCATAGTCCTCGGGCGGCTTGCTGGTGCCTCGGGGGTAGCTCTGTTCCCTTTGGTGCTAGGCGGCATTGTCCGAGGTGGTTGCCGAACTGGAAAGCTAGGACTCGGCTCCGGCTCGAGGGGCTCGACCTCGAGGGGCTCGACCTCCGAGGGGCTCGACCTGGCATAAAAGGCTGGTTTCAACTCCGCCCCAAGGGGCTCGACCTCGGAGGGGCTTGACTCCTGCTCAGAGGGCTCGGCCTCGGAGGGGCTCGACCTCGCAGAGGAGGGCTAAGCTCAACTCCGGTCCAGGGGGCTCAGCCTCGGAGGGGCTCGACCTAGCGGAGGAGGTTGGCACGCAACTCCAGCCTAGATGGCTCAACCTCGGAGGGGCTCGATCTGGTGAAGGAGGTCGCTCAGCTCCGGCCTAGGTGCCCCGAGCTCGCGGGTGCCGACCTGGCAGAGGACGGAAGTTGGCTTTGGCGGGCTGCCTCGTCATTCTGGGGGAGCTCAGCCCGATCAAAGGAGTCCGAGGTGGGGTGTCCACCGTGGCAGTTTTTCTAACATGGCATTTGACAGGGATTACACGTCAGCTTCCTGCCAATCATTTGCCCCCCACTCCCGAGTACCGTTGGCACGGGGTGCACGAGATGAAGGGAGTAAATGCATTGCTGATGGTGGAAAGGTGGGGATCCGGTGCAATGATGACCACGATCGGCGGCATCTCGGGAAGCTATTTCTTCAGCATACCTGAGGAGCCAAGTGGACATGTTCGAGAAGTAGTTATTACGGGCACAGAATCCAGAGCGGCCGCAGTCGAAGCCAGATGCCAGCCTTGCTAATGAATGACGCATGACGCGGATCCGATGGTGGGGATTTGTAATGGTACGGTCGGGCACCGATCACTTCGAAAGGAAAAGTTGCCTTTCCCAAAATACGTCTTCTTTCAAATCCTTCATGCCCGCCACTGTACCGAGGCTCCTCTTTCGTCCACCCGGTCACTCTTGTCTCCCAAAGTTCACAGCAGGTTAGTCCCCTTTCTCCTTGCCTTGGTCGAGTAGGGTCTTCTTCTTAGGGCTAGGTTCACCTCCGAGCATTCGTCCGCCTTCTTCTTCTTCCCTTGGTCTTCTTCGTCATATCTCGTTTCGAGCCAAGTTTCTATCCTTTGACTAATCAGGGTGAGGCCGGGCCCTCTAGGCCGAGGCCGCCACCATCATCTTCTTCTTCCGATGAGGAGGGAGATGGGGCGCGCTTCGAGCTTAGTAAGAGGCGTCCCCCTGGTGGCATAGTCATTAGGGAAGCTGTACCTATCCCTGCTCTTCCTTCTCCTCCAGCCGAACCCGTTCCTGAACCTTCCCGGTCCACAGGTCCTGGTGGGATTGCTTCGATAATCTCGGTCGAGGAACTGGGGACTATTCAGGATGTCTATGGCATCCCGTATTCTGTCCGGCTCTTGGTCCCTCGACCAGGAGACCGGGTTACTTCTAGTAGCCCGGGCCAGATCGCCTTTTATGAGGAGACCTTCTCAGGAGGGCTCCGCTTCACTTTTCATCCTTTCTTTTTATCTGTGTTGAGCAACTATCATCTGGTCGCTGCTCAACTCGTCCCCAACGCCATAAGGACCATCTTCTGCTTTGTTGTGCTCTGTCACTTCCACGGGATCGTTGCCCGTTTCTCCTTGTTCAGAGCCTTCTTCACTCTAAAGCACCACCCTACCGAAGACGGGTGGTGGTCTCTCTTTTCTCGCCCGAGGGTAGGGCTGGAAATGGACCGGCCCAAAGACTATATTTTAAAAATTTTTGGACCGAATCTGGGCATCCCTTTGGCCCAAAAATTAAATGGACTCTATTTTACAGCCCTAAGACTAGTCGAATATGCTTAAAATTTCGTCTGCAGCCTGAACCAATTTCAGGCCAGCCCAAAGTTTATTGAGCTGGCCCAGTCCAGTTCTAAACAATGGGCTTTTGGGCCAGCCCATTTCCAGCCCTACCCGAGGGGCATCAGATTTAAACTTCCCTCTTCCATCAAAGGATGGAAGAGCAAGTTTTTCTTCACCACAGTCGAGGGGGTTGACTGGGTGTAGAGCGACCCAGATCGATCCTCCAATCAAAACTCTATGATCGAAGCAATCGATAAGGATGTCTACAAGCTGCTCTGCACCACTCAGATTCCTTCCCTTGAGGTTCTATTATCATAGCAGAACCTCGCCGAGGCCGGGGTCGGCCTAACGGGAGAGTTTGGTGAGTTTAGCTCGAGTCCTTTTTGCTCCTTTTAATCTGTTTCTTCCAGACTAGAACTGACATTGTATCTTCTATATGCAGGTATGAAGTTCTCGATGGATGACCTGCTTTCGATCACCCGGAAAAGGCCTCCATCGGGATTGGCTGAGGAGTCCTCTTCGAAGAGGGCTCATGATGAGGGCGCGTCGGCGGCCACCCCCACCGAGCCGATCGAGCCGAGGAGGAGGGAGTCCGAGGCTGCCTCTGCACAAGCAAGCGGAGTGGTGGCTGCCATTCTTGAGCCAGAGCAGGGGGCAACCGGGCCTGTGTTGGAGCGGCCGAGGCAACGCGAGCCGATCCCCGCCCCTAAGCCTAAGGTGGTCGTCTAGGCCAGGGCCGCTGCTGCAGCCGTCGCCATCATGTCACCTCCTCCTCTTGAGCTTGTCGTCATCAAGGAGGAGGTGTGGGGAGGAGCGGAGCCGGCACCGGGGGCGCCACTTGAGGGGGCACCGAGCTCCCAACCGGGCCCCGAGGCCTCTTCTGGCGGCGGAATGGGTGATTCCACCTCGGGGGCATGTAGGAGAGAGAGAGACTACCATCGGGTACCGTTCAGACTGCAGCCTGACATCTCGCTGCTCCGGGATCGGAAGCTGGCCGAGCACATGATGGATTTCTCAATCCAATCATGCGATCGGTGGGAGATGGCTGGGAAGGTGCTGGGGGATGCAATAGTCGCATCTTTCCCTACTCTTCACGGTAAGTAGCTTAACTTTCTTTCCTTCTTTCTCTTTCTTTTTTTTTTGACATCTCGTTTGGTGCAGGTCAGAGCCGAGATGCTTTTGATCAGGGATTGCTGCCGGAACTGGTTGAAGAGCGACCAGCAACGTGCAGCTGAAGTTGAGGCCTTGAGGGCCGAGTTGAAGGAGAAGTCCGATGCCTCCCGAGAGATCGACCTAAAGAATGAAAAGCTTTGGAAAGGGCTTACAAGTGCCGAGAGGTGCTCGAAGGAGCTCCAAGAAGAACTCGATAAAGAGCGGAGCCGGTCAAGGAAGAAAGCCGAGGAGCTCATGGCCATCGAAAGGCGATTGTCGGAGTTCAACACCGAGGCGGTCAGGCAGAAGGGACACACCCAGTCCTTTCAGGCTGAACTGGACGCAGTGAAGGAATGCTTGGTCGCCGCCAAGGAAAGGGCCACGACTGCGGAGAAAGAAGTGGCAGCGGCGACCAGATCGGCAGAGGTGGCAAAATAACAAGAGGCCGAGGTGAAGAAGTGGGCAGAGGAGATCGTGGTAAGGTACAGAGCCTCGGAGGAGTTCGCCACCAAGTTTCATGAAACGGCGTCGGACTCCTTCTTCAAGGGCTTCATGTACCTTCGCTCAAGGATCCGGGATTATGTGTCCGACAACGGTCAACCTCTGCTCAGGTACCCTACCTCTTCGGACGCAAAATCGGCTCCAGATCCGGGCGACGTCGGGGAATCGGAGGCTGCTCCTGAACCTTCTTCGTCGATGGCGGCGGCTAAAGCCGGAGATGCGCAGCCTGGGGTTCCTGGAGATGATGCCTTGCGGCCACCGAGTCCTGGCGAGGAGCCGCCTGAGTTGAGTAGGATTATTTTCTATTTTCTTAGCTTTTGACCTAGGCCACCCCGCGTGTCGGGGGCCTGGGGACAGTTGTAGTGAACCAAGTTATTTTTAATGAGATAAAAGTTTCCATTTATCCTGGCTTATGGGTACTCCACTTTTTTCTCTCTCTCCTTTTTTCTCTTCTTCTTCTTTCTTTTTCTTTTCTTTCTTTTCCTTTTCTTTCTTTTTTTTTTACATGTGATGAGATCAGAGGAGAGGTTTCCACTTTATTTTTGAGTGTCCCGAACTTCAGCACCATAGAGCTGAGCTCCGGGCTCCAATAGCTGGAGATCTGAGCTCGAAGACTTAGTGGCCGGAGATCTGAGCTCCGGATTTTGGTATCTCGGAGCTAGGCTCCAAGACTTAGTGGCCGGAGATCTGATTTCCAGACTTTGATGTCTTGTAGCTGGGCTCCAAGACTTAGTGGCCGGAGAACTTGGCTCCGGGCTTTGGTGTCCTGGAGCTGGGCTCGGAGACTTAGTGGCCGGAAAGCTTGACTCCGGGCTTTGATGTCTCGAAGCTGGGCTCGAAGACTTAGTGGCCAAAGGGCTTGGCTCCTGGCTTTGATGTCTCGAAGCTGGGCTCGAAGACTTAGTGGTCGGAGAGCTTGGCTCTGGGCTTTGATGTCTCGAAGCTGGGCTCGAAGACTAAGTGGCCGGAGAGCTTGGCTCCGGGCTTTGATGTTTCGGAGCTGGGCTCGAAAACTTGGTGGCCGGAGAGCTTGGCTCCGGGCTTTGGTGTCTCGGAGCTAGGCTCGAAGACTTAGTGGCCAGAGAGCATGGCTCCGGGCTTTGGTATTCTGGAGCTTGGCTCGAAGACTTATTGGCCGGAGAGCTTGGCTCCAAGCTTTGATATCTCGGAGCTGGGCTTGAAGACATAGTGGCCGGAGAGCTTGGCTCCGGGCTTTGATGTCTCGGAGCTGGGCTTGAAGACTTGGTGGCCAGAGAGCTTGGCTCCGGGCTTTGGTGTCTCGGAGCTGGGCTCGAAGACTTGGTGGCCGGAGAGCTTGGCTCCAGGCTTTGATGTCTCGAAGCTGGGCTCGAAGACTTAATGGCCGGAGAGCTTGGCTCTGGGCTTTGATGTCTCGGAGCTGGGCTCCAAGACTTAGTGGCCATAGAGCTTGGCTCCGGGCTTTGGTGTCTTGGAGCTGGGCTCGTAGACTTAGTGGCCAGAGAGCTTGGCTTCGGGCCTTGATGTCTCGAAGCTGGGCTCAAAGACTTAGTGGCCAAAGAGCTTGGCTCCGGGCTTTGATATCTCGGAGCTGGGCTCGAAGACTTAGTGGCTAGAGATCTGAGGTCCGGATTTTGATGTCTCAAAGCTGGGCTTGAAGACTTAGTGGGTGGAGATTTGAGCTCCGGACTTTGATGTCTCAGAGCTGGGCTCGAAGACTTAGTGGCCGGAGAGCTTGGCTCTGAGCTTTGATGTCTCGGAGCTGGGCTCGGAGACTTAGTGGCCAGAGAGCTTGGCTCCAGGCTTTGATATCTCAGAGCTGGGCTCGGAGACTTAGTGGCCGGAGAGCTTAGCTCCGGGCTTTGATGTCTCGGAGCTGGGCTCGAAGACTTAATGGCCAGAGAGCTTGATGTCTCGGAGCTAGGCTCGGAGACTTGGTGGCCGGAGAGCTTGGCTCTGGGCTTTGATGTCTCGGAGCTGGGCTCGATGGCCGGAGAGCTTGGCTCCGGGAGCTTGGCTCCGGGCTTTGATGTCTCGGAGCTGGGCTCGAAGACTTGGTGGCCGAAGAGCTTGGCTCCGGGCTTTGATGTCTCGGAGCTGGGCTCGAAGACTTGGTGGCAGGAGAGCTTGGCTCCGAGCTTTGATGTCTCGGAGCTGGACTCAAAGACTTGGTGGTCGGAGAGCTTGGCTTCGGGCTTCGGTATTTCGGAGCTGGGCTCGAAGACTTAATGGCTGGAGAGCTTGGCTCTGGGCTTTAATGTCTCGGAGCTGGGCTTGAAGACTTGGTGGCCGGAGAGCTTGGCTTCGAGCTTTGGTATCCTAGAGCTGGGCTCGAAGACTTGGTGGCCGGAGAGCTTGGCTCCGGGCTTTGGGTGCTAGACCTGGGGTCGGGCGGAGATTCTCCTGCAAGGCAAAAAGTATTTGCACAGGAGAAACTTTGATTATTGGCAGAACCTTACACTATTGATGCGGGGAGATGGGTCCCGGGCATCAGAGTCGGAGAGCCGGGCTCTGAGTTTTATTATTGGAGGGCTAGGCTCCGAGTTTTGGCATGCCGGACCTTGGGCTGGGCAGCGACATTCCTGCAAAGCAGAAGGCAATTTATGCAAAAGATGGCCTTTATTATTTTAAAGGGCGAGCCTTACATTCCTGATAATATTTTCTTAGGTTGCAGGCATTCCATGTTCGCGAGAACTTGGCACTATCCAAATTCTCTAGATAGTAGGCTCCATGCGGAAGAGCTTCGACCACCTTATAGGCACCTTCTCAGTTTGGTGAGAGCTTGCCACACTCTCGAAATTTAAATGCTTAAGCTCAGTAGAGCACCAGGTCGAAAGACCTTGGGCCTTACTCGGGCATTGTAGTATCGGGCAACTCGTTGCTAGTATACTGCCATTCGAAGCCGAGCTTTATCTCTGGTCTCCTCGAGGAGGTCTAAGTTAAGTAGAAGGTGCGTTGAGTTCTGTACTTCATCATATTGATGCACCTACAGCGTGGGCACGCTGAGCTCGACTAGGACCACGGCCTCGATGCCGAAGACAAGGTTGAAGGGCGTTTCGTCCATCACTATCCTGGGCATTGTGTGGTAGGCCCAGAGGACACTTGGGAGTTCTTCTGCCCACCTGCCCTTGGCTTGATCCAGCCTGGTCCTGAGTCCCTGGAGAATGGTCTGGTTAGTCACTTTGGCCTCTCCGTTTGTCTGGTGATGGGTGACGGAGGTGAAGCGATGCTGGATGCCGTGCTCGGTACAAAATCCTTTGAACTCCTGGTTGTCGAACTGTCGCCCGTTGTCGGTGATGATGCAGTGTGGTAGTCCGAAGCGGCATATTATTGACTTCCAGTAGAACTGACGGACCTTGGCTTTTGTGATCCGCGTTAGTGGCTCCGCCTCCACCCATTTGGTGAAGTAGTCAATGGCCACTAGCAAGAACCTTCGTTGCCCTAGTGTAGGGGAAAATGGCCCTAAGATGTCCATTCCCCACTGGGCGAATGGCTAAAGGGCGGAGAGCTACAATCTCGGCACCGCCAGTTGACATTGTATATGGGCATGGCGCTGGCATTTGTTGCACCACTTCAAGAAGTCGACGGCGTCCTCCCTCATGGTCTCCCAGAAGTATCCCTCGTGGAGAGCTTTGTACGCCAACGTCCTTCCTCCGATGTGGTTCTCACACAGGCCTTCGTGTATCTCCTAAAGAACGAAGGCTGCCTCTGTGAGTCTCAGGCACTTAAGGAGTGGGTGAGTAGGATCGGCGATAGAGCTGTCCTTCCATCAAGATAAATCGAGAGGCTTTCTTTTTGACGAGGCCAGCTTCCGCACGGTCCTCGGGCAAAGTGCTGTCAGTGATGTATCAAATGTACTTGTCCATCCAGCTCGGCTTCGGGACAACCTGCTGTATCTTCTTGAGGGCTTCGTAGCTTGGATTTTCGAGGTACTCAATATACGCACGCCCCAGCGACGAGTCTGGTAAGGTCGCGAGTCTCGACAATGCATCCGCATGAGCATTCTCTTCGTGGGGGATATGGAAGATGTTAAAGCATCGGAAGCCCATTGTGCATGAGCGGACTCTCTCCAGGTATTTCACCTTTGGGGATCTCTAGCTTCATACTCCCCAGCAACTTGTCCGGCCACCAGTTGGGAGTCGGTGAAGACTTTCAAGTTCTGGATGCCTAGCTCGCATGAGACATTTAGGCCCACGAGGAGTGCCTCGTACTCCGCCTGGTTATTTGTTGCAGCGAATTTGAAGCGGAGAGCACATTCTGCCATGACCCCGCCGCTGTTAGTGAGGATGAGGCCTGCTCCACTCCTGCCAGAGTTGGATGCGCCATCCATGTGGAGGATCCAAGGTTCCTCCTCCGTGCCGGGCTCAACTCGATGCTCCGGGGAAGTCTATTCCGGCTCCTCGGCAAGTCTCGTGCACTCGACTAGGAAGTCAGCTAGGACCTGGGCCTTTTGTGATGACCTCGACCGATACGCGATGTCAAACTCGCTCAGCATCAGGAACCACTTAGCCAACTGCCCAGATATTTTGGGGCGACTGAGTATGGTCCTCAGCGGATGGTCCGCCATGACCATGATGGGATGCGCTTGGAAGTAGTGCCTGAGGTACTTAGCAGATATTATTATAGCAAAAATAAGTTTTTCGGAGTGGGTATACCTAATCTCCGCATCGCGAAGGATTTTGTTGGTGTAGTATACCAGCTTTTGTGACCCGTCCTTGTCCGCACGGACGATGACCGAGCTAACGGCTCCAGGTGTGACCGCCAGGTAGAGCAGAATCTCTTCTCCTTCCTCCAGTTTGGAGAGCAGCGGAGGAGAGGCTAGGTACTCCTTCAGCCCTTCAAAGGCCGTCCTGCACTCCTCCGTCCAGGTGAAGTCATGCATCTTGCACAGCACCTTGAAGAAGGGGAGGCAACAATCACCCGATCTCGAGATAAACCAGCTCAGGCCTGCAATACGCCTTGTCAGGCGCTAGACCTGCTTCTTGGACATCGGGTGCTCCATGTCGACGATAGCCTGAACTTTTTCCGGGTTCGCTTCAACGCCCCTCTGGGTGACCATGAAGTCGAGGAATTTCTCTACCGCCACTCCGAAGGCGCACTTTGCCGGGTTCAGTTTCATCTAGTACTTTCGGAGGTTGTTGAAGGCTTCGGCTAGGTTGGCGACGTGGTCCAAGCTCGACTTGCTCATGACAAGCATGTCATCCATGTATACTTGCATGTTCCGGTCAATCTGATCTTTGAACACCCTGTTGACCAGACGCTGGTATGTGGCTCCAGCATTCTTCAGACCGAAGGCATCATCTTGTAGCAGTACGTCCCTTGGTCGGTGATGAAGGTGGTGTGCTCCTCGTCCTCTGGGTGCATCCGGATCAGATTGTATCCAGAGAATGCATCCATAAAGGAGAGCAGTTGGTGACCCAAGGTGGCATCCACCAATTGGTCAATCTTTGGCAAGGGGAAACTATCCTTCGGGCACACCTTGTTAAGGTCGATGTAGTCCACACAGATCCTCCATTTGCCGTTGCTTTTCTTCACCACCACCACATTCACAAGCCAGCTTGGGTATTGTACCTCCCAAATGAAGCTGGCAGCGAGGTGTTTGTCGACTTCCTCTTTGATTGCCACCTGTTTCTCGGGGGTGAAACTCCTCTTCTTCTACCGAACTGGCCTGCACTTTGGGTCAATGCTTAGCTTGTGGGTGATGATGTCAGAGGAGATACCTGGCATATCGGCCGCCGTCCAGGCGAACACATCTGCGTTCACCCATAAGAACTCCAACAGGAGGGCCCTTTCCTCTTCTTGTAGCTGGGCTCCAATCTGCACCGTCTTCTCCTGATCGGCTCCGAGCGGATAAGACAGCAGGTGTTCGGCCGAGCCACCCCTAGGGTCTTGTGCCCTTTGGTCGAGCTCATCCACCCTGGGATCATCCTTAGGGACTTTGGTACCTGGGAGAGTCTGGAAGCAGTGTTGAATCGGTTGAGGTGTGCCTCTTATTTCGCTGACTCCATAGGAAGTTGGGAACTGTACCAACAGCCATTTCGTAGAGACAACGGCGTCGAGTAGATTGAGCTCGGATCGGCCAAGGATCACATTGTAGGCCGAAGGAAGTCTAACTACCATGAAGGTTATTATGACAGTGCTCTGCTGAGGTGGGGTCTCGATAGTGACTGGGAGTGTGATCTCTCCCTCAACCCTCACAGAATCCCCTATGAAGTCGACAAGAGGCGTGTGCACAGGTTTAAGCTGTGCAGGAGACAAGTTCCTTCTAGAGAAGGCATCATAAAAAAGTACATCTGTGGAGCTTCCACTATCAACCATGATGCATTTTACAGGATGCTTCATGATCGTCATTTCGACGACCACGGCATCGTTATTTATATTTTTTCTCGATCTCCCACTTTTCTCATAAAGGATAGCACATTTTCAGAATGCCCTACCCCCCGAGCCTTTTTAGATGCGTGCTCGGCTCTCCAACATATCATCCTCACCAGCTTCTCGGTAGGGTGGTTATCCACTGCTGGAACTGGCGGGAGAGCGGCGAGTGCATGAGGTTCCGCTGGAGGTCTGCCCCCCACGAACCTCCCGAGGTAGCCTCTCTTGATGAGTTCTTCGATCTCCTTCTTGAGGTTGCGGCATTCTTCGGTGTCGTGGCTGTGGTCGCGGTAGTAGCGATAATACTTCGTCTTGTCATGGCTAGTGGACGATCTCATTGGAGGTGGGCGCTTCAGGTAGGGCTCACCTTCGATCTCCATCAGGATTTTCATCCTCGGGGTGAGCAAGGGGGTGATTCTCTTTTCTGGAGCTGGGGCGCACCTCAGTCTCAGCCCCTGGCGGAAGTTCGGAGCCACAGGTCCTGGCTTCTGCATCCCAGACGTCTCGATGGGAGCCGGCTTCTTCAATGGCTTCCTGTCTAGCTCCCTCCTCGTACGGTCCGCCTCCTCGGCATGGACATACTTTTGAGCTCGGAGGAGGAGCTCAGAGTAGCTCTTGGGGGGCTTCTTGTTGAGCGATTAGGTCAGGTGGGAGGTCCTGAGCCCTCGTTTTAGTGCTAGCATGGCGACTGGCTCTTCAAGGTTATAAATCTCCAACGCGGCAACCTTAAAACGGGCCACATAGTCTCGAAGGGGCTTGCGGTCCTATTGTCGGATGGAGAAGAGCCTATCTGCTTCACGTGTCACCTTCGACAGACGTCAAAGTGAGCCACGAACTTCCATTCCAGTTGAGCGAAAGAACCAACGCTTTCGGGCTCGAGGCGGGTGAACCAGACCCGAGCCGCCTTCCAGAGGGTTGCTAGGTAGGCGATGCAAAGAAGGGCGTCTGTGGCCCCATGGACTCTCATGAGGGCCTTGTAGCTTTCCAGGTGGTCCAGGGAGTCGGTGGTCTCATCATAGGGATCCACTTGCGGCATCCAGAACTGGCTAGGAATCGGTTCCTCTTGGATCTTTTGGGAGAAGGGGGACGGGCATCATAGCCTGTTGGCTCATCAGCGGAGCCCTGTATGTCCACAAATCGGAGGGATAATTCTGCTAGCTTGCGCTCGTGCTCCTCCAGGTGCTTCTCAGCTGTATGCCTGATGGCCTCGTCGGTCGAACCTTCCATCGAGGCTGAAAGAGACGCAGAAGGTGACATGGGATGATATCCCTGAAGGGGGGTCTTGCCCTTTTGACCTCAGTGAGGCTTGGCCGCTACCCGCTCAAGGGTTGGAAATCAGCTCTCCCTGTTAGCAGATCCGGCCCGTTGTCTCATCGCCGGAGTCAAATGACTATCCCGGTGATCGATGGTGGCCCGCGGCTGTGAAGGCCTTCCTTGGAAGGAACACAGGCTATCGCGAGGTGCTTCGACGTCGACCGTAGGGGTCCCTGGCTGCTGATGGGTAGCCAAGGACCGTTGCTGGTGCTGGAGCTAGCACACTGCCATGGTGAGGATTTGCATATGCTGGGCGAGTGCGGCCAGCTGAATGTCTGCCAGAGGTGGTTGAGCAGGAGCAGGGAGCTCCCTTTCTGGACCATGCGGGTCCCCTTGGGAAGAGGGATCTCCCGCGCGGCTGGTGGAGGCTTCTCTCGCTCGCGTCGTCACCATCCTCTCGGTGGGCTGCTCACAGGGGGTTTAGGTTGGGTCAAATAACGTCCCGTGTCCATCCTTCCTGGTGCGCCAATCTGTTGCCGCCAAGATCGTCATGGCTCGTAGCTGCTATCGACGTCGGATCACCTCTTGTCTTCTCGAGGTTGACCTGTGCTTCAGAGCCTGCAAAACAAGGTCAGATACCCGGGCCGAGGATTCCGGCGAGGGTACTTCGATGGTCAAGTCAGTAACGATCCAGGAGAACAGATCCTCCTAGTCGAGCCCCTCTTGATGGACTCCACACTAGGAGGAGTGAATGGTGTAAGAGTGGGGGTACGAGTGTGCTGGGAGAGATGCTAGCCGAGGTGGATTGGCCCTCTTGTGTGGCTTCCTCTTCCTCACTCGCTTGGATAAGTGTTTTGCGATTAAGCTTGCATACCTCCTTGCTGGGGGTGTCGAAGGTTCTTTTAAGTCCAGGTGGTTGTTGAATGCCTACCTCGGGATCTCTCCCGTGTTAGCAGGCGCGTGCGGCTGTATTCCGTGCCGTGGTCGGGACGTATTTTCTGATTGGTGATAAAGGAAGCTGCCATGCACTCTGACACTTCTTCTGGTCGCCCCATTCCGGGAGGTTTGACAGTGTCTCGATTAGGGGGCCGATGCCCTCTGGATTTGAATATCCTGGTTGACTTTCACTTTCGGGTGGTGCAGGTGGTTGGTGGAGAGCGTGGCACCTTGGTCAGGGAGCTTCTTTCTCTTCTGGTGTAAGTGGTGGCTACGGACAGTTATTATGATCTGATGGGTGCTTCCTCATAGTCCTCGGGCGGCTCGCCGGTGCCTCGGGGGTAGCTCTACTCCCTTTGGTGCCGGGCGGCATTGTCCGAGGTGGTTGCCGTACAAGAGAGCTGGGACTCGGCTCCGGCTCAGGGGGCTCGACCTGGAGGAGGAGACTGGGCTCGACTCTGGTCCAAGGGGCTCGACCTTAGAGGGGCTCGACCCGGCAGAGGAAGGCTCGACTCCTGCTCAAAGGGCTCGGCCTCGGAGGGCTCGA
Organism: Areca catechu; assembly: GCA_021397845.1. Classification (NCBI taxonomy): domain Eukaryota; kingdom Viridiplantae; phylum Streptophyta; class Magnoliopsida; order Arecales; family Arecaceae; genus Areca; species Areca catechu. The sequence goes on along the minus strand of CM038049.1, from coordinate 49,290,182 downwards.
CCTGGCAGAGGAGGGCTGAGCTCAACTCCGGTCCAGGGGGCTCAGCCTCGGAGGGGCTCGATCTGGCGGAGGAGGTTGGCACGCGACTCCAACCCAGAAGGCTCGACCTCGGAGGGGCTCGACCTGGCAGAGAAGGGCTAAGCTCGACTCCGGTCCAGGGGGCTCGATCTCGGAGGGGCTCGTTCTGGTGAAGGAGATCGCTCAGCTCCGGCTTAGGTGCCTCGAGCTCGCCGGTGCCAACTTGGCGGAGGACGGAACTCGGCTTTGGCAGGTTGCCTCGTCATTTTGGGGCAGCTCGGCCCGATCAAAGGAGTCCGAGGTGGGGTGTCCACCGTGGTGATTTTTCTGACATGACATATGATAGGGATTACACGTCAGCTTCCTGCCACGTCAACTTCCTGCCACGTCAACTTCCTACCACATCAGGTACTGATACCAATCGAACTGGCAACCAGACTGGTATCGACTTGGTGATCGGACTGGTGATTGGATTAGCACCGGTCTAATCATCAGACCTGGTGGTCAGAATGGCGATTGGACTGATGGCCGGACCGACGGTCTGATCGGTGGCCGGATCCTGGTGACCGAATCGACCGTCAGACCGATGACCGACTGTCAGAGCAGTGGCCGGACTGGCAGCTAAACCGACGATCGGACTGGAACCGACCTAGCAGCTGAACTGGCTGTCGGATCGATGGTCGGAGCCGGACTGGCTATCAGATCAATGGCGGATCGGCGATCGGACTGCGAAATCGCATGTTATAATAATTTAAAAAATATTATAGTATCATATTATTATTTTTATTTTTTATTATTTTTAGTTTTTTATTAATTTTTTTGTTTTTTAGTTTTTATTAAAATTTAAAATAAAAAAAGATGAAGGAGAAATCACGGGTTTGACCTGTGATTTCAAGCATTTTTTATTTTTTATTTTTGTTTTCTATTTTGAAATCAGGGGCTTAACCCGCGATTTCACTTTTTATTTTTTATTTTTTATTTTGGAACATCGTATATCTAAATCTGTTAAAAAATTTCGACCGGCATTAATTTAAAAAATAAAATTTTAAAAAATATTATTTTAAATAAAAATCCCATATTGCCCATACCACCACGAATGATCTTGAGATGCATAACTAAACAACAAACCAGAAAGCCAAATGATACCCAAACTCTACAATTGTGAAAACTCATATATGAAAGGACAAAGACATAGTAATATGAGATGAACAGAAAGAATTAATATATGCATAAACAGCAAATCCGCAAAACAAATGTCTTAAGGGTGGCCTGCAACAGATGGCAATGAAATAGAGAAAGAAAACAACCTGCACAGAAAAGAAAAACAATAAAGGCCTATTTGAATGTCTAAGATTTTTAAATATAAGATAAAAATTCTATTAGGATATAAGGTTTGATCCTATAAAATTATACTTCAAATTTTATTAAAAAAATATACATTATATAAATAATCTTATTCTATGTTTGGATGATAATTAAAATTTTTTTCTTTCCTTTATTTTTTTTCCTTTTCACTTTTCTCTTTCTCCTTTCCTCTTTTATCTTTGTATGAGTTTATAGTATGAGCACAGAACTTGAACAAAAAAAATGCTGAGTCAAGAATGAGATTGCTGCATTTGTCCGATTTCTCTGGGAATAGGTTATCAACAACATACACGGTACCAAAAATGGACACAATAATAATATTGATGAGCAATACAACAAATAGTGCAATGCGCTCTCCAATATAAAGTAACGACATGCATTCCAATCAAAAAATGTCAACATATAAACAATTGCCATAATGAATTAATTAATTTAACAACTTGAAAAATAATAATTTATTTTATATGACAATGATTTAAATAACTAATATAGATGGTTATAGTTATTAAGCTTATTATAAATAATAGCTTACATGATGCCAGGAGAAGAGTCACAAAATTATAGAAACAAAGAACAAGTGACAAGTTTTATTAATATTTAATAAATAATGAAAGAATAAAAGTAATAAAATGGAACTTGATGGACTTATATGAGATCCCCTACCTTTCCCTACTTATAAAGAAAACTCGGTAATCATTTCCCTGATAAGCGGTAATTGTACAGCAATGATTTGTACTGCAGGGTCCCGTTTTTAGATATTTTTCCAAATGATTCGGTCGCCCATGTGACATTGAACCACCAAATAATCCAATGAGCATCAAACTAGTAGATGGCAATTTACCCGTATAATGTACATCAAAAAATTTGTAAATTAAATTTATTTTTTTATATAATAAATTAAAATTTTGGATATGAATGTAATACATATAATAGATAAAATGAAGATAATTAGGTTAAACGGTTAATCATTGTTGCTGTTTTTAAAAAGAAAAATAATCAATTATGTAAACAAAGGTCAATCTCTATTCGTTTTGACCGGGCCGACTGGCATTTATGGGGTCAAGACAAGAAATCCCGTTGATAGATTGGAATCGCATTAAAAAAACAAAAAAATCCGATGGGGAGTAGGCGAGAGGATCCGGAGCGGAGATTTCCTCCCTGAACCGGCATTCTCCCCCGATCGAGCTCCGTCTGAAGGAGCAATTTTTCAAAATAATACTAAAAAAAATTAATCCCGGGATTAGGGTTATCTTAAAAGTATTTACAAATCTAAGCTTGTTTTGTCACGACAGGGACCTAGCCTCGTAACAAGTTATGGGTTCAAACCACAATCTCAGGTAGCCAGCTCATAATAATATATCCGCTTGAAATTGTGAGTAGAATTCACAATTTCATGATCCCAATATTTGTTTTCACCATCTCCTCCTCTAAAAATAGATCAAGCCCTGGCCTCCTCCCTCCCCCCGATGGCGTTCTCCCCCTTGGCGGAAGTTGAACCCGCGGTGCTCTCCCCCTGAGTGGCGGTCACCTCCCCTGGCAGTGTTCTCTCCCCTCTCATGTCACGGCTCCTCACCTCCCCTTCTGCTGTTCTTCGACATCCCTCCTTTCCCTACGATGCGCCCCCTCCCCCCATGGCATCCTCTGAATGAGATGCATAAGATGCTATTTGACCAAATATCTAAAATGTCAAGGTCATGGACCCTGAAAAATAAAGAATGTTGTAGCTATGAACAACAATCCTACTTAGATATCCATTGCAAGTTTAAATTTCAGAATACCCAAGCCCAATGATTATGACAAGCTGCATGTGACTGTTCAAAAAGACAGGGTCTCCACTATGAGAGTATCGCTGCAAAAATTTGATCATCATCGTGTTAACTATTGCACTGGAACAACCAACAACCATATACCAACCGAAGCAAAATCAAAACAAGAGACTAGCAAGTATCCTAATTTACTGTCAGTAAAAATACCACTGGGCATATTTATTACTAGTCCTAGTCATATAAATGAAAAGGAGTGTAAATTGCTTCTCACTATGCTGCCATGGTGAAATCGAATAGATGCAAAAGATGCAGAGGAAGGTCGTAGAACGGCGGACCACTAGTCGGATGACGGGGAGAAGGGACCATCGGAGTACGGGCAACCGGAGGGTTGGCCTGGGTGGCATTCTTTGAAGGAGAAAGAAGGTTGGGAGGATATCTAAGGGAGAATAAGGTCAGATCTCGCGAATGGGAAGGAGCTAGCTGGGAGATCCAAGGGAGCAGAACTCCCACAAGTCCTTGTAAGCCTCTTCCAAGCCAGAATATGGTGGATGCCAGGTGGGCAATAAGATGCAGGTTCAACCCATGACTTTGCCCCCTCACCCCTTAAAAACCTAGATTTATAAATACTTTTCAAATTAACCTATTTCCATAATTAATTTTTTAATTAGTATTATTTTTTTAAAAATTCCTATCTAAAGTGCTTAGATTAGGGTAGAACATGAAAGGACTCCAGGAGAGAGGGAGTGGTCCGAAAATGGTGACGGTGTTCAAGCAACCGTATGTGCCGAGGGAACTCCAACTCCCGGCTTATGTTTCGTGCTTCCTCGAACGTGAGGCTAGGCACCTTTTGATAGACTAAAAACCATGAGCAGTAGATAAAAACACTATTAACAATCTAAAGCATGAGACATGAGAGCACAATTTGCCAAGCCAAATAGACACGGCCAGTATAACACCCCAGAAAAAAAAATAAATAAATAAATAAATAAATAGAAGGGATTGAAGCCTAGCCGGCCCATTAGAATGGATCGTCCCAGACCCATGAGCGGCCCAGCTCGTGGGATGCGCGGGCGCGTAAGCACAAGAGCGTGTGCACGGGCGCGAGGAGCGCGGGGACACGGGCGAGAGAGGCGACGCGTGGCAGTGATGCATGGCGGGCGGGCGACGCGCGACGCGCGGGTGCGCGGTGCATGGCCCGACCCATCGCGGAGGGTGCGCGTGGCACGACCCAGGCCCACGTGCGCGACGCTCACTGGCGCGCCGGCTTGGCCCAGCCCAAGCCGGCCGTCGCGTGGGCATTTTCCACGCGTTTCCCAGGCATTTCCCAGCCGGTTTCGCATGGTTCACGGTGGTCCACGGGATTTATGAGCAATCTGGACCGTCCGATCGTCTGATCGAACGGCTGAGATTAATCCGAGGGAGTTTAGACTTGATTAGGTGCTTTTGGATTCGGATTTGGACGCGGTTTGAGGTGTTGATCTTAAATCAAATGGCCAGAGAGATATTTTGATGGTTTTGAACTTCTTAGGTTACGTTTGAGGTGATTTTGGATTGATTTTTCTCCTCTTTTTAACCAGGACATCAATAGGATGCACGGAAGAGCCTGTAGACAGCCAAGAAAAGAGGAGAAGAGAGAGAAAGAGAAGGGAAAAGAGGAGAGAAGAAGAAAGAAAGAGAAAGAGGAGAAGAGAGAGAAGGGGAGAGGGAAGGGATTTTGGTTTGGAAGATGAGGAAAGAGAAAATCAGGGGGGAACCTTCTTCCTCAAAATTTGTAAAACTAGGTTTTGGATTGAATGAATTTATTTATTATAGTAGGAGATCAACCTTTTGAGCAGGAAGGATTTGGACGAATTTCGGGTATAGATTGATACCGGATATTTGGGATTAGCAATTGAAGATAAGTATTCTGGACCTGATCACCAGTATATATATATGTGTGTGTGTGTGTTTATTATTTTAGTTTGCCTGATTTGATCCAAATATATATATATGTTTATATGCATGGTTGCTTTCGGTTATCATGATTGATTTCCCGAAATATAAGTGGATTTGTTATTATTGTTATTTATGTTTTATTTAATATACCATGGTTATCAAGTGACCTTTGAAATGGGTTGGACCGTGATATCGGTTGTTTGAAAATGACATGTTTTGACAAGATGATGTGAAAAGATAAGTGTTAACATTGTTTGGACTAGCCATGCCACGGGATCGTGGAGTTCTGAGGTAGCCTGAGCCACGGACTTTGTACGTGAGCTAGCTTGACCATGAGGAATGGTCAACTGTGAAACTAGCCTGACCACGAGGAATGGTCGATGAGACTAGCCTGACCATGAATAAAAGGTCGATTAACGGGCTTGTACAAGGCTAGTTTGACCACGGCGGATAGCAAATGACCGATTATGAAATTACCAGTCATGGGTTGGAGCATGACCGTGGTTAGTCCAGTACCCTAAAGAAGAAGGAAAACCAATAAAAACATATAAAGAAAATATAATGAAAGGTTTTGATATATTTGATATGTGATTGGTTTTGGTTGTGTGACTTAGAATTTATCGATTTCCTGTTATATTATTGTAATATTGCTGCTTTCAGTTTTATATTAATACTGGTATGATTGTAATGGAACCTTACTGGACTGTAGAGCTCACTTCCTACTTTTTGGATTTTTCAGAGACTCAGGATGCGTGACAGGATTTGGGCTGGGCATGAGATGGAGCTTCATTAATGTTGAGTTAGTTAGTTAGCTAGAGTTGGTTTCGGTTACTAATGCTTGTTGTGAATCAGTAGACCAATTAGTGATATTGAATTAATAAATGGATTGTTTAATTGTTAATAAATTGCTTATAAAATATTAGTTTTAATTTTGATGTGTTTGATTCTTGTGTACCAAGGCCTTACATGATCTCTAGGATAAAACCAAGGATTTGTGCGGCCGGTCGCGTGTCGATTCCGGTGCTGGATTCGGGGCATGACAGCATGGTATCAGAGCTTAGGTTATGATCACTTGGGATGGTGATACAAGTGGATAATAATAATAATGACATGATGGTCATTAGGATATGACAAGAATTGTGACAGATCTTGGTTATGATGATTTGAGAACTGTGGCAAAGTGATTATGATAGATATGAGTGGTATTGAATTCAGGTCATGATTGTTTTAAATTGTGATATAAGAGATTAAAAAATTAACATGATGATTAGTAAGACATGACAGAAATTTCTAGAATGATTTATTAGTGAACCTAGATAGTTTAGTAAATTATATCAGAGTGCGCAGTGGAAGCGTAGTGATTTTGAAGTGTTATGATGGGAGTACTGATTTAGATCTCAATCAAGCTAATTTTAAGGACGATATTATTTTAATGGAGGAATAATGTAACACCCCAGAAAAAAATAAAAAAATTTAAAAAAGGGGATTGAAGCCTGGCCGGCCCACCAGAATGGATCGACCCAGACCCCTGAGCGTCCCAGCTCGCAGGATGTGCAGGCACGCGGGAGCGTAAGCGCGAGAGCACGTGCACGGGCACGAGGAGCGCGGGCGAGAGAGGCGATGCGTGGCGGTGACGCATGGCGGGCGGGCGACGCGCGAGGGAGCGACGCGTGGGCGTGCGAGGCACGGCCCAGGTCCACGCGCGCGGCGCGCACGGGCGTGTGAGCTTGGCCCAGCCCAAGCCAGCCATCTCGTGGGCGTTTCCCAGACATTTCTTAGCCCGTTTCGCACAGCTCACGGTAGTCCATGAGGTTTCTGAGCGATCTAGACCGTCCGATCGAACGGGTGAGATTAATCCAAGGGAGTTTAGGCTTGATTAGGTGATTCTGGATTCGGATTTGGATGCAGTTTGAGGCATTGATCTCAAATCAAACGGCCAGGGAGATATTTGATGGTTTTGAACTTCCTATGTTATGTTTGAGGTGATTTTGGATTGGTTTTTCTCTTCTTTTTAACCAGGACATCGGTAGGATGCAGGGAAGAGTCTGCAGACAGCCAAGAAAAGAGGAGAAGAGAGAGAAAGAGAAGGGAAAATAGGAGAGAAGAAGAAAGAAAGAGAAAGAGGAGAAGAGAGAGAAGGGGAGAGGGAAGGGATTTTGGTTTGGAAGATGAGGAAAGAGAAAATCAGGGGGGAACCTTCTTCCTCAAAATTTGTAAAACTAGGATTTGGATTGAATGAATTTATTTATTATAGTAGGAGATCAACCTTTTGAGCAGGAAGGATTTGGACGAATTTCGGGTATAGATTGATACCGGATATTTCGGATTAGCGGTTGAAGGTAAGGATTCTGGACCTGATCACCAGTATATATAGATATCTGTGTGTGTGTTTATTATTTTAGTTTGCCTAATTTGATCTGAATATATATATATGTTTATATGCATGGTTGCTTTCGGTTAGCTTTGAAATGGGTTGGACCGTGATATCGTGATATCGGTTGTTGGAAAATGACATATTTTGACAAGATGATGTGAAAAGATAAGTGTTAACAGTGTTTGGACTAGCCATGCCACAAGATCGTGGAGTTCTAAGGTAGCTTGAGCCACGGGCTTTGTACATGAGCTAGCTTGACCACGAGGAATGGTCGATTGTGAAACTAGCCTGACCACGAGGAATGGTCGATGAGACTAGCCTGACCACAAATAAAAGGTCGATTAGCAGGCTTGTACAAGGCTAGTTTGGCCATGGCGGATAGCAAATGATCGATTATGAGATTACCAGTCATGGGTTGGAGCATGACCGTGGTTAGTCCAGTACCCTAAAGAAGAAGGAAAACCAATAAAAACATATAAAGGAAATATAATGAAAGGTTTTGATATATTTGATATGTGATTGGTTTTGGTTGTGTGACTTAGAATTTATCGATTTCCTGTTATATTATTGTAATATTGCTGCTTTCAGTTTTATATTAATACTGGTGTGATTGTAATGGAACCTTACTGGGCTGTAGAGCTCACTCCCTACTTTTTGGATTTTTCAGAGACTCAGGATGCGTGACAGGATTTGGGCTGGACGTGAGACGGAGCTTCATTAATGTTGAGTTAGTTAGTTAGTTAGAGTTGGTTTCGGTTACTGATGCTTGTTGTGAATCAATAGACCAATTAGTGATATTGAATTAATAAATGGATTGTTTAATTGCTAATAAATTGCTTATAAAATATTAGTTTTGATTTTGATGTGTTTGATTCTTGTGTACCAAGGTCTTGCATGATCTCTAGGATAAAACCTAGGGTTTGTGCGGCCGGTCGCGTGTCGATTCCGGTGCTGGATTCGGGACGTGACAGCATGGTATCAGAGCTTAGGTTATGATCACATGGGATGGTGATACAAGTGGATAATAATAATAATGACATGATGGTCATTCGGATATGACAAAAATTGTGACAGATCTTGGTTATGATGATTTGAGGACTGTGGCAAAGTGATTATGATAGATATGAGTGGTATTGAATTCAGATCATGATTGTTTTAAATTGTGATATAAGAGATTAAGGAATTAACATGATGATTAGTAAGACATGACAGAAATTTCTAGAATGATTTATTAGTGAACCTAGATGGTTTAGTAAATTATATCAGAGTGCGCAGTGGAAGCGTAGTGATTTTGAAGTATTATGATGGGAGTACTGATTTAGATCCCAATCAAGCTAATTTCGAGGACGAAATTATTTTAATGGGGAAAAAATGTAACACCACAGAAAAAAAAATAAAAAAAAAGGGGATTGAAGCCTGGCCGGCCCACCAGAATGGACCGACCCAGACCCCTGAGCGGCCCAGCTCGCGGGATGCGCAGGCGCGCGGGCGCGTAAGCGTGTGAGCGCGTGCACGGGCACGAGGAGCGCGGGGACGCGTGCGAGAGAGGCGACGCGCGGCGGTGATGCGTGGCAAGCGCGCGACGTGCGAGCGCGCGATGCGCTGGCGCGCGAGCGCGTGGCCCAGCCCATCACGGCTGGCGCGCGAGGCGCTGCCCAGGCCCAAGCGCGTGGTGCGCGCGGGCCCGTGTGCTCGGCCCAGTCCAAGCCAGCCGTCGTGTGGGCATTTCCCATGCATTTTTCGAGCGTTTCCCAGCCGTTTCGCACGGTTCACGGCGGTCCACGGGGTTTCTGAGCGATCTGGACCATCCGATCGTCCGATCGAATAGCTGTGATTTATCCGAGGGAGTTTAGGCTTGATTAGGTGCTTTTGGATTCAGATTTGGACACGGTTTGAGATGTTGATCTCAAATCAAATGACCAAGAAGATATTTTGATGGTTTTGAACTTCCTAGGTTTCGTTTGAGGTGATTTTGGATTTATTTTTCTTTTCTTTTTAACCAGGACATCGATAAGATGCAGGGAAGAGCCTACAGACAGCCAAGATTAGAGGAGAAGAGAGAGAAAGAGAAGGGAAAAGAGGAGAGAAGAAGGAAGAAAGAGAAAGAGGAGAAGAGAGAGAAGGGGAGAGGGAAGGGATTTTGGTTTGGAAGATGTGGAAAGAGAAAATCTGAGGGAAACCTTCTTCCTCAAAATTTGTAAAACTAGAATTTGGATTTAATGAATTTATTTATTATAGTAGGAGATCAACCTTTTGAGCAGGAAGGATTTGGACGAATTTCGGGTATAGATTGATACCGGATATTTGGGATTAGCGGTTGAAGGTAAGGATTCTGTACCTGATCTCCAGTATATATATATATATATATATGTATGTGTTTATTATTTTAGTTTGCCTGATTTGATCCAAATATATATATGTTTATATGCATGGTTGCTTTCGGTTAGGATGATTGATTTCCCGAAATATAAGTGGATTTGTTATTATTGTTATTTGTGTTTTATTTAATATACCATGGTTATCAAGTGACCTTTGAAATGGGTTGGACCGTGATATCGGTTGTTTGAAAATGACATGTTTTGATAAGATGATGTGAAAAGATAAGTGTTAACAGTGTTTGGACTGGCCATGCCACGGGATCGTGGAGTTCTGAGGTAGCTTGAGCCACGGGCTTTGTACATGAGCTAACTTGACCACGAGGAATGGTCGATTGTGAAACTAGCCTGACCACGAGGAATGGTCGATGAGACTAGCCTGACCACGAATAAAAGTTCGATTAACGGGCTTGTACAAGGCTAGTTTGGCCATGGCAGATAGCAAATGACCGATTATGAGATTACCTGTCATGGGTTGGAGCATGACCGTGGTTAGTCCAGTACCCTAAAGAAGAAGGAAAACCAATAAAAACATATAAAGGAAATATAATGAAAGGTTTTGATATATTTGATATGTGATTGGTTTTGGTTGTGTGACTTAGAATTTATCGATTTCCTGTTATATTATTGTAATATTGCTGCTTTCAGTTTTATATTAATACTGGTGTGATTGTAATGGAACCTTACTGGGCTGTGAGCTCACTCCCTACTTTTTGGATTTTTCAGAGACTCAGAATGCGTGACAGGATTTGGGCTGGGCATGAGACGGAGCTTCATTAATGTTGAGTTAGTTAGTTAGTTAGAGTTGGTTTCGGTTACTGATGCTTGTTATGAATCAGTAGACCAATTAGTAATATTGAATTAATAAATGGATTGTTTAATTATTAATAAATTGCTTATAAAATATTAGTTTTAATTTTGATGTGTTTGATTCTTATGTACCAAGGCCTTGCATGATCTCTAGGATAAAACCTAGGATTTGTGCAGCCGGTCGTGTGCCGATTCCGATGCTGGATTCGGGACATGATAGCTAGCATATAGAAAGTAAACCAGCAAATATGAGAACAGCTACATGCTGGGAACCATTATTTAAGTAGCAAAAACATTGCATAATAGAGAAGAATAATGTGGTCCTTATCAAAAATAGAATAATGCGGTAACCCTGAAGCTTGATAACCAACAGGCTATTTAGAAGACCTGGTGCATTTGTGATGAACATGAGGGTTTGTTGTCCAAGGCTTCTCCTATCAAGTTACAAGGAAGAATCTATTACAATGTACCAAAGGGCAATGCACTAAAGATATTCTAAGGGACCTACCATGAGACATTCAATTCTACCAACAGGAATAAGGAACCTGAAAGGATGAAGATCTCTGAAGCTTTGATGATGCTTGTGTCCATGGATTTGTTTTTCATTTCGGTCTACTTGAATCAGCTTTGTCTGTATACTGGGATTAAAATAGCGTGGGCTGAAATTTAAAATTTTTTTTATTATATAAACCTCCACGATAGAACCTTCGACTCTGGTTTTGTTTTTCATTTTTTTAAGACCGTGCATGTATTTTTCAAATAGATACACCTACCTGTACTGCACTAATCTCCCCACCCTAGCTAGCTTCATACACGAGATGAATCATGAGGTGCTTTATAAAATCAAAAAAGTTAGGAGGGAATACCTTCTTTAACTTGCATATGATCTCTACATTGCTTGCCTCAAGACCGGAGATATGGTAGCAGATAGTTTGGTAGTACAAATGCTCTGAAGAAAATACGAAGCTTGATCAATAACCTTATATAGAGTTGGAAAGGAGATCATGCCAAGTCGAGCCCCATGCATGCGAGGCATGCATCCATGCAAACCCAATTAATTAATTAAACATCTAATTAATTAATTAAATTAATATCTAATTAATTAGTTAAATAAACATGTAATTAAATTTATTTAATATATTGTAAATTTAAAAAATTAACTTTTAACGTTGGCTTTCTCATCGGCACCGTCATTAATACTCATCAAAAGTAATGAAAGGTGGGCCCCATGGATGGTAGATCCGATACTAAGGAGGCATGAGGATGGCAGCACCAGCTTGGGATGGCGATGTTGGCTCGGGGATGGCAATGCAGGCTTGCAGACATAAGTGCTGGCTCGGGGATGGTGGCACTAACTTGTGGACGATGGCATGGGCCATAGGGATGGGGTAGCAAGGACGATGGTGCGGGAGGGTGGGGAAGCAAGTTTTGATGGCCGAGGGGGGAGAAGAAGGGGAAATCGGTGGTGCGGTGAGGATGATCGACAGCAGGGACATGATCCAGCATGGGGATGCCGGATCTGACAGGGGGAAGTCAAATGGGCATCAGAATAGCATTGCAGGCATACAAATAGGGGATGAGCCATTTGGGAGAGGATCGGAGGAGGGTGGGGGGAGGGGGGAAGCAAATTTTTTTGGCGGGAGGAGGCAAATTCTTTTCTTTAGATCGAGCAGGGGATGGTTTTGGAAAAAAATATTAGCAATGATATAGATTACCATCACTAATAGTGGTCAAAAATGGGATATACTATTAGCAATGACTATATGCCATTGCTAATAACTCCCAACCATAGATAAAAGTCCATTTTTCATGCAAAATTTAAAATTTTAAATTATTAGCGATGGTGCAAATTGACGTCACTTATAGTAGTCGGTAATGGTTAATAATAGTAGCAATGGCTGCATGCCATCGCTAATAAATCTTCATCATTGATAAAAAAACCTATTTTTTCAAAAAATATTTATAATTTTAAATTTATTGGCAATGATAAATGCCATTGTTACAAGTCTTTAGTCAGTCGCTAATAACATTTTCGATGGACTTTTTGTTTGTCATTATTGTTGGTTGATAAAAATATTTTTATTAGCGATGGCTAATTAGCTGTCACTAATTCTAATTTTTCTTGCAGTAAAGTAGCAATGAAATATAAAACCTTTAAGAAGTTTGGACAAGTAGCCCCATTAAAATCTATCAAAAGCTTTCTCCATGTTGAGCTTAAGTAACATTTGGATTCAAGTAGGAGCAGCTTCATGAAAGGAGTGCGTTAATTCCTGGGCCAGGAAGGTGTTATCAATAGTGTTCCTACTTAGGACAAAAACAACCAGAGGGAGAGAAACTAGTAGATGGATGACCTTGGACATACGGTTCACAAGGATCTTGGCAATAATTTTGTGAATTGTGTTACACAAGCTTATTGGCCAAAAGTTTTGAGCTAAATATGGATCGGAAACTTCCGAAAGAAGAATAATAAAGATCTGTTTCTAAGAAACTATCATAACATGATTCTGAAAAAGGAAATTAATTGGAACTATAGCATTCAGTTTTATGAGGTCCCAAAATGCTTTAAAGAAGAATGGTTGAAATCCATCCAGGCCAGGTGATTTATTAGGATGCAGGGAAAATACAGCCGATTCAATTTCACCTTGAGTGAGGTTAGCAATTAAGAATTCATTATTGGCAACAGAAAGAATATAAATCTTTTGAGGAATAAACTCCTCTTGCAGTTGCCAATCTTGATTCCACCGAGCCTTGAAGTGTTGAACTAGTAATTAAATCATGGATGCCGTCCTCCAAATTAACAATTGCCCCCAACTCTGATTATAGTTGTAAAATCCAATTATGCTGATGCCTTAATATGGTGGATCTACGAAAGAAGCAAGAGTTTGCATCACCCTCCTTGAGCCAAAGAACTCGGAATTTGTACATGTCTCTAGAGAACTTCTTGCATGCATAAATTTTTTTAATAAGCCTGTATATAAGAGAGCAAAGATAGATGCTAATCAGCAGATAAGCCACCCAGCTGAGCTTCAAACTCTTGCAAAAAAAAGGATGCGGGAATTTAGGTAGTCAGTGGTTCTGAATAAATCATACCAAACTTCTTTTTGTTCCGGTGGCCAATCTAATTATGCCTGACATTAGTTAGAAGCAAGGATAGCCTGTTAGTAGGGGGCACATGGAAATCAGTGGACCAAGCATCTTTCACCAATTCGTTTATATCATCACACATCATCTAAAATCTCTCAAACTGAAAAGGAGAGCAGTGGATCTGCCCTTATAAGCAGAGATGGACTACACCAATTTTTCTAAGATGAACCAAAAAAAATAAAAATAAATAATATTAAAAAATAATTTAAATTAATTTAAATATTTTTATAAATATTATTTAATTATACCTATCTTATTTTATAAGATTAAATTCATTAATAATGAAATATACCGTAAAATTTTCAGCTATCTTCTTATCGATATAAGTGACTAAATAATCGATAAAAAAATCGTCTTCCATCTTGTTGCATAATTTGGTTTTGTCAATCATCATTTTTGAAAATATTTTCTCTATAATAGTAGTTGAAACCGAAAGAGTAATAAGCGTTAAGGACTCGTAAAGGATGTACATGCACCGGCCACAGTAGTGGCAGCATCGTGCTGAGTACCGTTGGCACTGTACAACGGGATATGATATCTATCGAGCGACGGTGCCAAAGACGATGGGATGTGAGTGCAGTAGTATTGGTGGGAGCCTGAGGCATGGCAGGCGCCCATCCGTCTGTGCCCTCCAAGATTCGATTATGCTACGCGATGGATCCGGTCGCTAAGACGGTGCGTGGCTTCACCGCACGCAGTGTTCATCAGTGCGACGAGGCTGACGAAGGCCACCAAGATGGTAGTCATAGGCCAGCGCATCGGTGGTATCTGGCCTTATATATATGCAACCGCCTGATCTCGTCATGGGAGCGTTCTCATCGATCGCATCACATGACAAGTCCGGCTTTCATTTTATCTATCGATGTGATGAATGGGATGGTGCTGACTGCGTACAGTGGCTTCGACCATGACAAATTCTGAAGATGGGCGCTGGTCGAGTAACAAAAAGAAAATTCTGTCTTCTTCTAATAAATTATGAAAATTTTTTTAATGAAAATAAAAAATAAAATTGGTAATGATTCAACTTTCAAGTAAAGAAAGCTGATTTATAGTATTTGTTTCATTTTAATTATTTTTTAAGATTTTTCAAGTTATATTTAATATCCCCAAGTTTAGAAGGGCCAAAATATATATATAAGTTTACATAAAATCTTAATTTATAAAAAAATAAAAAAATTAGGGGGCCAAGCAGCCTCCTTGCCCTCCAGGTGGTTCATCCTTGTATATATTTAAAAGTTTACAAAAAAAAATTAACTTATAAAAAAAAAAATTTAAAAATTAGGAGGGGCCAAGGCCCCCCTTGCCCCCCCGGCGGTCCGCCACTGCTTATAAGGGATAGTAAAGAGAAGGGCATAGTGGTCTGAAGCAAATCTAGACTAGAATTTCTCCGGTGGGGGATACTTCGATGCCAAAGTTAGCAAGAATTTAGGCAGCAGAATGGATAACTTAATAATAGAATGAAGTAAAAAATGGAAAGGGAATGCAGAGTGGAGTGGTGTTGAAAGAGCTGGCTGTGGACTGGCTCTAACTTGCCTGGAGTTGGCTTATCTCGAGTGTCCCCTCTTACCGATATTTATAGGCATGAGTGTAACTATTCATGGTTATGAGAATTAGTTAACATAACTTCCTCATAACAGTAAGTAGTGGTGGTCGAAAATTAGTTATTCCATGGTTATCAAAGCTGGAACTATCGACCATATGGGTGGTTATAATAACCAGAAAACCTTCAACTGTTTTAGGTTGAAAGATTGTTCACGTGCTTCAGATACACTCCCTTTAGAGGAGATCCGAAATGAACCTAACTATCTCTTCGGATTATCTTTCTTGGAATGGTCCAAAGAGGTGTTAGCTATATGCTTTGGATTTATCTTCTTCGGAGTGAACCAGAAAATAAAGAACTACTTATCATGAAGCCGAAGGGATAAACAATATATTCAGAAATATCCTCTTCAGACCAGACTGAAGACATGAAGCCGAACGAAATGGTAATATATTCCAAAGGCATCCTCTTCGGACCAGGCTGAAAATATGAAGCCGAATGAAATAATAATATATTCTAGATGCATCTTTTTCGGATCAGGCTGAAGACATGAAGCCGAACGAAATAATGATATATTCCAGAGGCATCTTCTTCGGACCAGGCTGAAGACATGAAGCCGAACAAAATAATGACATATTTCATAGGCATCTTCTTCGGATCAGGCTGAAAACATGAAGCAGAATGAAATAATAATATATCAATGAAATAATAATATATCATTTCCATTAAAATGGATTGTAGCCTTCATTGAATTAAGAAAATATTATCTTCAAGTACACTGATCTGGTTGACTGGTCTAAATTAAAATCAACCCAAACTGATGAACTGGTAATTATTTTATATTAAACTGGATTACCAAAACAATCTATATATATATATATATATATATATATATATATATATATATATATATAGATTGATTTGTTAAATGTCTAGTTTTTTTATATATTATTTAGCCTTACAATATAAATAGATGAATATCAATTTTAGAAATGAAAAAGAAAGAGCATGTCATGTGTAATTTTTTTATTTTTATTTTTAATAATCTTGCGACTGACAAACTCATTAGTAAAAGAAATGCCTAATTTTTGAATTCCTACTTTAGGATGTGCATTAGAAAACAAAGTGGTAACATAGAAGCCCGCCTTGTATTTCTTCCGGGTACCCGTCCCATGTGTTTTTTTGTACATGATGATAGGGGCGGGATCTAAATGTCCACAACCTTTTGTCATTACATAAAGGTCCAAGGAGGCCCACCTGTTAAAATGATGAAAAAAAAGGAAAGGGGACATGATCGGAATGGACGGTCTACTGTTTCAGTGCTCTGCTGCGCCTGGCCTCCTTCCCAACCTGCCATTCTCAGACCATCCATGCTAAGTGCTTATTCTATTTTTTTTCTTCTTTTTTTTTTTAGACAAGCCGGAGGATCCGCACTAAATCAGTTTAGTATAAAGACATCAAAAAAGATCAGAAAGAAGGATATCCTGAAACTAAGCTGGGAAATCCCCCAGGTCCATCTATAAAACATTCACAGAATGCTCGGTAATAAAGGAAGTGACCTAGTTAGCAACCAAGTTCGCTTCACGATACACATGATAGATCAGAAATTCAGTACAAGCCTGCAGCATAATAGCAATATCGTGAAGCAAGGGGTGCCTCACATCGGTCCTGACGGCCTCCTAGATCCATGAAACAATCGTGGCTGAGTCACCCTCAAGGATCAAATACTCTGCATGTAAAACTCTCGTGACATAAACAATCCCAACCCACTCACCACGCAGTTTAGTAGTAAGGATAGTCGGGTCAAGGAGATAGCTCCCCCCCGCAGCCACAAGACCTGACCCATGACCACAGATGACTAAGCTAGCACCACCCAGTCTGCCCTTGACACTCCCATTAAAATTGACCTTCAAAACTTATGGAGGTGGGGGCTTCCAAGAAATAAAAACCCGAGGAGGCACTTCAAGAGCAGTGCAGGAACTCCAGGTCTCCGTGATCATGAAGGTGGCAATCATCATCTCCTCGATATCAATGCGAGCAATCTCAAACACAACTCTGGCCGGACAGCTCCTAGAGTCAAAGATGAGAGTATTCTTGGAAAGCCATATATGATAAGCAATATAGGCCATAAGAATCCCAGAAGTCATGATCGTCTGATCAATAGCAGAATGTTGTAAAACATCCAAAAAGGTCTGAACCAAAATCTCAACCTGCATAGATAGGCTATCAAACCCTGCCAAACACCAAACTTGAGAAGATCATGGGCAGAGAAAGAGAACATGATCAAACGTCTTCCCATCGTGGCCACATCCCGGACAGGTAGATGGAAGGTGCATCCCTTTAGAATTAAGGAAGGATCTAATAGGAAGCCGCCTCCAAGCCACCTTCCAAAGAAAAAGCCTGACCCTCGGGTGAACATCCAACCTTCAAATCCAGGCAACATCCAAAGTCATATAAGCCTCCTCGCAATACAGACGGTGAAGATCAGACAAAACCGATCTCGAGAGACAGGAAGACCTCAGACCCTAACATCATAGGTTGGGTGGAGGGAAAGAGCAATAGAGAGAATCCGGACACCGAGAATATCTCTAAAGATGTTGGTCACCTGCACTAGGTCCCACTAAGCAATAGCAAGAAGAAACAAATTAGGTATGGAAATATTGGTCTCTGGGATATCTGAATTGACAAAGGTAGGCCATTTGATCAATGGAATATCAGCAATCCACAGGTCAAGCATGAAGCTGATAGAGTGACCATCATCCAAAATCCAAGTCATCTAAGAAAGCACATCAGGAGCCCTAGCAACCATCTCCCTCCACATAATGGAAGCTATCTGACCAGGTCAAGGCTCCACCCCCAAGGGCAATGAGACATATTTAGCTCTCGTCATCATAGTCCACATACAGTTCGAGTACAATAAAAATCTAGTAACATGTCTAGCTATGAGAGACTAGATACCAAGGTCCCCTCCACCACAGGCTAACATACCTCACTCCAGTCGAGGAGATGAAGACCATGCCTAGCAGGTCTAGCATTCCAAAATAAGGTTTTGATGTGTTGCTCTATTCTTGCTATCACAATTTTAGATAGAATGGCATTAGAGAGCATATAAATTGGTAGGGAGTTAAGTACTGACCTAACCAATGTAATCATGTCCATGAGAGATAACACTCTTCTCAACCAACCATCCACTCGCTCTTGGATAGCCTTCATTTCCTAGCTATAGTCAGCCCTCCTCAATCTGCCCCTTATAATAGGAACATCCAAATAGTGCAACATTCCTCTGCTCTTAGCAATCCCCAAGATGTATCGTATCTGGCACCTGAGCTGGGTGGGTGTCTTTGAATTGAAGTGAACCACTGATTTTTGAAGATTGACACTTTGTCCAGAGGAGAAACAGTAGTCCTCAACAATCCTTGAAGTCCCAGTGCAGAAGGAGTTGTTGCTCTACCCAGAAGCAAGCAATCATCTATAAAAAGTAGATGCGAGATTAGTTGAGCACCAGGAGCAAAGACATAAGAATCAATCCCCCTCCCCCTCATGGTAGCCTGCAGAGCTCGGAACAGAGCATCAGCGTAAATAATAAACATATATGAAGATAGAGGATAACCTTGTCGAAGATCGATAGTGGAGCTAAAGAAGTCCGTAGGAGTTCCATTAAAAAGGATGGCAAAGGAGGAACTCTCATATAGGCCAAGACCCATGAAGTCCACCAAGGATGAAAGCCAAACTCTAGCATAGCCCTCTCTAAGAACCTCTAGTGCATGCGATCATACGCCCGCTCCATGTCTAGCTTAATAGCCATAAGATTGTGACGGATCGGGGCTTGACAGAGATCATGCATAAACTCCTGTGCAATCAAAATATTATCAGTGATAGTACGGCCTCCGATAAAAGCATCCTGCTCTGAACTAATGAGATGTGGGAGAATGTACAGGCTTCATTCTAATGACCAAAAGCTTAGCACAAATTTTATAAAAGTATTACATAAGCTGATGGGTCTATAATGGCCTGGCTGGGAGGCACCATGACGTTTAGGGATTAAGGTCACAAACATCCTCTTCCACAAGTTCGGCATCTGTCTATGAATAAAAAAGTCCTGCATAGCTGCAACCACATCCTCATGGATAATGGACCAATAAAGTTCGAAGAACATAGGAGGGAAACCATCAGGACCAGGAGCATTGTCCTTAGCCAAAGACCATAAAGCTCTCCGAACTTCAACCACAGATACAGGCTTGATAAGTTGCTAATTTTGCTACTCAAAAATAGTCTTAGAAGGTGGTGGAATCATAAAGGGATCAGCGACCCCCACCAGCACAGTCCATCTCTGCCTGAAAAACTGAGTGATCTTCTCCCTAATCTCATCATCATCCTCCAACCACCTCCCTCCTGAGCTCCGTATCACCCAGATCTGATTTCTCTACCTCTGAACAATTATAGCATGATGGAAGAACCTAGTATTCCTGTCTCCCTCCCTGAGCCACTGCACTCTAAACTTCTGTCTCCATAAAGCCTCCTATTAACAAATAAGAGAGTGATGGATAATGAGTTGACCTCGAAGTTGAGCAAGATCAACCTTAGATAAACCCCCATCCCTCTGCTCACACTCCTGGACCTCCATGATAGATCTCTCAACCATCTCCAAATTGTGAAAGATATTGCTAACCTCCACTCTGTTCCAGGACAACAACCATCTCCTGACCAAATCTAGCCTACACAAAATATGATATCTGGCATCCCCTCTGATAGGAATTTTTTACACGTCCCTGATAATCTCCCAAGAGCGGGGGTAAGCTAGCCAAAGTTTTTCAAATCTAAAGGGAGCATGATAGGGGTCAGTATCGGTAGAGAGAAGAAGTGGATATGACCAGAGGCAATCCTCTCTAAGTGATGCACAGAATAATTTGGATACCACTGAATCCAACTGGAAGTTGCATAAACTCTATCAATTCTTTTCCAAACTCTAGCACTCCTGGCATGGTTGTTGCACCAAGTGAATTGAGGTCCCACGAAACCAAGATCGGCAAGGCCATTGTCCTACAAGAAATGACCAAGTTCTTTTGAAGCAATGTCCTCCATAAAAGGCCGGACTCCTCTCTTGTCCTCGACCGAAGAATATAACTAAAGTCACCAGCCACCACAGAAAGAATACCTTGATCAACCAAAAAGGTAATCTCATACCACAAGACCCTCCATTCCTTATAATTTGTGCTTGCATAAACACCAGAAAGAAGTCAAGTGAGACCATTAGATTCAGTAATAACAATAGGTACATGCTGGGTACAGCGATGAAATACATTCACTTTAGCTACCCCATGGTCCAAAGTAACAATAATACCCCTCGATAGGCCCTAGGCTTCATAGCATAAAACCCCCAACTCATAGGAAAGTGACAATGAATAGGTTCAAGCTTGAACCAGCAAGTCTTATTTCTAAAAGAACATAAAGATCAGGATGATACAGCTGCCCTAGTCTTCGAAATATTGATTGGAAGGAAGGTTTCCCCAACCCCTGTACATTCCACACCAAAACCCGCATTAAAGCAAAGCATCAGTTTGGTCAGTGCCTGATGATTCCATAGGCACACCACTTTTTCCATACCTACTATCCTTCTCTCCTTGTACCCCCACATCAAACAGAACCTTCTTTAGCTTGCCAGCCACCACCTCATGGAGTCATTCAGGTTCTTTTGCCTCCAACACCTCTGCCCTTTCCTTCAGTCCATAATTGAAACAAGCATGATCCCCCTTCAGATGGTCCCTTGTAGCCTTGGAGGAGGAATACACCGAGCCACCTGATGAAGCTTCATCCATTTGTGAGGGAGAGACCTGAGCCCCCTGCTAACCCCCCATCCTCAGGGTCTTGAGATTGGTATTCCCCTCCTCTTGAACCCCATGAACAGTGCCCTTAACATTGCTAGTGAGACCTTTGTTTTCCCCTGCATCCCTGCCCACCGGGTGTGAATTAGCCTGAAGATGAGGCTCATCACATAGCTCGGGAGTGAAGTTGCAGCAGGAGGGCTCGAACCCAGGCCTTTCCCCTTACACACCCCCTTCTTACTGAGCATTGTCACACCATCCTCCCTTCCACCCAAAGAGCTCCCCTGTTTTGTTCCCGGTAGGTCATGAGCAGCTCCCCTCACTCCCTTCATCCGGTGTACAGCAAGTCCTCGGCTTGATGAAGACACCACGATAGGTTTTGGAGAATTATCAACCATCTTTCCAACCATACAGAGTGAAAGATTACTAACTTGGGCAGTAGGAGACTCCTTTACTGGGGTGGGTAGTTCCTTCCCGAAATCTCGCCTTGACCATTGAAGAGGAAGCTTGGGTGGGCTTCTGGTTCTCTTCAGTAATATGGCTCCTGGATCAGACATCACAGCATCCCGCGAGCTAGCTCATCAAGCCAGCCCAGTTCCATCTCATCTCCCAACGGGTCAAGGGCACTAAACACCAAATTAGCCCTATGTATGGATGCTCCCTCCCTTGCCTCCCCAGATCGATCTCCCGGCGACCTTCGATGAGCTACTTTGGAGTGCTTCAGCCACCCTTTTGAGTTAGGGGGGAGTCCGGTGAAGTCTGTCGCTTCCTTGGAAATTCCAAAATGAGAGAAGAAGAGTTGAGAACAAGGGAGTCAGGGCATACCTCCTTCTCCTTCTCAGCTTTCTTCCTTCCCTTTGCCATAGTTCTAGGTGCCCGTGGCTGCTGAATGCGCAAGGTGACCAACCACGGACCAAGCCATGGTTGACCGCCACTGATAATGCCTTTCCCCTCCACCATCATAGGGAATGCAGGCTCCGAACCCCCATTGCCCTCCACCACCACAAAATTCTCCGGATGTAATGGGCAATCGCTGTTATCGGAACAAAGCTTCCTTCAAAGAACCAGCACCAATTGTCGGCCTGGCCAAGCCTTCCACACCTATAGCAGACTAAGGGAAGATTCTCGTAGACAAATTGTTGCCAAAATACTCCTTGTTTCCCCCTAATCGGCAAACTGGGCTTCAACGGCACCCCTGCATCAATCTCTACATGGACTCTTGCATACCCTGTCTTCCGGAGTAACTCAGTAAAGTCATCGACAACCATCGACCTCCCCGCTTCCGTCGCAATGGCCATTATAGCCATCGGCATCCAGAACTCAATGGGAAGGCCCAAGAGGCACATACATACCACTATCCTCTGGATTGCCCATCGACCGGGCATGAAGTCCGGTTCCCACACCTCCATTACTAGTAGCTGGCCTACCACGAACCATGGCCCGCCATTAAGCACTACCGAGCAGTCCAGCTCTGATTTAAACCGAAGGATGAGCTAGTCATCAGCAATGAAAAAGACCTCCGGCTCATACTCCAGTTTGAGCCACTACGTCACCTCCTTTACTGCCCAATCTGCCGGCACCCTCCATCCCAAACTCCTACGAAGACCACCACCTTCCCCAATTCCTGCGCGACTCCATCATCTCCTCCGATAGCTCTAGGACCTTGGAAAAGTAACTCTGAAGCTCATCGATCTTCCCCTCCGTTATCCGGTGAGAGGTCGAAGACAACCCTCGCGGGATACCTTGGACAACGCTCATCCATGAACGCCTCCATCAGCCCTCTCCGATGACCGTGGACTGCTCCCAATGAACTTTTCCCCTTCCTTGGGCATTGTTATACTTCCACGGTAAGTCTCCTCCCTCCCAACAATACCGCCCAACACCTATTCGCCTGAAAGCTTCACCTAGTTGCATGAGGATTAAAGCAGTTTGGAACCCAAGTGCACTACGGTGAAAGATACATCACTACAGCGAATCTGGGCTTTAGCGATGCTTTTTTTGACCTTTCCCGATGCTTTTAAGTGTCGCTAAATAATCTCCCGATATTTTGTAAAGCATCGCTAAAGCATCGCCTATGCAAGCGTTGGGATGCAACCTGTCGACGTTTGAAAAAAGCGTCGGTATTTGCCGACGCTTTAAAGCATCGCTAAATTTTTATTTACCGATGCTTTAAAGCATCGCTAGTTTTAAATCTAGTGATGCTTTAAAGCATCGGCATTTAGCGACGCTTTAAAGTATCGCTATTTTTAAGTTTAGCGATGCTTTAAAGCGTCGCTAGACTAAACCCTAGCGATGCTTTAAAGCATCGCCAGTTCCAGTTTTAGCAATGCTTTAAAGCGTCGCCAGTTCCAGTTATAGCGTCGCTTTAAAGCGTCGCTAGACGAAACCATAGCGATGCTTTAAAGCGTCGCTAGTTCCAGGTATAGCGATGCTTTAAAGCGTCGCCAGGTCCAAACCTAGCGACGCTTTAAAGTGTCGGTAGATTTTTTTAAAAAAATAATAATAAACAGTCATATATACAAACCCATAACCTGTATACATTATGAAAATGAAACATTCAAACCTGTATCACATCCAACATACACAAACAAATGAAAATATTCAAACTTGTATCACATATCACATCCAACATATACAAACACAAATACAAACCAAATATAAAAAGTTTTATATATATATATATAAACATATCAATCCAAGTTCAAATAAACAAAAAGACATACATAAATAATAAAAAAACCATCTGGCATCACTGATCCGTGGGAGGCTGGTCGTCGTCAGGTCTGCAGCTCGCAAATGCACCAGGAACCCGCAAGATATATATCAGGAATTATAATACATACATTATATATATTCTAAATTATTAGATACATACAAAATTAATAAATAATTACTTACCTGAGATGACATGAACATATGCAGCACAGATGTAACATGCTCTAGCTAAGATCTAATGGTCTGGATCTCTGCTCTGTCTGCATCACGTGTCTATCGGAGCTCTGCTATCTCCTCCTGGAGCTGACGAACATGTAACTGATCATGACTCTCTCTAGTATCCCGAGTATATCTACGCACCTCAGATAACTGAGTAGGGGTAACTCCAATCCCATAACCCCTCACTCATCCAGGACACTCTAGTCCCATCAACTCCGAGAATACCTCGGCCTCGATGCGACTGCTCTATGTAGATGATGAACCCTCGCCAGCACGCTCGGAGATCATAGAGGTAGCCCTATTCTATATTTTATAAAAAATACATATATTAATACTTAATAAAAATATAAATATAAATCATAATATAATATAAATAATAAAAATACATATATATATATATATCTCTGGACTCATCTCGAACAAAACTGCCATCCTGGTGAACGTGAGTCATCCGATAGAACTCCACCTCACCAGGCTCCCTCCCCTGCTGATCAGCCTATGTAAAGAATAAATATTACAAAAAAATTCAAAATAACACATCTTATATCCCCGTACCATGATACATGGTACATGCATGATACATGATGATACATGATGTTAAAATTAAAAGTATACTAAAATTATTATGGGATGAGAAACATACAAACTCATGCCTGAGCCGTGCATAACTCTTGAACCCCGCTGTGTGAGGAACAGACTGAGCAGCTCGTGCAACTCTACCAATATCAGAATACGTCTACAAAATAAAATTAAAATAATGTTATATATTGTATAAATATAATTATGACAAGTGAAAATTAATAAATTTCGAAGTGTTTGATGATGTTACACAACCTGTGCCCTCTCGGAGAACCAATAGTGCACCAGCTCCATCCACTGATGAGGATGAACATCAGGAGGACAGGTAGCTACAACTTGCTCCTCTATCCTACCCTCTAGTTTTTAGTCTCTCTTCAACTTCGCCCTATATTCTTTCCACTTGTGATTGAGAGACTTAAGCACAAAATCAGATGAATCTGAAGGAAGAACGAACTTGCTCTACAATTTAATTAAACAATAAAATAAATATTAAATAAAATAAGCAATTTAATTATTAAAAACCTAAGATATAAAATAATATATTAATTTTTTTACCTGCACAACTCGTAGCATTGTTATTTTATATGAAGGAAGCATGTCATTCCACTTCGAATAATTCAGGGAACATAGCTGACCACGGTGTGCTACTGTCCCCAGAAAGCTAGTCAACAAGCTAGCAGCTTTCTTAATAGGCTGCCCTAGCTTGTTGCACTCTATCACTATCCTCTCACCCTCAAGTAACTGCACACATCACGGACTAATGTAGGTCCTCGCCTACGCTTGAGTCTCTCGGATCCATCTACAAAAAAAAATACAGAACATTGTATATCAAAACTATTACATATGCATGAATTGAAATGAGATAGAATTATTAAATTATGTATCCTGTATCTGTATATCATCGACGATAGGCTCGTCATCAGGATGATCCATAGAAGGATCATGATGTGTGGACTCAGAGGGAATAACGTCGTCCTGAGGTGTAGAGGTAGTAACATCGGCCTGATGTACAAAAATAGAGAGACTGCTATCAGACCGATGTGAAACTGATCGACTGCCCTCGGGCTGCTGTGATGAAGAATATACAATATTCTTTCCATGGCACGACTCTTGATCGGCATGTTCTCCCCAATATAATATACAATCATTTGGACAGCTATGAATCTTTTAGTATCCAAGATCCAATTCCTTTACTAGTTTTTTGGCTTCATAACAAGATGTTGGTAAACTAGTACCTTCAGGAAATGCATCCTTTAACAACTTGAGCAGCATAGTAAAATTCTTGCCAGACCATCCATTCAAGTATTTTATATGAAACAAATGCACAAGAAAAAAATTTTTGAAAAGTTCTTACAACCGGCATATAATTCTTGATCTGCATCTCTTATCATTTTCTGATAACAATCTGTTCCAACATTAGTTGGGGGTATCGGCTCTCCATCATGTATAGATTCAGTAAATATAGGATCCTCAGGTAACTCAGCTGCTACTTGTCCTCCACTGTAATCTCCAGGATGTTGAGCACCATATTCAAAAGCATCTCTGAGCAAACCCCTGATATCATCATCTCTTGCAAGATTTTTCTGTTGGTTACTGGATCCAAAATCAGGTATATGTTCCATGTTAGAGGTTTGGTTACATATAGATTGTAACCTTGACTCTCCATGAAAAAACCACTCAATATAACCTCTTAAAAAATCATTCCATACCAAATGTTCTTCAACAATATTTGGATATAGAGAACTGGAATTTACACATTTTCGGCATGGACATAAAATCTTCCCACTGATACTACTTCTCTCCATACCAAATTTAATGAAATTCTATACTCCATCCAGATATTCTTTGCTATTCCTCGGTTTAGTTATCCAACTCTTATCCATTGTAAGAAAAAGCTAACTGAAATAAATAAATATTTATAAGAACATAGCAAATTTAAAATAAGTTTATTCAATAGATCAATTATAGTATTATTAAATGCACCCTATCACCAACTAATAGGTAAAGAGGTCCTATCCCATTCAAGAATTGTATTAATTATATAGGTCATTTACAGTAACTAAAGGATACGCAATAGAAGTTCCAGAAAAATTTCGGCAGCATTTCCCCTTAGTTCTCCCCATACAAATAAATATATATGAGGAGAACTAAAAGGAAATGATATCCGAAATATATCTGGAACTCTATCCGTACCGTTTGATTACTGTAAGCACCTATAAAATTATTTACAATTCTCAAACTGTCCAAATTGGACATTCAATTGACCACTGTACATATTTCTGCCATCCGTAAAAAAATTAAATAATTATACAGATCGTGTAGAATATGTACTTTAATCAATTGACGGGTCTATGTTTCAATGCAATGCAAGTTTTTTTAAATATATATAAAAAAATCATAATTGATTGTAACAAAACTACAGATGGTATTAGAATATATAAAAATGGAGTTATTCATGGACAACTTATCGGACATGTTGCAGTAGATTTCGATATCGAAGTAATCATCACTGAAGTAATCTATAAACAAAATTTTTAGGCGGAGTTAGCTCTGGCAAGGATCTTCCAACATTCAAGCTAGACATCTAGAATAGATAGAAAGTAAGTAATGAACATAAAAAAGAGTTATTTATCTTGAGATCCTTAAGGTCTTGGTTATTTAGTCAACCAATAGATAGAACGAAGCTTGATAAGATTAAACTGAAGGGAGCATCACTATGCATAAATGCACAAGGATATCAGGCATGGCATTTGTTTTGACTCCTAGGCATTTAGACTCATATTTCATCTCTTCCTGTTTGACCATTCTAGAAATGCTTATTATTATATGGATTTATATAACAATCTGTTAAAGATAGCTTAATTTGAAAAGAAAAGTAGAAGAGAAACATTAGACACTTGATATCAAGGTTTGCCAGTTAGCACCATACCAGTTGGTGCCATATTGTATTGGAGGTATTAGCATAAACGTCGCTAAATTTCCGACGCTTATAAGTGTCGGCGAACTTCAAAAACTTCTCGACGCTTCGACAAACCGTCGGCGGGTTCCTGGGTCTTCCCAGCACTTCACCAAAGCGTCGGGAGAAAACATTTGCCTTTTCCCTGTTTTGCTGTAGTGATTACTTAAAGCAAGGTATTTCTTGAACTTCTAAGATTATTATTACGTTGGCAACAACATGCATACTTATAGAAATTAGGAATCATGATCAGAGGCCTCTAGGGATAGAAAGTTGATGGTGAAAGATTTTGTCCTTTGGTGGTCAGTTCTCCATTACGGCGTGGAGAACTTGAAACCATATGTTTCCTTCTTTTCCTTATCTCCTGGACCAACCCGACTCTTCTAAAAAGCGTCGGCGGGGTTGAAGGGAAATGGCGGGGACTTGGAGAATTGCCGATGCTTTTAAGCGTCGGCGGAATTGGCATAAACGTCGCTAAATTTTCGATGCTTATAAGCGTCGGTAGACTTCAAAAACTTTCCGGCACTTCGACAAACCATCGACGGATTCCTGGATCTTCCCGGCGCTTTACCAAAGCATCGGAAAAAAACAGTTGCCTTTACCCCGTTTTGCTGTAGTGCATAGACTTCAGCTGCCTTTTCTTTACCAACATCCATATAAAAGCTGAATTGTAAAAGCCCCTAATTTTCCACAAGTGACATAACAAGCCATCGTAATTAAGATGATTAGAAGCTAAAATTTGTACAAAGACCTTGATCGTTTGTTTCCTTTTCATGAAAATTACTAATTATACCTCATCTTTTTATAAAACTAGAAAAGAACACAAGTCTCTCTCTCTCTCTCTCTCTCTCTCTCTCTCTCTCTCTCTCTCTCTCTCTCTCTCGCCCATAACATGGTTTCCAATCCTGCTGGCACCTGACTTGGGAATTATTCTGCAAAAAGTTTCAGCCCATTCAGGAAGTGAGTCCTGAATTCATCCATCACATGCTTTACGAGTACCAAACCGATCTCGATTCCTCCTAGCTCGTCTCTGCTCTCTGCCACCGATATGGCTCCGAGACCCGAGATGGACGTCAGCAAAACCTTTTTTGGTCCTCCCCAGCCGAAATCAGTCGCATAAACCCTAAACTTTGGTGAACCCCCAACAGTCATTGGCTGCTCGGGCACCACAGGCAGAACATTTCGTAGCCATCTCTCCGCGTCATCCAAAACTCCGTCTTTTATTCCTTCAATTCCTTTCCCAATTACCTCCGCCGCCGCTACAAACCCTTCTTCTCCAATAACATCGCCCACAGTTACGTTGACAAGACAAGGCCCTACACAATTTCCGAAGTACTCCGCCGGGAGTGGCGGTTGCAGTCGTTGCCTGCAACCCACCGGGAATAATAAATAAGCTTTCTTTTCACTTGCAAGGCCTCTCGTCCTAACAAGGCACGCCCATACATAAGCAAACACAACCACGATCGTCGAGCAATGGAACGATGTCCCGCGCTCGGCGGCTCTGGCCAGCACCAGTCTCCTGAGCCTTTGAATGCGATATTGTTTGAGAGAGAATGTGGCATGGACCATGTCGGCGAAAGGAATTTCTCCTGATGGTTCATCATTTTGGGGAGCTTCTAAACTTTTTATATCATCAAGGAAAACAGAGTACAGCCCTCGAGGATCGGAGATCAAGGTCCTGTCCAACAGCGGAGGCGGAACCACCGCAGGCATCGAGCTGCCTCCCGCCTTGCATGCGGAGGCCCATGACTTCATGAAATGCATGGAGCTAGAGCCGTCGCATGCAATATGGTGGACCGACACCCCGATCGCGATGCCATGATTCGGGAACACGGTCACCTGTAACGCTAGCAAAGGCTGAGCATCCTGGGACTTCGGCAACTTGGGGACCAACTGCAGGAGCTTGGAGATGTCGCATGAGTCGGAGTCGGAGAGATCATGGAAATCACCGTCGTGTTCCGCCACGGTGAAGGTGACCGAGTCGCCGTCGACGTAGGATATCTCGTACTGGTCATCGCTGCCGGGGGAGCAACGGAGATTACCGGCAAGAGGGAAAAAGTGCTGCAGGGTGAGAGACAGGGAGGATTTGAGGTTAGGGAGGCATGAGTCTATGAAATGAGAGGTTGGATGGGGGAAGTGATAGAAGAAAAGGCGCTCGACAGGCTGGTAATGAGTGAACCAGATTATGTCAAAGAAGGTGAGGGGGAGAGATGCTGGAGCAACTGATCCGGGTGGTGGTGAGACCCGGGAGTCCTCCAGAATTCTGAGTGCTGGGGATTTTGACGCCATTGCAGGACAGCACTAGCTTAGGGATTTTGTGAAATGCCTACGTTCACAAAGTCCCGAGCAGAAGCAAGAAGAGGAATATAATTTATAACAGTACCGGGACTTTAGGAAAGAGAGAGAAAGTCAAAATGTCTGAGCAGCGGAAGCAGGCAAGGAAATTGCTGAAGAACAGAAAAAAGGGTGACCATATGGCTGCCATTATTATTTTTTCTGTGAAGTTGCCAAAAAAAAAAAAAAAAAATCTATTATCGCGAGGAACATATCGTAAAAGATTGGTCGACATTGGCGTCCGGTCTAATAAGTTGTCATACGCATGGAAAGATGTGGAGTCTGACCAATGGCTAGTTGCGTTCCTTCTGTAAATTGCTAGCTATTGGCTCATGTTCTTCTTTCTGTTCTGCATCGACCAATGCGGCTTTTAGCGTTCTGATTAGGTTATGTACGGTTCGACTTTTCTTTTCTGGCTGTTTTGGCTTCTGCGGGCCAGGCGCATTCCAGGGATCCCCGACTGTTTCGATGTGAAGTTTGTCGTTGAAGCAAACTGAACCATAGATCAATTATGGTGAGCTCCGGTCCTCTCAAGTTAAGCATTAATTTTAGACGGTCCGGTTTCATGATCGTAGTCATCCAAGTATTACACCATGGTCATGATGATGGAATAATCCCCATGTTGTACATAGGGACGGACCGTTTCAATTTTTTTTAAAAAATTAAAATATATAAAATATATAAAATATTAATAAATAATTAAAATTAATTTAAATATTTTTTATAAATATTATTTAAATTATATTTATCTTGTTTCATAAGATTAAATTCATTAATAATTGAATGTACCATAAAATTTTCAATTATCTCATTATCGATATAAGTGACTAAATAATTAATAAAAAAATTATCTTCCATTTGTTGCATAATATGGTATTGACAATCTTCATTTTTTAAGATATTTTCTCTATAGCAGTAATTGAAACCGGAAGAGTAATAAGCGTCACGGACTTGTAGAGGATGCGCGCGCATCGACCATAATAGTGGCGACATCATGCCAAATATCGTTGGCACTGCACAAGATGATGGTGCCAAAGATGATGGGGTGCGAGTGCAGTAGTATTGGTGGGAGCCTGAGGTATGATGGGCGCCCACTCGCTCATGCCCTTCAAGATCCAATTATGCTACGCGATAGATCCGTCGCTAAGATGGTGTGCGGCTTCACCGCATGCAATGTTCGTTAGTGCAGCGAGGCTAACGAAGGCCATCGAGATGACAATCATAGGCCAGTGCATTGGTGGTATCCGGTCTTGTGTATGCGCAACCGCCTGGTCTCGTCATGGGAGCGTTCTGTTGATCGCATCACATGATAAGTTCGGCTGCCATTTTATTCATCGATGTGGCGAATGGAATGGTGCTGACTGCGTGCAGTAGCTTCGACCATGACGAATTCTAGAGACGGATACTGGTTGAATAATAAAAAGAAAATTCTTTATCTTCTTCCAAAAAATTATGAAAAAAATTAATAAAAATAAAAAATAAAATTGATAGTAATCCAACTTTCAAGTTGAAAAAGTTGATTTATAGTATTTATTTCATTTTAAATTTTTTTTTAAGATTCTTCAAATTATATTTAATATTTTCAAATTTAGAAGAGTCTAATATATATATATATATATATTTATTTATATTTATATTTAAAAGTTTACATAAAATCTTAATTTATAATAAAAAATTAAAAATTTAGGGGAGGCCGAGGGCCTCCTTGCCCTTAAAAAATTTTAAAAAAATTACGGGGGACAAGGGGGGTCCACCAATTACATAGGAAAATGACCCCTGCAATACGCAAGGCTGATGAATCACAATCATCGCGTGGTACATGGATGGCTATGATCATGGAACCAAAATGTCAAGTTTGATCGCGAACTTGAGAAGATTGGGACTCTGGTGTACAAATTACAATCCTGTTGCTTTCATGCAAGAGGTCAAGACTGCATGGCTCTTGAAAAGTGAGATCCTCTAAAAAAAAAAATGGTCCCAATTTCTCTCGGATCGGTAAGGTAGGACTCTGTTGGGGGAGGAACAAAACTTTGCGAGCATCAGAATATTTTAGAACAAAGTGCTCCCCACCGTTTGAACAAGAAGATAGGAAAACTAGCATGGTGCCATTTTACAAACTTTTAAAACTTGGCAGACTCTTTGTTCGGATAAAAACAAGGACAATGCCACTCTCTCGAATATTGTTGCTTCCTTAGCAGGTTGTTTTCCTTGATTGTAGTTTTCTAGGTATAGCTTTCTAAGTTTTTCATGAAGCTTATGTTGTTGGAGCATTGTTACAAGATTTTTTTTTGGTTTATTGTTTTCTTTTTGATTTTTCTATTATTACTAGTGTTTTATCCCTTGTTGGCGTTACCGTATTTTTAAAAACAAAATAAAAACAACCACCTAAAAGTTTTAACCATTTTGATTCTAATAAATTTTATATTTAATTCTATAACAGTCATAACAGTCATTTTATTTATTTTTTATTTAATAAAATAATGACTAGTTTTAATTAATTTTGAATTAAATTTTATAACTGGCGTAACAGTTAGTTGAGAATCTTTTGAAAATTTCTTTTCAAATTTTTGGGCCTATAAATAGGCCTTTATTCTAACTCTACAATATATCCAAAAAAAAATCATAAGCTCTTCCTTTCTTTTATTTTTCTATCCTAATTTTTTTTTTGAAATTTCTTTTTTTCATACTTTAAAATTTTGAACTGAAGACGAGCTGATCGGCGTCCGTTTGAGATCGTCCCATTGACAGACGTTGAAGTCTTGGCTTCCGGGTTGTACCTTGGAGGAGAGCGTATGGCCCCAATTTTCATACTAAGGGGAATCAAATTTTCTTTAGGACAATGAATTTATCATCTCTTAAACCAGACTTCCTAACTCTATCGTATTATATTTACAATTAATTTGTTACACACATTTTATTTTGCCACATACATCACAAAAATTATTTTCAAATATTTTTTTTAAAATTATATAAATATATATTTATTAAATTTTATTTTTTATAATAAAATACTAACGGTCCAAAGGAGATTTGTCTCTTCTTGGTAGAAGCATATTTTTAAAATTAGATATCTACTTTTCTGCAATCATCTCTTGGTAGGCACATTCATCTTTATCTGTTAGCTGGACAATGCCATCAAGCACGAGTTTTTTTTTTTCCCAATAAACAGAGGACTCAAAATCGGGATCTCTTGGTGTGATATCTGGGCTTTTGGGCCGAAGTCGGCAGGCCCAACCGGCTTCGACCCACGATGCAGAAAAAAAAAAAAAGAAGAAGAGGGAAAAATAGAGTCGGACACGAAGCCGCTCTGCTCCTTATCGACCGGAAAAGCCGCCGGAGGACTCGGGGGAAGAGTCGTGGAGGGGACGGGAGAAGTCGACGACGAGTCCGGGATGGAGTGGAACTCCGATCCGGCGGTGGTTGCTCCCCAAACGACGAGGAAAAGCCATCGGGAGTCTCCTTTTAATCTTCCTTCGTTGTCGTCCAATCAAGTTTTCAAATCCTCTTCCAAGCCATCGTTCCTCCTCTCCGGCAGGTGACGGAGAGTTCCTTCATGCACCGGTGAGTTATTTTTCCCTTATTTCAATTTGTTTAGGAGGATTTACTATGGATTTTCTTTGATAAGTTTGTTCAATTGATTTTGTGTTTGGGCCATGGATCATCGTGGCTGCACCGCCGCCGCCTCCGATCCGTCGAGCCCTTCCCCGGCGGCCACCTCCCTTGGCCGCGGTAACTGGGGAGGGGGGGTCTCGGTTCGGCCGAACCGAGGAGGAACATGGACTGGTTCGGGGGAAGAGAAAAGAAGAAAGAAAAGAAAAGAGGAAGAAAAAAAAAATGGGGGTGTTCCGGACTGTCCAGAAAAAATAAATAAATAAATAAATAAATAAAATAATAATAATAATAAATTATAATAATAATAATAAAAGAAGAAGAGAGAGAAAGAGGAGGAAGAAAGAAGAGAGAGAAGGAGGAGAGAGAAGGAGGAGAGAGAAGGAAGAGGAGAGAGGAAGAAGAGAGAGAATCAAGGAATTTTCTCGAGATTCATGAAATTTGAAAATTTAGATTTTAATTAAATTATTTATTAATGTAGGGAATCAATCTTCTGAGTGGAGAGGCATCGCGTAAATTTCAGGTACTGACTAATATCGGAAATACTAAGAATAGCGTGTTAAGGTAAAGAATTATGTATTGATCATTTCTTTATACTTGAATTTATTATGACCTGGCTTGATCAAAGCATATAGGTTATATGTAATTGCACGTGTGGTATTATATTGCGTGGCATAGTTATTTTCTTGTGATAGACATTGTGGTTTTATCATTATTATTGTCGATGTTGCCGATCCCGCCGCCGCGCCTGTGGCTTCGGAGCCGCCAATCTGACTAGACCGTCTCGCCCCTGGGGTCTCCTGGCTTGATAAAACCTGCAAGGCAATGTCAGAAACCCTGGCCGGGGATTCCGGCGAGGGAGCTCCGACGGTCAAGTTAGTAGACGGCGAGAGGGAACAGATTCTCCGAGACGGGCCCCCGAAGGAGTCCCAGACTCAGAGAACGTGCTAGCAAGAAAGGTGCCAGAAAGAATAGAAACCCGGCTGGGTTCCTCCGCCGAGCTCACGCCAAAGGGCCCCCTCTCGGGACCTTGGATCTTGCTCTTGGAGCGGAGTCTCCAGCCTTTTCCCGTCTTTGTTCCTTGCTTGCTTACTTACCTTGTCGTCTATTCTTTCCTTCCTTTTATCTCCTCCTGTTGCCCTCTCGTTTTCCGCTCCTGGAAGGCTCATTTGCCGCTTTCATCTCCTCTCCTCCGTCTCTTTCCCTTTCCCCTTCTGGATCAGAGAGCCGGGCGGCTTTCCGGCCTCGCTTGCCGAGCCTAGCGAGGAAAGAGTAGGGGAGGGGGGCGCCAGTCAGACCGCCGACCAGACCTCGGGTCGAGCGTGAGCGCTCTCCTTCCCAGGCGTCAACGCTGTCCGTTATTGGGTCCTGTTTTGTCAGAGCCTCGTTTCTCGGCTGCGGAACCTGTCGGGCCGATGTAAGTGATGTTTCGCGTGTCACCGCCGACCGTATGGGGCGCCTTTCTCGGAGTATGATGTGCACAACTCGATGGGCAACCTCGGAGCTCGCACTCACATTCCTCGGGACTTTCTGTCGTTCCGTCAGGTGTTCACCCAGGAGGGGTCCATCCTATCATCCTATCGGGATCATTGATTTTTCTTTGCCTATGATGTGATGTGTTGTTATCGGGCGGGGACGAGGGCACCCTTATCTTCTGCGCTGTACTATACTTTATATATATTTACTAATAAAGTGGGGGCAAGCTCTGATCTCCTCTCCCGTTCCTTTTTAATATATATATATATTCTTCTGTCGGCAATGTTATATTACATTATTGCAGTGCTCAGTAATATATATACCAACGGCCATGATCCCTACTTGAAGATCTAAGCATGTTGTAATAATTACTTGATGTGAAAAATTGGAAAAAGTGAAAAGAATATCTTTCACACGAAAGGGGGTTTCATTTTCATTCATGCAAACCCATCAATGGATCATCCACTGATTGCTTTGATAAACGTGAAATGGATGAATTATAGGGTTTGGAGTGCTTGGAGTCAGATCGCATCTTATTATAATTGGGGTCGGAAGGGTAAACAAAACTTCAATCAGACGAATTACAGGAATTTCAATGCCCCATGAAACCTTTATTCCTTCATAAATCTATTTGTAAATAACCCATTCAATGCACCTCTGTCCGAACGAAAACGCATGGTCTATGCTATCTCTATCGGCAGCAAGGACATTTGTGGCCAAGATGACACCATATAGAAGACCTGTAAGGGTGGTGACGGGGCTGTATGGAAGAAGTCCAACATGAAAGTGCTGACCATTCGAATTATTGAGCTTGTAAAGTGAATTAGGTATTAAAGTTGGCTCCAAAGATGGTCCAAACAAGGGGTTTGAATTATATCTTTTGTATAAATAAATAATTGATCGCTTTTTGTAATAGTTATCATTACATGGTACCTCATATTGTTCTCAAAGCGGGTACATTGTTCTCAAAAAAATTACAACATTTTCTATTTCATCCACGTGCATAATTTTTAAAATAATTTTTGTACCATTCAATGATCGTTGCCGCGCGCGCGCACAAAAAAAAAAAAAAAAAAAAAAAAAAAAAAAAAAAAAAAAAAAAAAAAAAAAAAAATCATTCCGACAATCACTGTTGCAAAAAAATATAATC
The DNA here is from genome assembly GCA_021397845.1 of Areca catechu. Lineage (NCBI taxonomy): Eukaryota > Viridiplantae > Streptophyta > Magnoliopsida > Arecales > Arecaceae > Areca > Areca catechu. The sequence goes on along the minus strand of CM038049.1, from coordinate 49,253,995 downwards.
CAAACCCACGGGAAGATAGATGGTGATTATGAAAGTGTGGGTCTTAAATGAAAGCATATAAGAGGACCGGAAAGATTCTCTCCTCGTGAATCTAGAAAAAATTAAATGTTTTTTTGATTTTTATAAATAAAAATATTTATTGCATTTTTTTGGTAAATCAAAAAAGATGAAGAAGTTAGATCCCGACCGTGGCCATTCCTGGACGGTCCCCCAATCCCAGCCAGGGAATGTTTGATACACGACGCATATTAATTTTTTCGCAGCCGTCCACCTTCGGAACAACCTGACTATCACTGGCGCTAACTTTTTCACTACCACCAGCCAACAGGGGACTCCAGAATTATTTTATTATTTTTTTTTTTGATTTTATTTTTTGATTATTTATCTATTTTTTATTTTATCTCTCGACTTTTTCGTCGAAATATGTCTAAACCAAGATTCGAATCCCTGCCAGCTAGTTATGAGAAAAGTCTCACAACCAACTACACCACTCTCCAGTGATATATTTATTGCTTTCAACGCCAATAGGGTGCAAATTTTTCGTGATCCCACTTTTTAGTAATTTCTATCAATGGACATTTCTAATCACCTTGCAACGAATAGGTAAGACCGGAAATACTAGCGCTGGTGATTACCAATATTGCTACTTTAGGGACATTTAACTGATAAATTTCACCCCCTTAAATTGTAACATCAGGGCTGAGGACCGACAAACTTGGCACTCTGACGGGTAAAACTAGGACAAAATTGTTGGGTTTGTTCACTGGCATGCTTCTCCCTCTTGAAGGAAAATATTCAGTATAAACAATTAATTCAACCAGCTGCACAATTAATTTATGTTTATGTCCATTTTCTCAAAATTATCTAGCATGTATTCTTGATTTCTTAAACAAACATTGCCTTAGTTTTTTTCTTTTTTTTTTTTTCTTTTGGTTTTGTCAATGGTGTGCGTCCCTATTAAAGTTGGCTCCCAGGACGGCGCAAAGAGGGTGTTTGGGTTGTATCTTTCATATAAATAAATAATTGATCTTTGTTTCACAATAGGAACCGTTGGATGGTACTTCATGTTACTCTTAAAATAGGTACACGGCCTTCAAAAAAATGTAACATTTTCTTTTCCATCCATGTGCACAACTTTCAAAGTAATTTTTACATCATTCAATGATTAATATCATGAAAGAAGGCCAATTATTCATTCATGCAAAAAATATAATCCAGATCCATATGCTATGATTATCAAGGTTTGGGTCTTAAGCGAGATCATATAAGAGGACTTGAAAATATTCTCTTCACTTGAATCTTGCAACGATTTAGTACTTTCTTAGTTTTTGTAAATAAAAATATTTGGTGTTTCCAATATCAATAGAGTGCAAATTTTTCATGATCCCAATTGTTAGAAAATTTATGATGAACATTTTAATCACCTTGCAAGGAATAGGTAAGAAACGAAATATTAGACAAATAACAAAAGAATAATTGATCTTCCTTCATAAAGTAGACCGTTGAATCGTGCACCACATAATTTTCAAAGCACTCTAAATATTTTATTCACTTATTTGCATAGATATCAAAGGCTCAAAGATGTTGTTGCATAATTTAATAGTAGATTCGTTCAAAAAAAGATGAATCTTTTTTTTTTTTTTTTTGCAAAAATAAAACCTTGGCTTGTTTGTTGTCAGCGTAATTTAACAGTAGATTCATGCAAAAAAAAAACAGGCGAATCCTTCTTTTGTGCAAATGGCCATTTGTTTGTCGGCAAATGGCTAGCGACCTTGCCGCCAAGACCCTAACATTAGGGCATGGCACTAGTAATACCGATTCCCAATATTGCTACTTTAGGGACGTTAAACTGATAAATTTGACACGCTTAAATCGTAATAGGGCCGAGGACCGACAAACTTGGCATTCTTTGACCGGTAAAACAAGGACAAAATGGCTGGATTTGTTCTTGACCACCGGGGGCAAAACAAGTATTAAATTCTTGATGAGCTGTTTACCTTCTTATGGAATGATGGACAAAAATCCAGTTTGATGATGAGGAATCAAGATTCTCATAGGAGTACCAATTGGGGCAAAATAAGTATTAAATTCTTGATGAGCTTTTTACCTTCTCATAGGAGTACCAGAAATAACTTACTAATGGGGATTTTTTTATCTCCACGGAAAACAAACAAATTAAAATAGACAACCACGTTGGCTTTATATTAGTAGTTTGCTGGCATGCATCGTCCCCTTGAAGGAATCATATTTAGTATAAACAAATTCAACCGGCTGCACAATTATTTTATCTTTATGTGCATTTTCTCAATATTATCTATAGCATGTCTTCTTCTTGATTTCTAAAACAAACATTGCCTTAGTTTTTTAATTTTTTTTCTTTAGCTTTTGTGCCTGGTGTACGTCATTTTGAAACTCTTGGAAGCCCGTCCTTTCGGGCCAACCAACCTTCCCAAGAAAACTACTGTTTTCCAAGATACAAGATGTCATCAGTGACGCTCCTCTATGCTTACATGCACCGGCCCTTTACTTTGGCTAGACACTCTAGCCTACACCTTCATCTCTTAACCTATTATTCTTATTAATTAGCTTCTAGTTTTATTTTTACTTTTTTTTATTTTTATGACCACTATTTGAATCAAATCTAAAGAGGATACTTGTTTCTCGTGAAAGTAATCAGGTTTCAGGTTTCTATACATTTGATTGCTTGTTTTTATTATACTCAAAATATCTATAAATTAATTTTTCTGATCTAATAAAATTAGAAAAAATTTATCACTTCCAAAATAAAAGATTCCAAGCCTAGGTTAATTAGATGAATCATTCTACTACAAAAAATTGATTTAGAAATCCTAAATAAGAAATGTTCTAAAAATTTGATAGTAGACCATATCTCCGGAATCTTAGTTGAGCACATACACAAGGCACTGAGATGGTTAAAAAAGGATTTCCGGATAAATAACTCCTTACACTCTCTTCTAATCATCTTTTTTGATTCGCCCATATTGTTAATTACTTGGCTATAGAGCCGATTTCTTTCAACTGGTCAAAGCAAGAGAAGGACCAATTTTTTTTTTGCAAGTCAAGTATTATTTTTGATAGGAACCTGAGTTGTTCAAGTATTGTCTTGACCAAAAAATTCATCATTATGTCCCTGAGAGTAAATTTCATAGCATTCTCACCTTCTATTACTTTCTTGGATGTGGGGGACATTTTAGTAAAAGGAAAACTATAGCAACAATGTTGTAGAATGGTTTTTACTAGCCAGCACTCTTTAAAAATGGACATGAATTTGGCTATAATTATTTAAGATGTCAACGAATAGGCAATATATCTAGGAAGGATATGATGCCACTTATCCCGATCTTAATTATTAAAATTTTTAATATTTGAATGATTGACTTCATGAGACCCTTTCCTTGAGTATATTCTAATGGCTATAGGTTATATATCAAAATGGATGGAAGCTATGGCCACTGCAAGATAATAGATTATTAGCAATGGCTTATTACTATCGCTAATAATAGGTTTGCAGTCACTAATACTATTAGCGACGGTAAGCCATTTCTATTAATCCATTTTAAATGTCTCTATTGCTGATGACATTTATTAGAAATAGTCATCGCTAATAAAGGTTATTAGTAATGGTAATTGCTATCATTAACAACATTTTGATTTTTAAAAATAATTAAATAAAAAATCTATTAGCAACCAAAATATGTTATTGCTAAAAATCCATGGTCGTCAACCAAAATATGTTATTCACTAATATATTTTTTATTTTTAAAAAGCCATAATTAATTTTTTAAAAATATATTATAATTTTAATAATAAATAATTATAGTTTTTAAATTCTATTATAAATAAATTAATAATTAATAACCAAAATTATAAATAAAAAAATCTAATTATATTATAAGTATAAATTATATAAAATAATGAATTTATAATACTTTACAAGTAAAAAAAATTAGATATATAATATAAAAATAAAAGAAAATCATGTGAGATCCTCCTCGTCATCATCCTTCTCTTGCTCCTATATGTCCTCTCCAATAATTGGTGGATGAGAGCCAGATATTTCAACATCCTGTAATGAAGAAAAATAAAATATTATTAATAAGTTTGGATGAAAAAACATATATGTCGATATAGAGGCGTATGTTTTAATATACTCATCCAATTCTCTAACAGATTGCTCCTACATATTTCATTCGATGATACGAAGCTATAGACAATCCTAATCCATCAATTAGATGGTTAGATTAAGTTTTTATCCTCTAGATCCCCTTTCCCAAATCTAATCCAAATATTTGAAACTTTTAATTATTAAAATTTAAAATAAGTAAAGAAAATTATTAATAGACTACCTGCTATGATGGCTGTGACAACAAGGCCAGTTAATCTTATAGATGCAAGTCCTGGAGAATCTCAATGATCGTATCATGGATGGTGTCCTGAAAGCTCTGAGATCGATGGATAAAAAGATGGGTCACAATGTCCTTGACATGTGTATCCCCATGTCTAGGTCATCGAGGCCTGAGAGGACGATGCTGAAAAATGGTAAGCTACGAGAGGGTCAAAGCTATGCCTGAATTTTATAATTCGGCTCCTACTTACCCCTTCGGTGGCCTTGAGCCATTCCTCAATGTCAAGGAGGGGTTGAAAGTCCGAGTCCTCACCATGCTATGATACAACATACTCCTCATAATTCATCCATATAGTTTACAAATTAATTAGTCTAATTATACATATGAGTATATATATAAAATAATAAATAATGCTTTAAGTTGTTATCATGATATATCGAGATCTCAAATCTAAGTAATCACCGGTCCTCTTAGACTGGTGTATGGCCTCCCATAATTGTAGCTATCCTGGTGCACAATCTAGCAATCATATTTATAATAAATAAATAATAAAAAAATTAGTTAAAATATATATACTTAATTTAATATAAAATTAATATAAGTATAGAATTCTTATCAATCTATTTGCTACTACATGCATGCCAACGGAGCCACTGGTGTGCTTGATTGGATCCTGCTAGGCGATTTGGCTCTATTGTGCCCTTTGCTGCCTACTAGAGTACTTCTCAGTGCTCCACTAGTTACAGAGGGCCTTCCGTATGTCCATCCATATATAGTGATCCTTGAAATACTTCTAGTATGATGGTGACTCGAAATTGAGTGTTATATAGTAGATTGCCTGAGACCGTACAGCCCATCTCGAAGCCTACATGTGGCCACCTCCTCGAAGGTCAGAAGGCTAGCCTTCTCATTTTGAGGAGTCTCGAATCAATAATACTCCTACAAATAAAAGCAAGTTTGTATTAAATAAATAGAATACAAATATTTTTTAAATTTAAAATTAAACATATTTGACTTACTAGGAACATCTTCTAGGTTGTATCACGAGCCCTCGACAGCCAGCCGGAGAACTTATTCATCAACCTTGGCATCAATCGATGAATAATCTCGGTAACCACCTGAGATACTCTAGGCTCTCTGAATATACTATAAAATTAAAATTTAATAATAAGTATTAACTCTAAAATAACTAAATGTTAAATATATTAATTAAAGATGTAGTACTTATGAGTAGCTTTGAAAGTGGATGAACTCTTTATCCTTTGGTCAAGTTGGAGGTGCCGTGAGTTGGATGGGTCCTCAACCATGGTACTAAGATTAAGAGCCGGTCGCTGCTGCATGTGACCATGGAATCAATAGTGACCCCACATCCTCCGAACCTAATCACAAAACACCTAATATAAAGAATATTATAATAAATAATAAAGAATAAAATAATATAAAAAAGGAAATTCTAAAGTGTTAGAGTTTACCACATGGTGTGAGTAGCATAGACCATGCGAGATGGTAGCACAATCACTTTCTCTTTCTCCTCAAGAGCTTTATCCTCTAGAGCTCTCTGCTCAGCTGGCACGACTCTGACCTTTAGAAGATATGATATATAATCTCTAACAATAAAAATAAATAAATTTGTCAAATTAATTATACAATCATAGATAGCAATGTAAGATTTAAAGTGATGCAAGATAAATATTTAAAATGATTCAAGGATTATATACTTAGTACTGCTTGTCAGCCTCTTAAGATGTTTGATTCCTTTTGGATTCTTCTTTTGATTCTTTCCCTTCTTCCATTTCTTGATCTTCTTTCTCTTCTTCTCCTTGCAGGATAGGATTGCCCTTTACAATAAACTCGATTTCTTTCTCTTCTTTCTCTCCATTTCTTTTCACTAGATATCCTTTATGCATACACTACTATTCATTATGCTCTTATGAGATCCATATCATTGGTTACAAAATTTAAAATCATTTACGTTGCAACCATTATAACATGTTACATATTTTATTGTCCTGTAACCTAATGATCTTAGTATTTTAGGAATAGAGTCATCCCCTTGCATGACCTATATATTATAAAAAGAATAAATTAGGTAAAATTAAAATGTTTAAAATGATAATGGATGCTTACTAATTGATGGAACCAATATGCAAAGTTTTATGAGCATTGTGCAAAAATTTCTTGCTCACTTATCTCGAATTGTCTCATCTAATCATTCCATCATATTGCCTAAATATGTATAAGATAAGTATACTGTAATAAGTGATTGAAGAGTTAGCATTGTAATGGATACTTAATATATGGATCGACCTCCAAGCAGTTTAGCAAAATATGTCTTTGCTTATCAAAATTTAGCATCAGTTAAAAATTGGCAAACCAGTGCCCAAATTTATGAGCAAGATAGGCAAATATTGAGATATTCTACTCTGATCCCTCACCACCACTATCATCATTTTGGCCAACTTGAGTAAGCTTTGTCTGTACACTGGGATTAAAGTAATGTTGACTAAAATTTAAAATTTTTTTGTTTATGTAAGCCTCTATAATAGAACCTTCGACTCTGACCTTGTTTTTCACTTTCTTCTTCAAACTATGGATGTATGTTTCAAATGGATACATCCACCTATACTGCACCGGTCTTCTCATTCTAGCTTTACATGCTAGATGATTCATGAGATGCTCCATGGAGTTGAAGGAGCTAGGAAGGAATGTTTTTTCCGACTTACAAATAGTTTCTATACTGCTAGCCTCAAAACTAGAGATGTGGTTAGTGGATAGTTTGTGTTGCCCAGGTGGCTACCCAAGAGGGGGGTGAATTGGAATTTAAAAAAAAAATTACTGCTACAGATATGTGCTTTTATAATTTAACTTTTCTTAGTAAAAGGTACTATGATTATGAATGTAAAGCACAAGCTAAAAGAAAAAAGAAAGGCAGCAATACAAACATCAAAGATTATAGTGGTTCAGAGCAAACCCACTCCTACGTCCACTATCCAAGAAACCACTTGGAATTTTCACTATATTCATACCCGAATACAGTAGGATTGTTTTACAGGCTCACAATCTAAACCTATACTAGGTTTTAAATAGGATCACCTAGAACCCAAGCCCCTTTGGTTTTAAAATGGGAGCACCAATGAAATCAAACTCTTGATTTTAACACAGGATCACCAAGAACCTATTTGGTTTTAAATCGGGCTTACCAATAACCCAAACAATTCATAAAGTAGTTGAAAGTAATTACAACAATAAATGATAAACTCTCATTGTCGGATAGTTGCCGTTGTTGCACTAATGAAGCCTTCTTTAACTTTTCTTTAATGCACTTGAGAGGCTTCCTTTCGTTCTTCAATGAATGCTTCAATCTTCATATGGGAGTTGGTGAAGAATGAAGACTGTCTTGAATGCTCACTTGTGTTCACAAACTTCCTTTTCTTTATATTCAATTAAGCATCCTCTCTCTTTAATCACTGTTTTTAAATCCCTTTATATGGTCTCTTGTACTTATCTCTGAAGGATATAGCCATTGTAGTTCGTTGGGATTCGAAAACTAGCCGTTGGAGCACCTTTTTGCATTCAAAAAAGAATTCTGGAACTAGCCGTTGTGTTCCTGGAATCGAAACTCGAGTCGACTCGGATCCTTCGAGTCAGCTCGGATCCTTCAAGTCAAATGGTCGAGTTGCCACTTCTTCAGCTAGGTCGGCTCTTTGTCTCAAGGTGTAGAAACCACACTCTGGACGAGTCGGCTCATTTCCATTAGGGTCGGCTCGAACTCCCATCGTTGAAATCATTATACTAGAGGAGTCGGCTCGCTTGTACTTGGGTCGACTCAAACTCTCAGAATCAGAATTCTTCACTCTGGAGGAGTCAGCTTGTTGTAGTTCGGGTCGGCTCGCTTTCACAGGTCTTCAAATTTGTTCTAGCAAAGTCGGCTCATTCTTATTGGGGCCGACTCGCCTAGCTTGTTCTAAAAAAACTTCATAATTGGACTCTAGATGAGTCGGCTCGGATTTACTTGAGTCGGCTCAAATTTACTCGAGTCGGCTCAGATTGCTGCGTGCTAGAATTCTCAGTACGTGCCACAAGATAGAGTCGGCTCTTCTCAAGTGAGTTCTTCAGGAATTTTATAATTAGATTTGAGAACACTCTCACCAAAACTCTCAAACATTCGATACAAACCAACTCTAATTAAATTTAGAGCACAACACTCATAGAGTAACCCAGCTTCATGATTTTAAAAGGTTTTTCAAGGGTTCTTCTTTACATAACACTCATACAATATTACTTAATACACTCAACAGAATAGAGTAGAAGCAATTGATAATCAATAAGAATTATCCTATAAAACTTGTGAAACACTTGAGAATAGTTAGTAATATATGTGCATGCTCCAATGTTTTGTTATTATCAAAATCACTCAAGGGGTCAATAGTTCAACAGTTTGGTAGCATAAATGTTTTTAAAAAAAGACTAAGCTCAATCAAAGAACTCTATATGAAGTTGGGAAGGAGATCACTCTAAGCAATTGGTAGTAATCTTTTCATAAAGACATGGTAGTCATGGCTCTTTAGCCCACAGAATCTATAATCTTTAACATTGATACACAGAGCTAGATTACTTATATAACCATCTAGGAATTTAAGATTTCTATACTATTTATATACATCCTTCAGTTGCTCCCTTGTTAAGGTATATGATGCTTTCAATTTCAAAAATTTTCTTGGTGACATCTCAACCAGCTCTAAAATGGATGTGTGCATATGTTCTTCATATCTACTCAAGCCTTAGGGTTGTCTTTCATCTTGCCCTTGACATCTATAATAATGTAGAAAATGTTATCGAATACATTCTTCTTAATATGCATGATATCAAGGTTATGATGGATCAATATGGAAACTCCTAGAAGATGCTATGCTTCACCTAGTTATGAGTTCTATTGAATTCTCGAGATTTCTGCTTGTCAAATAATATACCAAATTGGACTTCATCAAGTTGGAATACCCTCTGAAACACTTTCATATCATTGAGGCACATGGGTATAGGTCCTTCTCTATCTTATTTTTCCTGAAACTATCCAACTACTTTTGAAAGGGATGATGTTCAGAAAAAATTGATGATGATAATTCAATTAGTAGGGCTTATGACCATGCTCAAGCTGAAATGATTTTATATTCTCCATATAATAGGGATATACTAGCTTCCCATGAGTGCTCCATCCTGATAGCATCTTATAAGCAGGAATATCGCTAATAGTCCACATCAATGCTACCTTCATTATAAAATTTTGCTTCTTCGATTCATCAAAAGTATGTGCACCATCAGATCATAAAAAATTTAGCTCATCGATAAAAGGCCTTAGATATATATTAATATTTCTACCATAGTGTCATGGTCTAGAAATAACTAATATAAGAAAGATATTATGTTTTTTCATGCACATCCCAAGCAATAGATTGTATGGTAATAAAACTAGCGAATAAGGGGTCGCTACATAACTCAACGGTGTAAATCCATCTATAGATAGACCTAGTCAGACATTGCATGATTCCTGAGCAAATAAAGGTTGGCAAGCATCAAATTTTTTTCATACCTCACCATCGATGAATAACACATCATATCAATGTGCATGTAAATTCCTTCTTTATGCCATCTCATTTACCTGCAGTACTCTTGGATAGGTAGAGCTTCTAAAACCTAAGAGTGATGAGAAGATGTCGAAGAACCTTATATGGTATGTCTTTTTGATTTATACCCTCTTGCCTTGACTTAAATCAGCATTCATCATATATGCCATATAAGCTCTTCAGTTGGTCCTTCTTATAGAAAATCATGCAATCATTGTGATATACATCTATTTTCTCGTATCCCATGTCAAGCCTTTTTACCATTTTCTTTGAAGTATAGAAGCTTCCAACAAGCTTCTCATCCTTTAATTGGTGCGGGCACCAAGATCAGACAAAGATTACTGGGCCTATTATGGATTTCTGATTAGACTTTCGAGTCTTGTAGAGTTCATCAGTCCTGAGTCACTTGAGTCCTGTAATAAAGTGAGTCAATTGAGTTCATTAAGTCAATTGAGTCCTTTAGTAAAGTTAAGTCACTTGAGTCCATTTGTTTCAGTCCAGTCAAGTGAGTTCATTTAAGTCTAGTAATTGTGATTTCTTTCATTCAAAGTCAAGTCCAAGAGAAGAGTCACCAGGCCCCCACTTAAGCCCAGAGAGTGAATACCCATGCGCCATTCCCCTGGTCCCCCACTCAAGCGGCCCCAAGCCCACTAGGAGCTGGCACCCCACTCCCAAGCCCATAAGCAGCTGGCGCCCCATTCCCAAGCCCACAAGTAGTTGGTGTCCAAGGCCCAAGAGGGATTGGCATCCTAAGCCCATAAGAAAGTCAAGCCTCCCAGTCCAACAAAGAGTCAAGCTTTCCAGTTCAACAAGGAGTCAAGCCTCCCAGTCCAACAATGAGTCAAGTCTCCCGGTTCAACAAGGACTCCAGTCTCCTTTTCCCACTCAAACTTTATACTCCAACTTTGACAGGGAGAGGACTAGGTGATTTATAAATACCCCTCTCCGCTCTTGTAAAAAATAATTGATTGAATGAATGAAAAGAAATTTTCTTTGTCTAGTTTTCTTTGCCTTGTGCATTGACGCTTCGTGAGGAAAAGGGTGAGAGGCCCAACACCAATCTAAGTTTCCTAAAACCCTAGCCCTAGCCGCCCCCCTCCTTCCTTCCAAAACCCTAGCCACCCCCTTCCTTACTCCACCCCAGGCCGCCAGCTTTCTTTCAAGCCCTAGGCTGTCAGGTCTCCTCCCACCTCTAGGTCGCCAACCCTAAAGCATCAGGCATCCTCCTTCCTCCCAGGCTGCCAGCTTCAAGCCCCAGGCATCCTCCCTCCTCTCCAGGCCGCCAACTCCAAGTCTAGGCACCCTAACTTCGCTAGGGCCCCAGCCATCTACAGCATCCTCTTCCCCTTATCTCTTCCTCCAATTCTGGATTTCATATTTTTCTTATCTTCAAACCACTAATCCTCGGTGTTTGTAGGATCCCTCCAGTGCCAAGATCCTTGGAGGAGGTCTTCTTTGCCTTCGGGACCATCTAAAGAAAAGTCGACGCATCCACAGGAATGAAGCTTCTTCTTCCAGGTGCCAATCTAGAGTGTTGTGCGACCCCTTCGTTTTAGAAACTGATCATCATTGCCAAGCTCAAAAAAAACTAATCTCTTCTCTTTAGATCTATTTTATTGAGGATGAGCATGTTCTAAATTAGTGGTTTCTTAACCCTAGAATCCTACTATCATTATCACTTGTTAGAATCTTGAACTGCGGGTAGAACTTTGATATTTACATGATAATCCTTGCTTGTTCTTAACCTTTTTTGGGAACCAAAACCATCATAAAATCAGAACTTATTGCTCTCTATTAATAAAAATTTACTTTATGAAAAGCTCTAGCATGTCTCATCCCGCATCATTAATAGTATCTTCTTTATTATTGCTACCATCCTATCACTATAGCAAAACAGGGTTATCCCGACTCTTTTCTAGCGACGCTTCTGGGAAGCGTTGGGAAGAAGCAGAACCCGCCGACGGTTTTTGAAAGCGCTGGCAAAACTGAAAGTCCGCCGACGCTTTTAAGCGTCGGCAATTAACCCTGAGTTTTACCGACGCTTTTAAGCGTCGCCGGACCATCCCGCCGAAATCCGGGATATTTGCCAACGCTTATAAGCGTCGCCAGAGTCTGGGACCTTTGTCGATGCTTTTAAGCGTCGCCAGACTTGGGACATTTACCGACGCTTTTAAGCGTCGCGGAGTCCAGGGACCTTTGCCGACGCTTATAAGCATCGCCGGATCGGCCATTTGTCGACGCTTTTAAGCGTCAGGACCTTTACCGACGCTTTAAAGCATCGCCACAGATTTGGACCTTTGCCGACGCTTTTAAGCATCGCCGTACTATACATTTACCGATGCTTTTAAGCGTCGCGGAGTCCAGGAACCTTTGCCGATGCTTATAAACATCGCCGGATCGTACATTTGCCGACGCTTTTAAGCGTCGCCGAAGTCCGTGACCTTTAACGACGCTTTAAAGGGTTGCCAAAGGTTCCAGGATATTTGGCGATGCTTATAAGCGTCGCTATAGTTTCCAGGTTATTTAGCGATGCTTATAAGCGTCGCTAGAGTCCAGGACTTTTGGCGATGCTTAAAAGCATCGCCGGACTCCAAGTTTCCCCCACCCACCCAACCCTAATTCTTGCAGCCGCCAAACCAACTCCCCCCCCCCCCCCCCCCGAACTCCTCCTCACTCCTCCCCCCGCTCGGTCCGCCGCCGCCTCCTCCTCCTCCTCCTCCTCCTCCCCCCCCGCTCGGTCCGCCGCCGAAACCCCCCCCCCCCCCCAACTCTCCTCCTCCTCCTCCTCCCCCCTCCTCCTCCTCCTCCTCCCCTCCTCCTCCTCCCACGCCACCGAACACCCCCCCCCCCCCCCCCCCCCTCCTCCTCCCCCCCCCCCTCCTCCTCCTCCTCCTCCTCCTCCTCCTCCTCCTCCTCCTCCTCCTCCTCCTCCGCTCGGTCCGCCGACGTAGCAGCCGTCCGTGATCTCCCGGTCGATCGAGCCGCTGCCGAACCCCCCCTCCTCCTCCTCCTTCGCTCGATAATTTTTTTTTTTTCTTTTCCAAAGTTTAATTTATTGAAGTAATGGCCAGTATATTTCATGTAGCTTGAGGTATTGTTGTGCACCTAATGTACTTTAGCATTTCCTCCTTTAGTATAATCTTGATTGCAAACATAAATTTTCTAGCTTTATTTTTTTTAAATATAATATTATTTTCTTTTGGTGGTGGCATGGTCTAACTTCCTTTGACAATCTTTCAAAGATCCTGCCCTTGTAGGTATAATGGTCCCTGACCACTGTTTTAATACTAAATATAAAGAAGAAATGAGACAGGAATCGAAAATAAACATGCTTTTATTAATCCTTAAAGAGTAGTATGCCAGTACACTAGTACACACATATTTATTGACATATGACACACTCACAAACTTTAAAAGTGGGAATATGTAATAGATATCTAGTAAAGAGCGAAGAGAGAGTTGTTATTAATTTGCAACATATACTTCATTTTACCAACTATGATTTGGAAACTAGTTTCAAGTTTTAAAATTATGGTTCCACATTTGGGTTCGGCCTTGGGCACCGGGATGTTAGCAACCATGCTAGTATCTTTCGGCCAGTCTTTGGAGAGACTGGCTCTTTGACAGCCCTGTAGATGTAGGTACAAGTGGAGAACATGACAATACATCATAGTTTCTTGCCAAATTTTGTTAGATAATTGGGCAGACTCTCTTCCTGGTCATGTTGCAAAACAGAAGAGAGAACTTTTCTTTCCCTTGATCAACTTAAGGTATTATTTCTAAGCAAATTCTGTACAAATTGTTATCCATTCACAGGAGTTATCCGGTGACTTGATAGCCATCATACAACTTCTGCAGCTACAAAAGCTATGATATACTAAAATAATTGCATTCATACTCCTTGCAGAGAACCATCTGAGACCTTAAATAACTTGCTAATAGAGGGAACAGAACAAGGATTATCATATATATCATAAACCTAAAAACCACCGAAACCCAGTTACAATAAAATTTTAAAATGAAATCTTGTCATCCTCCAACATGGTCGCTTAAGAAGGGTGGAAGTTTGGGTTTATGTAAAGTTAAATGAGCTAGTCATAACCATGAACTAATCCTTTCTCATTAGAAGAACTTAAATATATTTGAAGGAAAGAACATACAAATATTAAAGTGTTTTCCCTCTAAATGCTCCTAAACATGAATCCACACCAAGTTGTAATCTAAACTTAAATTTTATAATTTATATAACTTTTTCATTATTTAATATGATATAAATATCATACTTTTTGAAGGTATCTTGTATGTTTGAAGGATTATGTACGAAACAAAGCCCATCCTGAGGGCTCAATAGCAGAGGGATATATTGCTGAAGAATGTTTAACATTTTGTTCAAGATATCTCGAAGGTGTTGAGACTGTATTCAATCGACCTCAACGTCATGGTGATAATATGGAGAATACAGATATATACAAATTTGCATCATCCGAAAGATTTATAAGAAAAGCTGAAAGTATTGTTCTTGACCATAAATCCATGTCACAAGCACACCGTTATGTATTGCTACATAGTGACATAATATCTGACTATCGCAGTTTAGTCTATCTACACATGGATAATACTAAATATTAGACACAGTCAAACTTATATTTGATTGTCATGCAGTGAATTTTTATCTGTACAACAACAAGCCAATCATTCCACTCGTCCTAATCCAAGGATTGAACAAAGATGGTTGGTTGAGTTATTCCCTAATTGGCTTGCCAATCAGGTTAGTATATATAAGTCGTATAATAATTTTATATATTTTTAACATCGACTAAATGATCGATAATTGATATTATATTTTTTAGGTACCGGTACTGATGGAGAAAAATAGTTCAGCAGAATTAATTGCACTTGCCAGAAGTCCAAATTATATTGTGAACAAATATAATGGTTTTATTATAAATGCTTTAAATTTCATACCAAGGAGCACGAGAAACATAGAAAAACTCAGAACAGTGGTGTTATGGTTGAAGCAGATAGAAAATCTTATTATGGTATACTTAAAGATATTTTGGAGTTGGATTATTATGAAAATTTTAAAGTTGTATTATTTCGATGCGATTGGGTGGATATAAATACACTGAGGGGTTTGAAAAAGGACTCAAACGGATTCGTACTTGCCAATTTTTCAAGATTGATACATACGGGTGTGTTATTGAAGGATGATCCATTTATCTTTTCATCTCAAGCTCGACAAGTTTTTTATGTACAAGACTCGAAAGATAAAGAATGGGCTACTATTATTAAGACAAAATCCAGAGACTTGTATGACATGGAAAAAAGGGTGGAAGAAGAAGATGATGATACTTACACTCAGTGTATGCCTTATAATATTGTACCGGATGATCATATAAATGATACAACCATTTTGGTTAGGTTGGATTCCGAGGAAGGTACAACTGGTTGATTATGACAAGTAAGTAGTTTGTAAAATGGTTTACATTTTTTGCATTGATGATTATGTTATCTTTTAAATTACAATTCATTTCCGTTATAATTTGATTATAATGTTGACTGACTTATTTTTAAATAATGCAGGTTAGGTACACCATGCCTCGAAGGAAGCGATTAGCAGATGTACAGATACAGTTTTCCCAGACCGAGGCTGGTACTTCTTCAGCACAACAGCCTGAGGGCAGTCGATCAGTTTCACATCGGTCTGATGGCAGTCCCTCTATTTCTGCATATCAGCCTCAGGACGACGTTATTCCCTCCGAGTCCGCACATCACGATCCTTCTATGGATCATCCTGATGACGAGCCTATCGTCGATGATATACAGATACAGGGTACATAATTTAATAATTCTATCTTATTTCAATTCATGCATATGCAATAGTTTTGATATACAATGTTCTGTATTTTTTTTTTTGTAGATGGATCCAGGAGACTCAGGCGTAGGCAAGGACCCACATTAGTCCGTGATGTGTGGCAGTTACCTGAGGGTGAGAGGATAGTGATAAAGTGCAACAAGCTAGGGCAGCCTATTAAGAAAGCTGCTAGCTTGTTGACTAGCTTTCTGGGGATAGTAGCACGCCGTGGTCAGCTATATCCCCTGAATTATTCGAAGTGGAACGACATGCTTCCTGCATATAAAATAAAAATGCTACGAGTTGTGCAGGTAAAAAAATTAATATATTATTTTGTATCTTAGGTTTTTAACAATTGAATTGCTTTTTTCATTTAATATTTATTTTATTATTTAATTAAATTGTAGGCAAGTTCGTTCTTCCTTTAGATTCATCTGATTTTGTGCTTAAGTCTCTCAATCACAAGTGGAAAGAATATAGGGCGAAGTTGAAGAGAGACTACAAGCTAGAGGGTAGGACAGAGGAGCAGGTTGTAGCTACCTGTCCTCCTGATGTTCACCCTCATCAGTGGATGGAGCTAGTGCACTATTGGTTCTCCGAGAGGGCACAGGTTGTGTAGCATCATCAAACACTTCGAAATTTATTAATTTTCACTTGTTATAATTATATTTATACAATATATAATATTATTTTAATTTTATTTTGCAGACGTATTCTGATATTGGTAGAGCTGCATGAGCTGCTCAGTCTGTTCCTCACACAGCGGGGTCCAAGAGTTATGCACGGCTCAGGCATGAGTTTGTATGTTTCTCATCCCAAAATACTAGTAGTATACTTTTAGTTTTAACATAATGTATCATCATGTATCATGCATGTGCCATGTATAATGGTACGGGGATATAAGATGTGTTATTTTGAATTTTTTTGTAATATTTATTCTTTATATAGGCTGATCAGCAGGGGAGGGAGCCTGGTGAGGTGGAGTTCTATCGGATGACTCACGTTCACCAGGATGGCAGTTTTGTTCGGGACGAGTCCAGAGATATATATGTATTTTTTTATTTATGTTATATTATGATTTATATTTTTATTTTTATTAAGTATTAATATATGTGTTTTTTATCAAATGTAGAATAGGGCTACCTCTATGATATCCGAGCGTGCTAGCGAGGGTTCATCATCTACACAGAGCAGTCGCATCGAGGCCGAGGTATTCTCGGAGTTGATGGGACCAGAGCGTCCTGGACGAGTGAGGGGTTATGGGATTGGAGTTACCCCTACTCAGTTATCTAAGGTGCGTAGATATACTCGGGATACTAAAGAGAGTCATGATCAGTTACATGTTCGTCAGCTCCAGGAGGAGATAGCAGAGCTCCGACAGACACGTGATACAAACAGAACAGAGATGCAGACCATTAGGTCTCAACTAGAGCATGTTACATCTGTGCTGCATATGTTCATGTCATCTCAGGTAAGTAATTATTTATAAATTTTGTATATATCTAATAATTGAGAATATATATAATGTATGTATTATAATTTCTGATGTATATCTTACAGGTTCCTGGTGCATCTGCGAGCCGCAGACCTGACGACGACCAGCCTCCCACGGATCAGTGATGCTAGATGATTTTTTTATTATTTACATATGTCTTTTTGTTTATTTGAACTTGGATTGATATGTTTATATATATATAAAAAACTTTTTATATTTGGTTTGTATTTGTGTTTGTGTATGTTGGATGTGATATGTGATACAAGTTTGAATATTTTCATTTGTTTGTGTATGTTGGATGTGATACAGGTTTGAATGTTTCTTTTTCGTAATGTATACAGGTTATGGGTTTGTATATATGGCTATTTATTTTTTTTTTAAAAAAAAAAATCTACTGACGCTTTAAAGCGTCGCTAGTTTTGGATCTGGCGATGCTTTAAAGCGTCGCTAAAACTGGAACTGGTGATGCTTTAAAGCGTCGCTAAAACTGGAACTGGCGATGCTTTAAAGCGTCGCTAACTGGCGATGCTTTAAAGCATCGCAGGTTTCAGTTCTAGCGACGCTTTAAAGCATCGCTAAAACTGGAACTGGCGACGCTTTAAAGCGTCGCTAGGTTTGGTGTCTACCGATGCTTTAAAGCATCAAGTGGCGAGTTCTAGCGACGCTTTAAAGCGTCGCTAGACTAAACCCTAACGACGCTTGGAAAAAGCATCGCTAGAACTGAAACTGGCGATGCTTTAAAGCGTCGCTAATCGGCGATGCTTTAAAGTGTCGCTAGGGTTTAGTCTAGCGATGCTTTAAAGTGTCGCTAAATGCCGACGCTTTAAAGCGTCGCTAAAAGCCGACGCTTTAAAGTGTCGCTAGAATTGCGACGCTTTTCCCAAGCGTCGGTAAGTTGCGTCCCAACGCTTGCATAGGCGACGCTTTAACGACGCTTTACAAAACGTCGGCAGATTATTTAGCGACGCTTATAAGCGTCGGTAAAAGTCAAAAAAAGCATCGGTAAAGCCCAGATTCACTGTAGTATATCATAATAATTGATCATCATATTAAACTTGGCCTTCAAGTTCAACAACTCTGATACAACTGATAATACAGTGTATGTTTCACATCCTGGTTATAGTGGTTTATCAACATCTTTCAACATATAGTACAAATCATCGCTATCAGCTTTTGGATTATCCTCCATATTCTAACCAAATTCAGAACCAACCACATCCATAACCATGTCTATGTCCCTATCACTGACTTCTAGCATTTGCAGCTACCTTCCACGTCTTCCCATGCAGATACCAATGCTTATAGTTTGGTATAAATCCATTCCTATATAAATGGATAGTGATGTATCCCTATCAAATATTTTCTTCTTTCCATATCTCTTACAAGGGCAACAAGCATGTCCTTGATTTGAAAGTGACACATTCTTGAAAAAATAATCATAGAAATTCTCTATACCCTCCCTATATTTAGCAGAAATCATTTCATTAATTACTCGACGATCCACCCAACTACGGTCCATGGCACACTAAATGTATTCTACATATATAAATACAATGCAATTGCTAACTAATTATTTTATCGTTTAAAATGACTTACATAATAAATGTATTCTATCACCAACTAGTAGGTAAAATCATATCCTATCTAATTTAGAAATTGTACTAACTCTCTAGGTCAATTATAGTAATCAAACGATATATAATAGAGATCAAGAAAATTTTGATAGTATTTTTTCTTCTCTCCATATGGCTGAAGATGTATGAGGAGAACTAAAAAAAATACTATCTAAAATTTCTCATGAACCTTCAACATACCGTTTGATTACTATAATTTCTTATAGAATTAATTATAATTCCTAAACTATCCAAACTGATTAATCAATTGATCAATGTATATAATTCTTTCGTCCATACAAAAATATATAAATGTATAGATGCTATAGAATGTGTACATTAATTAAAAAATGGATCTATGGTTCTATATAATATAAATTTTATAAAAATAAATACCTAATTAATTAGTTAATTTAACATATAATTATAAGTCATGAATTTATCAATAACAATAGTTCATATATATTAAAATATGCTGTCTATCCTAGGTCTTTAAACTTCACTGGAGGATTCGGCTAATTCTAGTTAAAACATTAAATCATAATCAATATTTATTCAATAAATTTAATAATATTTGAATAATATTAAAAGGGGATTATTAATTAGATTATTGGTTCAATAAACTACGTTGGCACCAAAGCAGCTTAGGGTCTTCGATCAACAGGAGAAAACCCTATAGATGAGAGAGAGTAGAGAGAGAATAGGTATTTTCAGACTCCCAAGCAAGGTATTTTAGTAGGGTAAATCTTTCCAAAGCTCATCCAGCATTCCAAAAACTCTTGATAAAAATCTCATGTAGAGATGTGAGCGTGATAGCACAAGACACAACAAAACATTTAAAATGGCAAGCAAACACAAACATAAAAATAAAATAAAAATTTTATTGATAAATTATGGGTTACACATTCTTGCAACTTTATAGGGTAGTTACATCACTTTAAAAAAGAGCCAACAAAACAAGGACAATACTAAAGAAGCCAATATACTATCTCCTTATATATCCCAACATGGTGCCACCGACAGTCGTAGTGACGCCATTGGAGCCTCTTCACCAAAGTCTGGATCCCACTTGAGGAGAAGCAGGGCGATGAGCCATACAGCCGTGACCCCCGCCCCTCCTCTCCAACTCCATCATTTGGTCGGTGACAATTGCAACAATATAGCTAAAGCATCGGCCATTCTTGATACCTTCCATTCTAAGGTGAGCATCCATCATCACATCTTGGCACCAAAATAGTTTAGGGCCTAACTTGTGCTTTACATGTAGAGACCCAAGTCCCGTGCATGCAAGATAGATATTCATGTGCACCTAATTAATTAATTAATTAATTAATTAGATAATTGATTAATTAATTAATAACTAATTAAGTTAATAAATAACTAATTAATAAATTAGTAATTAAATTTATTTAATATATTTTTGCTGAAAGTTCTATTGCTATCGCCATCGTCATTGCTAATACTCATAAAATCCATAATAGATGGGTGCCATGGATGGCAAATCCAATATGCACAGACTGGAGTGTAAGAATGGATGGTGGTGCAAAGATGGGGTGGCACAGGGATGGGATGATGGCTCGAGGATGCAACCATGGGGATGGAGGCATGGTGATGGCGCTACAGGGATGGCAATACAAGGAAGGGGAAACCTATAGGGGGAGCATGGGGCACCAGGAAGGGGGAAGTGATAAGGGGGGGCATGGGGCATCAGAGAGGGGAGAATCAATAGTGAGGAGCATGGGGCATCGGAGAGGGAAGAATAGGGTGCCAGGGGGGAACTAGCAGGGGGAGCATGGGGCATCAGGAAGGGGGGAACTAGCAATGGGGAGCACTAGAGGGTGGCAGGGGGGAGCATAAGGTGCCGGAGAGAACAGGGTGCCGGAAGGGTGGAAGCAGCAGGGGGAGCATAGGGCACCAGCAAGGGGGAAATTAGTAATGGGGAGTATGGCATGGGTATGGGTCTCCAAGAGGAGGGAATTAGCAACAGGGAGCAAATTTTAGTGAAGGAAAAGTGCAAGAAAAAAATTTTGGCCATTGGGTGCTTGGGGGGCTTTAGCTTACCACTATTAACAATGACAAAGATTGCCATCACTAAAGGTGGTTGGTAAAGGCTAGGAATCATTGTTATTATTAATGACAGCCACTTGCCATAATTAATAATAATGCTTTTCATCATTAATAAGTTTCAAAATTAAAAAAAATAAAAATTAAATATTATTTGTGACATCTAGTGGCTGTCTCTAATAATGGTAAAAACAAAAAAAATAAAGATATTAGAGATGATTTTGGCGGGATAATTTTGGTCATCATTAATAGTAGAGAAATCCATCACTAATAAGTTTCGAAAACAAAAAATAAAAAAATAGAGATTATTAGAGATGGCTTCTGCCATCACTAAAAATAGAAAATTTTATCACTAATAAGTTTTATATATTAAATATTAAATATTAAATATTATCAATAATGGCTTTTGCTATTACTAATAGTTAATGTGTCATTGCTAATAGTATTAGGGAATACAATATTTCCTGTTATTTGTTTTGGTTGCTAAAAATACTTATTAGTGATGGTTAATTAGCCATTGCTAATAAACCTTTTTTTTTTAGTGGACCACAAGGACTAATGATCACAAAGTTGTTATCAAATTCATTCAAAGTAATATTTTCAATTATTTTGGCTTCCCAAAGGTTACATTAGTGATAGGGGTGCTTACTTTACAAATCAATACTTTGAGTCACTATTAAGAAAATACTATATCATGTATAAAGTAACCACTCCCTACCATCCCCAAGCTAGTGGTCAGGTAGAAGTGTCCAATAGGAAAATTAAGAACATTCTAGAAAAACGGTTATGCCCAACAGGAAAGACTGGTCCCTTTAGTTAGATGATGCATTATGGGCCTATTGTACTATATTCAAGACCTCCATTGGCATGTTTCCTTCCTAATTAGTTTTTGAGAAGTGTGTCACTTACCGGTTGAATTAAAACATCTATATTTTAGGCTATAAGAAAATTTAATTTTGACATGATAAATGCATGTTCTAATAGGAGGCTTCAATTAAATGAACTAGAAGAGCTATGCAAGATACCTATGAGAGTTCATGCATTTACAAAGCTTGAGTCAAGCATTCCATGACAAGTACATTTCATGAAAATCTTTCAAGTCCAACCAAGAAGTATGGCTCTTCAACTTGAAGTTGCGCATCTTTCCTGATAAACTTTGCTTTGATTGGGATGGACCATTTATTGTCACCCAAGTATTCCCTCATGGAGTGGTTGAAATCCAGGAACCCTAAAATGGCAACACTTTACGTAGATGAAATTAGCAACAAAGGATAGATTGACACCATCAACTTGGCGGATCTGGGGTATGAGACATGTTAAGATGCATGAAGTCTAGCTAAAGACTCTAAACTTAGTACTTTTGAGAGGCAACCTAATTTCTTCATTTTAATTTCTTTTCATTTAGGCTTATTCTTAAAAATAAAAATAAATTGAATAAATTACATTTACTTATAAGGACTTGTGTTGGAATTATGAAGGCACATGTCAATTCAGAGTCAATCTTGTCCCAATATTCTTGTAGGATTTGAGGTCATTCAAGAGGATCGGGGAAGCAATACTTCATTAGACTTTTGGATTATTTAGTAGGATTCATGATCTTTTAATCTTGTATGGTTTAGATTGAACTTGATTATCATCTTTTTATCTTAGTAGGAACAATTTTTTGATTTTTTTATTAGCTTTTTTTAAAATATTATGTAGAGAGAGGAGAGAAGAAAGGGGAAGAAAGAGAGAGAAGAAGTCTAAAGATGAGAAACCTAAAGGATCCTAAATCTATAGATGATAGAGAATGGTGGTTTAATTATGTTAGAATTTTGTTAGCACAACCAAGTTATCATATAATGAACTCTCTATCCTAGGATTATCCTATATCTAGATAGTTCCTAATTGTCAAGGTTGCCTTTGAATCTTCGAAGTCAGATACTAACTAGCCACTAGCCAAGTAAGGATAGGTCGGTGGGGGTCCACCCATTGCTTTTGTTAGACACCAATTAAATTGGCCAAGTTAGACAATGAAACCAATTAAAGAACCACCTTCCTTCAAGGCTACATCATCCTTAAATCCCTTTTCTAGATACCCGTGAACCAGTTAATACTGAGCTAGTACAACTCTTAGGATCCCTTGTCCTGGTGATCTCGAAGATCCTTGGGGGCTAATGTCTAATTGATTTTAGATTAAGGCTTGGATCAGTGCAATATGCTGGATGGTGGTTTATGGGCTAAGGAGGGGTGATAAAATCCCCATCTTATATTTTTAAGTATTGTATCTTTAAAGTATTTTATAGAAATGCAGTGCAAGTCAAACAAGGTATCCAAATAAGTTAAGAAGTCTTTTAAAGTTTATTAATTATTTTCTTAAATTAATTAAGTTTTATGGAAGGTGTCTTAGGATTTTCTTGTGGGTTATTTAAGGTAAGTTAATTAAAAGGAAAGGTTAATTAGGTTAAAATTGGATTTGTAAAGAGAAGGAAAAAAATCTTTTATATTAAGAAAAAAATAAAAAAATCTAAAAAAATAATGTACTAAAGAGAGTAATAAATATATATAAAAAAAATTACTTTTTTTCATAAAATAATCATGCCTTGATCCCTGGCAATGGTGCTAAAATTTGATCGCTATTATAAAAGGTCAAAAATAAAACCTACTCGCTACTATAGCTAGCGACGAGTCGGGATCGTATCCTCGGGGATCAAGAATAATTATTTCATAAAAAAATTAAAAAAATTATTTACAAAGATGAGATTAAGAATAATAATTATTAAAAGATAATAACTAATTACTTAATTAAATCAGTCAATAGGAGAAATAACCTAGGAATCCGAATCCACCATGCAAACAGGTTTTATCTTCTTTTCTTTATGTTGTAATATCAATAATTCTTGCAGGTTCAATGTTAGAATAGCTTCTCTCCTATTGGGCACAGGCCATATCCAAAGATCACGGTACGTTCTCTTAAAGTATGAACTATCTAATCATCATACAGGTTTAGGAGTCTAATCTACCATGCTACGATCTACCTCTCTAAGGCACGTACTGTAACCTGAGATCATGGCACGTTGATAGAAAGTGTAAGCTGTGTATGCCTGATCAAACCCTTGATCAAAAAAATAACTCAAAAGATATATAAAGGAATAACATGATTTTTATCACATAATAACAAGTATAAAAAGAGAGATAGCACCGGGTTACAAGCATCATCTTCATCCTAGGTTGAAGAAATCTAGCCACGCATCACTGCCACTAGCATCCCCTCCAAAATTTCTCTTTATTCTAACCCTAATACAATAATCTAAATAAAAGAAAAAAATAATTACTGTAGAAATTGATGCCTAGACTGCTGCTTGGGGTATTCCTTTTATAGAGATCATTTATGGCTTCCTCCCAGTCAAATTAGGAGTCAATCGGGCTCAAGATTGGCCAAATATCATGCAGGAGATTTTCAGCCATCCATTCTGTATCACAAGTCTTAGATCATGCTAGAAATCATGCGAAGACCAGTCTCTTTCTTTCTTGGGTGAACTGAGTCTGATCCAGACTCCACTGAATCCTTGATCTCCTCTCCCACTTGGATTTGGATTGCACTTCTCCCTTCTCCAGCAGCAGCAAACAGATGACGACCGACAAGGCAATGGGCGGCGGTGTAGAGAGGAGTAGTGGCGAACGGTTGAAGATGGTGATGGCCGAACAACAAGGAAAGGATGGCCAGAGCTTGGGGAGGAGCGGCGGCCTGTGGAACTTGAATGGTGGAGGTAGAGGCAGGCCACGAGGGGCTCCCAGTGGTGGAAGCAGTTCCCGGTGGTGACGTCCGAATGAGGAAGAGGAAAGGCCATGAAAAGAGTTGCTTGGGCGGCTCTTCCTAGCCAGAAAATTGACCTCCCTATGACATTGACAGTGACAGGAGGTGGTGAGGGACAACTCCGGTGGCCGACGACTTGAAACGAGCCATGTGGTCCACGGGCAAGGGTCGTGGACCGGCTCCAATGGCTACCCATGGATCGCTCTCCATTTTATAGACCGAGTAGCCGGTCCATGGTGGATTGGCTACTCCAAAATTCATTCTATTCTTTAATAATTTTTAATCTTGGATTCTAGGCCTGTTTGAACTCTAATTTGAGTAGCATTTACATCGTTAGATTCTAAAAATTGAGCTCTTTCAATCTAAAGGCTCCTTTTTACAAAACCTAAATAAAAAGTATCAATTCTTAATAAATATTAATTAATATTTATTTTAATATTTAAATTAGGATAATTAATAGACTTATCAACTTCTTGAGTAAGGTTCATTGGAAAAGTATTAATGGGTACATCATGAAGTGGCTTCAGTTCTAGATTAGGTGGTAATTCTAATAAATGGGCTATTGGTAGGCTAGGTGATGGCTCTTGTTATTCATCAATCAAAAGTGGGGTGGTTTCAAAGTAGGGTATTTGTATTGGGTTATTTACTTGTGAGGTATACCCATCTACATTAAAATTATCCATCCTGAGTTGAGCCAGATAGAAATCTAACAAATCCTGAAAAGAAATTGTAGGGGTGGCTTCCTCTATTAAGTCATATATTTGTGGTTCTTAGAAAGTCTCTACCAATTTCATCATTACATCAATTTGATCTCCCATCCCATTAAAAGGCATAGATGATTCTAGGGCACTAGAAAATGGGACCATATGTGAATGGGGTAATGATGTAATTGGTCCATCCCACAAGGTTAATGTCTCCATATATTTTTTGCCTTAACCAAATTATCTATATTGGTCTTTATGGTTGTGTAGGGTTATTCTAAGACCAGTTCATTCCCGGGAGTCAGAGTTGATTATTCAGGAAAAAATAAAGGATCATTAAAATCTTGAGCTAGGTATAGTCTCTCTAGGTTACTCTCAGGTTGCTAGGCAGTTTGCCTCCCTCCTCTTTATTAAGTTCATTTAATCGTCGGTCAATTTGATCCATTAGCTTATCGATAGATTGCTATTGGGCTATCATCATTTGTTAAAATTGAGCAAGCCTATCGACATCTAGGTTGGTCTGTAGGAGAGGTGGGTATGATGCTTGCTAAACCTTCTCTTCAAATGATGGGCTATAATTAGTTGAAGAAGGTTGATAATATGAATAGGACTGATCATAATAAGGTATATTTGTGAACATGGACCCTTGGTTGCCGGGATAACCACTGGATGTGGTTACCATGAAAAGTCTGGTTGAGCCCCCCAACCTAAGTTACGGGCATTATAATATGGGTTATTTCATAAGCTATAGGTTGTTTGGATTTGATCTTGATAAACCTGGTCATACATAAACTCAAAAGGTTAGTACCCGATTGGGCATTTACTCTCAAAGTGAGTAGGGCTCGAATAAACTTGGTGTGCAAAAAAAATGATATTTTATTATAAGGATTTATTCTCCTAGTACTGATTTAGTCTATCGAATTATTCTGATTATTTGGATATGCAATCAAAGTTTTAGATTAGAATAATCCTTATTTATTTATATATTTATTTTTTATTATTATTATTTTTAAAGAGGAGTGGTGAGATGAAGAAGATAGAAGAGTTCTAATAATGAAAGCCTAAGGAGTCCTAGAGCTAAGAGAGAGAAAATAATTAGTTAGGATTTGATGTTATTTACAAACAAGTTAGCATACATAGACTCTCTATCCTAGGGTTAACCTAAATCTAGATAGCTCCCAACTATCAAGGAAACCTTGGAGCCCTCCAAGTCAAAAATTGACTAATCAACTGGCCAAGTAAGGATAAGATCGGTGGGGGTCCTCCCGTTGCTTTTCTTAGATACTAATTAAATTGGCCAAGTCAGTCAATGGAACTAATTAAAAATCATCTTTTTTCAGGGCTACATCATCTTTGAGTCCCTTCCCTAAATACCAGTTAATCAGCCAATCCTGACTTGGTCCAACTCTTTCAGATGCCTTGTCCTATTGAGCTCGAGTTTCTTAGGGATAGACATATAATTGATTTTAATTAACAAGCTTGGATCAATGCAAGATGCAGGATGATTGTTTGTGGGCCAAGAAAAGGTGATCAAATCCCCACCTTAGGTTGTTTATGAGTTAATGCCCTTAAAATATTTTATGGAAATATGCTATGCAAAATAGGAAGATGTTCCAAACAAGTAAAAATCTTTTAAGTTTTAATTAGTTACTCTATTTTAGTTAAGTATTATGTGGTGTATTTATTTTCTTTTTATATTATGTTATTTCAAGCAAGAGATATAAAAGGCAACTTTTAATCTTGGTTAATTAGATGTGAAAAAAAAGGCTAAAATTAGGTTAAGCAAATAAAGAAACTATAGGTCTTATATTTAAGGCAAGAAATCAAATTAGTATTTAAGGCAGTTAATTAAAAAGTTAAGTAATTTTTTTTGGATAATTTTTAAAAAGGAAGAAACTAAAAAAGAATTTTTTTTAGGTTAGTTTAAAAGGAAAGAAACTCATAAAAAGGAAGGAACCAAAACAAACCAAAATAAGAAATTTTTTCTTTTATGTTAATTTGAAAGGAGGATAGTAGTAAAAAAAAGGAAATAAATCAAAAAGATTAGGTAGATTTTTTAAAAAGGAGACTAATCAATGGGGAAAAAAAAAATTTGGGTTAATATGAAAAAGGGAGAAATTAATTAGAAGCAACTAAAAAAAGAAAATTAATCTAGGGTTATGATTGATCTCACCAAAATTATAAAAATTTCTTTCTCTTTTTCTTTCCTTTTTTTATTTTTTTATTTTTTTAATCTATAAAAATATTTAAAAAATAATAAACTGAATATAAAAAAAAATTAAAGAGAACAAAAATATTTGTGTCTGTGCCTTCCCCGGCAACGATGCCAAAAAATTGATAGGCCACGATTTTATTGTTAAAATACCATAGCTATCAGTTTAATTAATCTATTTCTAATAAATAAAAAATAGGTAGATAGCAGCAAGTCGGGTCGAATCCATGAAGAAGGCAGTGCTTAGGATAGTTTAAAATTTTAGATTTTTATAAAATAAAGAAAAATAATTTGAAGTCGGAAAGATGGAAATTAAAAGTATAAAAGAAAATGAAAACTTGATATATTTGATCTGCTAATCAGATCTTAGCATCGACTGGCAAGATAGTAAATAATAAAAATTTAAAATACATAAAAATAAATATTACATTAATAAAAAAAGAATTTAATTGTAAGAAATTAAAAATAATAATTAAATAAACCATAAAAAATGTTAACAAAGAACCCGAAGTTGATTGGCGTAGCCTTATCGGGAAGTTAGTTGATGTTCTGCTTCCATCATACTCCATGAAGTGAACTGGGCTTCCTTTTCTTCTTCCTCTTTGGATCTTGATCTTGGAGATGGAATAGGATTGAAGATGGTGTAGGTGGCAGAACTCTTCTTTAAGATAACTCACTCTTAGAGGCCTACCCGTAATCCAAAGCTATGCCCTCTACCCTGTATCATACCTTCTCTTAAAAATATTTTCTTTTGTAACCCGGGGGTCCTTTAAATAGAGCTCTTCTAGGACTTCCTCTCGGTCAAATTTGGACTCAATCGGGCTCTAGATCGACTAAATATTGCAAGGAAGAATCTGGGCCATCCGTTGTGCATCGTGATGGATGGTCACTGAGTTCCTTCCTTCTCTGGTAGCAAAGTCCGATCTAAACTCTCAAATCCCCGAATCCTAATTCCCAATTGGACTCTCCTCCCCTGATCCAGCAAGTAGACAAGTGATGGCATTGACAGCGGCGTTGATGGTGGCCGAACAGAGAACAGAGGGGACACGGGTTTGGGAATAGCCATGGCATGGCTTTTTCGGTTGGTAGCAAGTACTTGGCATCCCCTCCGGCCATAGGCAACAACGAGCGATGGTCGGCGATAAGAGGTGGTGGGAAACGACGATGGGATCTAGTGATTGATGGTGAAATCATGAAGACCGATGAGAGGTGGTGCTTGGATAGTGGCCAATGGCTTCTCCAAACGTGAGGAGGCTCTTGGCGGTAAGGGGGATAGCTCCGATGGTTTCTCCAGCGAGGACAAAGCTCGGGAAGAGTGATGGTCCATGGAATGACCTCATGGATCGATGTCATGGCAGTCGTGGACCAATAGTCATGGCAGTAGACCCAGCGACCAGTCTACCTTGGACTGGCTACTTTAAAATATGTGTACTTCATTAATAAATCTCAAACTTAATTATGGGCTCAATTGAACTCCGATTTGAGTGTCATTTACATCGTTGAACTCTAAAAATTGAGCTATTTCCATCCAAGAACTCCTTTTCTATAAAACACTAATAAAAAATATCAATTTTTAATTAATACTAATTAATTAATATTTATTTTAATGATTAAATTGGGGTAATTAATAGACTTATCAATGTGAAACTTTGTAAAGAGCTTCCTTACTGATCTCCTCAGGTCCATGCAAGTGCACAGTAATCCCTTCAATTAGTATCAGAGACAAGTGAGCATGGAAGGGAGGAGCAAGGCACTACAAAAATTCTGTTTGAAACAAAATTGGCCAGAGGTGCTTTCACAGGTGGAGGGAGGATTGGCCCAAGTTTAAAGCCGAGAGGTGCAGGGAAAGGTATCAAATTCCAATACCAGTGGTGGTGATGCACTACACAGGTCGATGTGAGATGTGTGGGCACAAGAGAGGTATGGCTTTGGAGAGACTATGTCAGATGGTTTGGTTATAGTAAAAAAGGACCTAGATATCTATGAGGAGGTTGAGGCGAGTCTCTAGAGAGATAGATAGGTCCAAGCTCGAAAAGGAAAGTGCAGTCCCTCCAAAAGAAGTTGAAGTGACTATTGGTGAAGGTGTAGAAGGGGAAGACACCAACAGAAAATATGAGGGTGCCCAAATATAAGCAAGGATCTTTAACCCGATTAGAGGTGATCATCTCAGGGGCCTCTAGGGTTGAAGAGATTAGCATTAGTGTTGGAGTTTGTATAGGGAGCAATCAGGGTACACAACGATAGCACGATAGCTACAGGTTGATGCAAACGAATCATGCAAAGTGTGTCAAGACTTGTAGGCACCAAGGTGGAGATTGTTGCTACAAGTACGGTGCTCCCAAGCCTTGAGAGGCTAGGAGAGGAGCTATAGTAATAGCTTTTGAAATCTAGGATCAATTTGGATCATAGGACTAGGACCAGTTTAGTCCTAGGATAGAGGTTCGGCCCTCTACAGGCTCAAAATCCAGGATTTTAGATCTTGAGGGGGCTAATTCATGTTGGATTGGGTTTGGATCCAACTGGATTTGAGAGTGGGTCGAGTCATGGATATACATGAGCTCGGATAAGTGCTCTCCTAACTGGTTTAGCCTTAGAAGAAGTTTGAGTTAAGTTAGGCTCATGAGTTATATTCCTAGTTGGATTATGAGGGCCCTTTGATCTATAAAAGAGGCATATCATGTAACCTAATGATTAAGGAATCAAACCTAATTTCTCTCTAACTCTTCTCTCCCTCTCTCTAGTTTAACACCACCCAAGATAGCGAGTAGAGGGGGCTTCATGCACACCCCCCTTTTTCGAAAGGAGAAACATATAGTAGAAAAGGAGGGTGTGCGATATCACAAGAAGGTATGCGCTCCATAGTTATTCTCTAACCTATCATGCTACAAGGATTCATGCCTCACTCCTATTTCCTAGAAAGGCATGCAGTATCTAAAGGAGGAACTTCATATCAGGAATGCATGGTAAATTGGTGTTCAAAGAAGTTCACATGCGATGAAAAGTTGAGCACTAGAACTAGGGGATCCAAGAGAGACTCCCATCCATCCAAGAGTCTCTCTCCTAGAATGATCATGCCTGGATCTTGGATATCCAGGTTCTTCAAATCTCAAGAAAGATCAGGGAAGGTTGTGTGTTGATTAGGAAAAAGTTTCACGTCCAAAAAATAGAGGTAGGGCACGAAAGGAGATGAGCATAGGTAAAGGCTACTATGCTGAAAAGCTATCATGAAATTCCTGTCAAACTAGGACTCCTCCTCATTCAAGGATTTCATCTAGATCTCTAAGCCCCAAGATCCATGCCCCCTGTCCTAGTTCCTAGGATGTTAAGGAATGAATTTTAGATCAGGAGGCATGTCCCAAGTCCATAGAAGCGAGGAGACGCGAACTAGATCGCTGTAGCAGGTTTTTTGGTATGCAGTGAACTAGGGCTTGATCGTTGGCTAACCCAACGAATTTTAATCAATGTAAAATTTTGTAAAAAGCTTCTTCACTAGTGTCCTCAGGTTTATACGGGTACATGATAGTCATAATAGGCGTCACCTTAATTGGCAATGGTTCACAAGTGGACACGTGCCCACAACTTAGTGGGCATGCTATTGCACCCAAGCTATAATCGTTTCGAGTCACGGACCGCCATCATCTCTCCAAATCATTGCGTGCACCATATTAAATGCTATGAATGTGCACAATCTGGTTAGACAAGATGCTTCAGACCTTATTCCAAGTCGTGTGTAGCCTGCACCACCAGCATTGCCTCGTCTTATGCGGGGGAAGTATCCTTCAAATGCTTCAGCCTACTGGGAACAAGGACGAACCTTCCATGTAGCTGACTTCAACAAATCAAGACCTGGTGACGAGTCTCGCTGCTGTCAACCTCTACTTCCTACATTTTAGACAAAGAAGATGCCTCATCTTAAAAAGTGAGGGGCATCTAATACATCCAAAAATGGTTAGGCCAACATGGATCTCGTGTAGCTCGCCAGCTCACCCACCAGCTCGGTACAAGGCCAACTCTCTTGCCAGCTCAGTACAAGAAGTCGTCCTTGCATGGCTCCCCACCTCATCAGCCAACTCAGCATAAGGCCAACTCACCCACAGCTCAGCACAAGGAGAACTTCCCTTGGATTTAGATGCATGGTCCTAGTCATCATGCAAGGAAGCTTGGCATGCCCCATCCCATCGAGGGGCAGATAACCATGCACCATGACTCTCTGACATAAACTATTATCCATTAATGCAAATATCCTATAGAAGCATACCTACCATGTAGACGAGCTCCACACCATTTCCAGGCACTCCTCCAAGGCATGTGCTTTGTAGCAACGTGTCATCCACCACTTCCTGCACCACATAACGTTCTTTAGGTATCAAGTACTTCATATATCTTACTTATAACTATTATTTCTTAGACCCTCCAGGTAAGTTTTTTTTAACACTAGAAAGTCTTGACATTAGAAAGTCTTGACATTAGAAAGTCTTTCCCACAAGGTTTTCTCCTGACAAGCATCCCTAAGAGACTTGATATTCCTTCCAAAGCCACCCGAAAGCTCTTGTTCGTGTGAAGGCTCGGACTATCTTGCCTCACCTAAGCCTCGCCTACTCTCCTGAGGCCAATTCCTATCTCCACTGCCTCATCTACACTCCACCATACTCATCAACCATTTTCACTACCTCACTGGCTCTTGTTCTGCCATTGTATCACCTATTTAGAAGCTACAATTCTCTTTCTTTTCTATTTGCTTCTACAGGAGACTGACTTAGGTATCGAAAAGTCCACAACGAAAAACCATCTCATCATTTCTATATCTTTTTCATTTTGCAAATTTCAAAATGCTCATTTTTGACGAAGAGAAATCCGGAGCCATCCAACTCAGTCACCATCTCTATCCATGTCAATAAGTTTCAAGCAGAACTACAATACCACCAATCCAAGCTGATTTGCTAGCTCTCTAAAATATTTTCTTTACAAAGAATTTGTCATCCACTATTGTTAGTGAAGATTTTATACCCCTTTTTTTTTTTTAAGAAGCAAGAGGCTTGCCATCCTAGAGTTTGTTGTCTACGCTAAGATTTTCCATATAACCTCTTGCAATTCACCTATTGGTAAGGTACCTGCCATCCAAGAGTTTGTTAGGTTAGCCTCGCAACGCCAGGTTACAATAAACCTGATAATATAAACCCCACGATCTTATCAAACTAGAAAAGAACACAAGCCTTGCCAGGCTACAATTAACCTGAATATCTTATTTTATAAACTCGACTCTCTTATATATCAAACTAGAAAAGGACAAAAGTCTCTTTCTCTCTCTCTCTCTCTCTCTCTCTCTCTCACAGACACAGAGACAAGCACACACGATCTCGATTCCTCCTTGGGAATTATTCTGCAAAAAGTTTCAGCCCATTCAGGAAGTGAGTCCTGAATTCATCCATCACATGCTTTACGAGTACCAAACCGATCTCGATTCCTCCTTGCTCGTCTCTGCTCTCTGCCACCGATATGGCTCCAAGACCCGAGATGGACGTCAGCAAAACCTTTTTCGGTCCTCCCCATCCGAAATCAGTCTCATAAACCCTAAACTTTGGTGAACCCCCAACAGTCATTGGCTGCTCGGGCACCACAGGCAGAACATTTCGTAGCCATCTCTCCGCATCATCCAAAACTCCGTCTTTTAATCCTTCAATTCCTTTCCCAATTACCTCCGCCGCCGCTACAAACCCTTCTTTTCCAATAACATCGCCCACAGTTACGTTGACAAGACAAGGCCCTACACAATTTCCGAAGTACTCCGCCGGGAGTGGCGGTTGCAGTCGTTGCCTGCAATCCACCGGGAATAATAAATAAGCTTTCTTATCACTTGCAAGGCCTCTCATCCTAACAAGGCACACCCATACATAAGCAAACACGACCACGATCGTCGAGCAATGGAACGATGTCCCACGCTCGGCGGCTCTGGCCAGGACATGTCTCTTGAGCCTTTGAATGTGGTCTTGTTTGAAAGAGAACGTGGCATGGACCATGTCGGCGAAAGGAATTTCTCCTGATGGTTCATCATTTTGGGGAGCTTCTAAACTTTTTATACCATCAAGGAAAACAGAGTACAGCCCTCGAGGATCGGAGATCAAGGTCCTGTCGAACAGCGGAGGCGGAACCACCGCAGGCATCGAGCTGCCTCCCGCCTTGCATGTGGAGGCCCATGACTTCATGAAATGCATGGAGCTAGAGCCGTCGCATGCAATATGGTGGACCGACACCCCGATGGCGATGCCATGATTCGGGAACACGGTCACCTGTAAGGCTAGCAAAGGCTGAGCATCTTGGGACTTCGGCAACTGGGGGACCAACTGCAGGAGCTTGGAGATGTCGCATGAGTCGGAGTCGGAGAGATCATGGAAATCACCGTCGTGTTCCGCCACGGTGAAGGGGACGGAGTCGCCGTCGACGTAGGATATCTCGTACTGGTCATCGCTGCCGGGGGAGCGACGGAAATTACCGGCTAGAGGGAAGAAGTGCTGCAGGGTGAGAGACAGGGAGGATTTGAGGTTAGGGAGGCATGAGTCTATGAAATGCGAGGTTGGATGGGGGAAGTGATACAAGAAAAGGCGCTCCACTGGTTGGTAATGAAGAAACCAGAATATGTCGAAGAAGGTGAGGGGGAGAGATGCTGGAGCAACTGATCCAGGTGGTGGTGAGACCCGGGAGTCCTCCAAAATTCTGAGTGCCAGGGATTTTGACGCCATTGCAGGACACCACTAGCTTAGGGTTTTTGTGAATTGCCTTCGTTCACAAAGATTCGAGTGGGGTATCAAAGATCGCAAGAAAAGGTATAATTTATGACTGTGCTTGAATTTCGATTTTTTTTCAAAAAAATATTATTTTAATAAATATTTACTAAAATAAGATATCCTGTTCTATATTTACCAAAATGGATGCTTTCAAAAATTATTTTTTTTTTAACAATGAAAGTTTAGAAATTTTCTAAATATAATTAGTAACTGTCGGTTGGTGGAGAGGGTACGCAGATAAATATGCGGCCCGTATCGAATAATCGTCTAAGGAGCTGGAGCTCGACGGGGAAGCTACACCGACGGCTTTTTCCCCTACCCTTTCACCTTTATCTCCATATATATATATATATATATAGTATGCTTAATTTAATATATATTTTAAAAATAATAATTAAAAATTAATGGATTTAAATATTTTATTTATTATAACAACATGAATAGTAAAATAATTATTATATGAAATTTATTTTACGTTACAAATTTAGTAATTTTATTAATTAATTTAAATATTTAATAAAATTTAATATATATTATTACATATATTATAATATAATATCTGTTTAATTATATATAAGTTACGATATATTTATTATAATAAATGATAAATATTAATTAATATAATAATTTATATAAATTAAATAAGGAATTTTTCTTTCCTCTTCAATCTCTTTAATTAATTTAAAATAATATTTACATTAAATATATGTAAGTTACAATATATTTATTAAAATAGTTGATTCTATTAATTAATCAAATAAACTTATATAATTTTAAAAACATATTAATGTTAATTAATATAATAAACTTGTATAACTTTAAATATGCAATTTTTCCTTCCTTTTAGGCACTTTAGTTATTTTAAAATAATATTTATTTAATATTTTAATTAAAAAATTATGAAAAACTTAAAAAATAATATAAAATTATTTTGTTGTACACACAAATCCCTGATATTAAATATTAAAAATTTAAAATTATTAAAAATTTAAATATTATTATATTATATTATATTATTTGTTAATTAATTAATTATCATCAAAAAATTAGTATAGATTTAAAGTTTATTTTTAGTAACAAATAAAGTTTACCAATTTTGTAAATATATTTTGTATTCTAGATTTAAAATATTTATTTTGAAAATAATAAATGAAAATTGACGGATTTAAATATTTTTTTATAATAACATGAATACTAAAATAATTATTATATGAAATTTATTTTACATTAATGGATTTAAATTTATTGATTAATTATGTTATTTCTTATCAATTTAATATATATTGTTACAATATATTATAATATAATATATGTTTAACTATAGATAAGTTACATTATATTTATTATAATAAATAATTAATAATAATTAATATGATAAATTATATAAATTGCATAAAAAAAATTTTCCTTCTTCTTCAATCTCTTTAATTAATTTTAAATAATATATATATTAAATATATGTAAGATACAATATATTTATTATAATAGTTAATTAATATAATAAACTTATATAATTTAAAAAACATATTAATGTTAATTAATATAATAAACGTGTATAACTTTAAATATGCAATTTTTCCTTCCTCTTCAGGCACTTCAATTATTTTAAAATAATATTTATATAATATTTCAATTAATCAAAAATTATGAAAAACTTAAAAAATAATAAAAATTTATTTTATCGTATACACAAATCCTTGATATTAAACATTTAAGAATTAAAAATTATTAAGATTTTAAATATTATTAAATAGTAATATATTATTTGTATAGATTACTTATATTATAATTAATTATAGTTAAATTTAAAAGTTGAATTTGTTTGGCATTGCAACCATCTTTTTTTTATTTTCTAAACTATATATAGAATAAAAAATTCCATCTCATCCTTGAAAATTTTGAATTAATTATGATTCAAGTTAATAATAGCAAATACAAAAATTTATAATAAAATTTCATAATTACAATACATAAATAAGTGAAAAATAAAGATCCTAAGTTCCACATGATAGCCGTCTCCTCCTATATGCAGGTACTTTCGATGAGACATTAGCTTTACTTCACTCGATCCCTGATGCTCCATCAGATGCTCTATATCAGGGAATGCCTGCTATATAGATATATACCGCATCGATCCCTCGCCCATATACAGTCTCCATGTATTGAGTAATCCTGATGCATCATATAGTCCAGTACAGTAGTATAGTCAAAAATGCAGTAGCATCCTTAATAGATGTGAACTATTTCACTCCCTCATGAAAGTAACTGATCGTAAACATATATGG
Source organism: Areca catechu (assembly GCA_021397845.1). Lineage (NCBI taxonomy): Eukaryota > Viridiplantae > Streptophyta > Magnoliopsida > Arecales > Arecaceae > Areca > Areca catechu. The sequence goes on along the minus strand of CM038049.1, from coordinate 49,217,205 downwards.
AATGAACTCCTGTTAACTCCACTAATTGATTTTGATGATAAGCAAAACGGTTAAGAATAAATTGAAGACTAATGGTTTGATTTAAGTGTGTCTTTATTGAAAGGATGCTCACAAAATTTGAAGAAGCCCAATTGTGTTGAAGAACCAAGTTTGAATGGAATGACTGCTCAAAACAAGACTTGGATACTCAAAGAAATGGTTGAATGAATGACTAAGGCAAATGGACACAAGTTCCAGCACAAGTTCAGCAATTTCTGCACTTTTTCAAAGATGTGTCGACTCAAGGTGTCGACACATTATGTGCACAAGTTCAGCAATTTCTGCACTTTTTCAAAGATGTGTCGACTCAAGGTGTCGATACATGACATAATGTGTCGACACATGAAGATGATGTGTCGACTTAGGTCGATACGCAGCAATGTTTCAAATGGCACAGATGATGTGTCGACACATGGACCTTATATATCGACTCGAGGTGTCAACACATGGATCAACACATCGCCTAAGACTTTCAAGCCACAGAACTTGCAAAAATTGAAGGAACAGTTGATGTGTCGATACATGGATGCAACGTGTTGACTCAATGTGTCGACTCAACTGAGAATGTGTCGACTCAGCTGATTTTTTTCAGAGAATCTAAATGGAACACTTTGAACTTGTGTTGACTCAAGAAGAACATGTGTCGACCTAATGTGTCGACACATGAAGAGGAAGTGTCGACACATGGAGTTCTGACAACAGTAACGGCTAGTTTCTTCAAGCACAGAACTCATCCAAATGCCCTCTAACGGCTAGTTTATCAAGTCTAATGGCTAGATTTCGGTTTTGGAGGCTTGGGAAGGTATATAAAGGCTCCAAATCAAATCAAGACAACAACTATTCAACTATTCAAAAAAGTATTGAATATCCTTAAAGAGTTTAGAGAGGAAAAAAAAGAGAAGAGCCTTAACTCCTATTCATTCAAAGCTCAACCACTCTCAAGCAAAAGGAAGCCTTCCAAGCATTCAAAGCTATCAAGTGCATTGAAGATCATTCTTACTTGGGATTCATAAAGCTTCAACAAGCGCAAAGCAATACTACATCGAGCTACATCGACTTATTTGCTTTATTTTTGAAAGCTTACATTGGTTCTTTATTTCTCCATCTTATATCTTGTAAAGGTTATTGGTTAGCCTATTGGAAAACCAAGTGAGGTTATTGGTAAGCCTTGAAAATCGATTAGGTTGGTGGTTAGCCCGCAAAACCACTAAGATTCTTGGTAAGCTCAAAAAATCAAGGAAGGTTTTTGGTTAGCCTTATGAAAATCAATTAGGTTCGTGGTTAGCCCGTAAAACCAAGTGAGATTGTGACTTGTAAGCCTTGTAAAACAAGTTAGGTTTTGATTAGTGAGCCCAGAAAACTAATCGGCTGTAATCGTTAGATTATAGTAAATTTCAAGGGGATCTTGGGTAGTGGATATAGGTGCATTGTTGGCACCGAACCACTATAGATTGTTGTGTTTGTGATTGCTTATTCTCTCCCTCCTTGCTCTTTACATTTTGCTTATTACTTTTAATTTCCGCTGCACTGCTACTTTAAAGCATTGCATTTAAATTTTATTACCTTGTTGAATTAAATTGCATATCTTGTCTTGTGAAGTTTGCTACTTGTATTATCAAGCTTAGCTTTAATTTTTTTTTAGAGACCTAATTCACCTCCCCTCTTGGGTTGCTCTCTGGGCAACAAGTGGTATCAGAGCCTTGTTCTCAGTATATAGGCTTTACCACCTTGAGTAAAGATCTATGGCAATCCAATTGGTACTAGTGTAGTTGAGGGACAAGCCTCAAATAGACCTTCATTTTTTAATGGAATAAATTATACTTATTGGAAAACTAGGATGAGAATTTATATGCATTCTATAGATTATAATTTATGGAAAGTAGTTGATAAAGATCCTCATATTCCTTTGGTGGTGGTTAATGGTGTTTCCATCCCAAAACTTGAAGAGGATTGGGATGAAAATGATATTAAACAATCCGAGATTAATGATAAGGCATTGAATCTCTTGTATTGTGCATTAAATCCTCGTGAGTTCAATAGGATATCTACATGCATATCCGCTAAAAAAATATGGGACACACTTGAAGTTACCCACGAGGGTACTTATCAAGTGAAGAACACTAAGGTCAATATATTAGTGCACACATATGAGATGTTCCGGATGGAACCAAATGAATCTTTTACTGATATGTATACACGTTTTACAAATATTGTAAATGCTATGAGAAGTCTTGGTAAAGTTATATCTAATACTAATCTTGTGAATAAAATTCTTAGGTCACTATCGACGTCGTGGGATCCGAAGGTGATCGCAATTCAAGAGGCAAAGGATGTAGACAAGCTTCTACTTGAGCAGCTAGTAGGATCGTTCATGACCTATGAGCTCAACTTGAAACAGAAATCAATGGACTTGGATAAAAAGAAGAAAGGGATCGCTTTTAAATCAAGTGTTCAAGAAGAATCCTCGATTGATGAGTCCGATGATGATAAAGAAGTAGAAGGCGAAGAAGCCCTCTTGCCCGAAAATTTAGAAGATTTATGAAGAGAAGGAAGTTTCCCTACAAGAAGAAATTTCAATCCAAGAAAAAGGGAAAGGAAAAAGAAAATGAGAAAGAAAAGGAAAAGGAGAAGGAAGTACCTATATGCTTCGAGTGCAAGAAGCCCGGACACTATAAATTTGATTGTCCTCTCCTCAAGAAATCAAGGAAGAAACTAAGAAAGAAAGCAATGATGGCCACATGGAGTGATAGCGAAGACTGCCATTGCAGGACACCACTAGCTTAGGGTTTTTGTGAAATGCCTTCGTTCCCAAAGATTCGAGCGGAATCAAAGATTGTAAGAAAAGGCATGATTTATGACGGTGCTTGAATTTCCTCGGAGGAGTGCGTCAGAGGTCTATGGTCTGTCAAGCGTGGGGTCGAAGGAAAGGTGTGACGACACCACGTGATCCCTCTGACGACGCGGTCTCGTCGTCCAAGGACAACCCGTTCCTTGCCACGTGATCGTCGTGGCGCATACAATGTTAAAAAATGATTGGCATCCGAGATGGACATCGAACCCTACTTAGAACGGTTGACGAGGAATACCTAATTTTTTTATTAAAAAAAGATAAAATAAGGGGGGGGGAATAAATCCTGGTATAATTATCCCCTCCGGGTTTCAATCTTGTCGGACCATGTTCGATTCGAGCAACAAGTTTATACATACTTTCTCTACAGCCTGACACCACTAAGATACCGGACCGTGATCGATGGGAGGCGAGCTTAAGCAAAGGCGGACCGCCGGGGGGCAAGAGGAGGCTTTGGCCCCCCTAATTTTTTCGTAAATCATTCCTAATTTTTCCGTAAATCACTCTATATCTAAGATAAATCCTTATAAAATAGGTATTTTGCTCCCACTCAAATTTTTCAAAACCAATCCCACATAAATCGAGTAAAAATTTCCAAACTCACCCCAAATTTCTTAAAACTAATCCCACGTAAATCTGGTAAAAATTTCTAAACACCTCCCAAATTTCTCAAAACTAATCCCACGTAAATCCGGTAAAAATTTCCAAACTCAATCTTATAAAAAAAACAGTGGAAAGATTTTCGGATTTCCTAACAAGCATTGTTAAAAAAAAAAAAAATCCAAACCCAGAGAACAACTCACTTGGGTCTCCTTCTCCACCGAAATCCGAAAGCCCAAATCTACCCCGCACCCGCCGGTCGCCGCCGTCCCCGACAGCCAACAGGTGATAGCTGACAGGGCATCCGGCATCCGCTGCTCCCACGGCGGCACGGCCCCACCCGTCGCGGAGCCACCGACGGTCGGGCACTAGCAGTGGTAGCCATCTCTGCCTATAAGATTCGGAAGCCCAAGGCACCCGCCGGCCATCTTTGCCCCAAACCCACCCGGCACCCGCCGGTCGCCGTCGCCCCAAACCCACCCGTTACCCGCCGGCCACCGCCATCCCCGATAGGCGACAGGGCACCCGCTGCCCCCACGGCCACTCGTCACAGGGCCACCCCACGATCCCCACCCCAGGCCACCCGCGTCTTCTTCGTTGCTTTGCCGATGGCCGGACCGCCGCTCTGCCGATGACGGTCCGGGTGATCAAGTCGCCGTTGACCCGAAGTCCAAAGAACAGCGAAGCCCTCCCTCCCGCGGTCCCGCCTCCGTGACCGGTGACTAAGTGAGAGTCTGAGGGCTTGAGGCACCGAGCGAAACCAAAAACAAAAGAAAGAAAAGGTAATATACTAATGCTTTTCCTGTACGACTGTGTTTTTTATGGATTATTGTTGATTTGTTGATGGACTGTGGCCAATAGCCCAATAGGCATAGATGGGCAGTGGCGAATGGCCCAATGGGCTCATTCTTCCATGATTCTACTCTAGCTAGCTAAATCTAAATCCCAAGCCCCAATTGTTATCATTGAGTATAAAAGAAATATTAATTTTATTCCAGTATCCCCCGTTACTTTACATACATATGTTAATTAATATCTCCGAAAAATATTATAAATAAGTAAATGACTTTAAAAATTTGTACAGTATGTACAATATTATCCTGAATGAATAATATTTTTTATTATTTATTTATTAATATATTTTGGCCCCCGGAAAAGTTAGTGTGGTCCGCTCCTGAGCTTAAACCTCAACCAACCGGACTATCGCCTTAGCAGTACCTAATTACAAGTTTGATTGAAATAATTTCTATAATTAACATATTTATATATACTTATATCAAGATTGGCTAAGCTTTTTAAGCGCAAGAAACTATTTTATGATCTTTCAAAAATATTTTTAAATAATATAATATTTTTTGATAAAAAATTAAAAAAATTATTATATTTATTAGGTAGTTAAAAAGTTTTGTTTGAAAAAAAAGTTTAATTTTGGAATTTCTTCTCAAAAATACTTTCTAGCTAATGTCTGAAAGTTATTTTAATTTAAATAAAATTTTTGGATGACCAAAATATCCATCAATAAAATTTTATTATCATATCTTATATCATATCATATTATATTATTATACTATAAATATAATATAATATAATATGATATAATAATAAATTAATATTATGATATATTATAAATATATAGTATAATCTATTATAATATTATTATATTATAAAAATGTAATCTAATATAATAATATTTAATATTATATTTTTATATTATACTAATATATTATAATATGTTATATTATAATCTATTATTAGATTAGATTGTAATCCATTACATTATATTATATTATTATTATTATAATATTATAGTATAGTATAATATAATATTATTTTATATTATATTATCATATTACATTATATTATAATACTAATATAATATAATATTTTTTAATATTATAATAGTATAACATAATATGTTATATTATAATCTAACTGCATTATGATTATCATAATATTATATTATATTATGATAATAATATTATACAATATAATAATATTTTAATATATAATAATATTATTTTATTTTATTTTATGTAATATATTTATTATACTTGTATTATATTAAAAGTATTTTTTATTTTAATTATTAAATATGTATTAAAATTTCAAAGTACTTTATAAATGTGATTCCAAGCAATAAATAGTTTTTTTGTAAAAACACTATTTCTAAAAGCTCTACTTCTCAAAAGTTCTACCTTCAAAATTTTTAAAAGTTCTACTTCTAACAACAAGGCCAAACAAGGCCTTAGCTTAATATAATAAGATTCTCTCAGAAAGTTTCTTAGAGATGTTTCCTCGAAAAATTTCTCGGAGATGTTATCTCAGAAAATTTCCTCGCAATATTTTCTCAAAAAATTCTTTGGAAATATTCTGTGAAAAATTTCTCATAAAATTTATCGAGAATTTTCAAGGGAAAAACTCAATCAAAAAATCCCTTGGAAAATAATTTCTCTCAAAAAAACTTTTCAAGGAGGGTTTTTCTAACGGCCATTTTTCTATTAGAAATCCATCATAAATATAAATTTTCAATGGATATGTTCCTTTTTTCCTCAAAAATAACCCATTTTCTTATAGTATCTTAATAACTATGTTCAATATTTTATATATTATAAAAATTAATTCGTATTTATATAGAATTTTTTATTAAGCTTGTTAACTCATAATATTTTTTTATTTATTTTTTAAGTTGCATAGAATCTATTAAGTTAGTTTGCTCGCAAAGAATAAAGATGAATAAAAGTCTTTTACTACCATCAAAAGAATAATTAAAAATTATATTTAAATATTTATTTTTAAAAATTATTGAATTTTAATTTATTTATTTTGGATTGCTAAACGGCCTTGTGAATGTAATTTTCATTGTTTTTCATATTTTTTAAAGATATTTTATAAAATATGTGGCCATGTCACGTATCAACCTTAATAAATGATTAGGGGATGATACAAGGAGTTGAATCTTTCTATAAAAAAAAAAAAAGAGTTGTTACGGGGTACCTTGAATTATGCCTCAGAGAAATAGAAGATATGTTATGTGTATCTCGGATACAAGTTCTTGCGGGCTCAAAGTCCTATCCATGCAAAGTCTATATACCCACCGATCTTTGCGCCTTACTGATAGATTAGTTCACCGTCTTTTGGAATGTTTCCATTTTTCGAGACTTAGATCCCAAAATCTCTTTTGGAATGTTTCCATTTTTCGAGACTTAGATCCCAAAATCTCTTTTGGAATGTTTCCATTTTTCGAGACTTAGATCCCAAAATTTTGGCTCACCTTAGAACCCTCCGAGCTACTCGAATGAGGCTTCGAGATGTATTTCGCAGAACTCTTGCTAAGTCGAGGTATCGAGATATCTGCTCCTCCACATGATGGTTATGGAGGTTTTGAATATCCTATCACACGTATCATGGAACAACTATCAATAGCGATGGAATTACCAGAAATCATATCCATGCTTGTGATCCTCGAGAGCAAATTGCAGTAATAATCCTGTAACGGTGCAATCATGGCCCGACATTTTCAGAATCACCCATTCTACTTAGCTCTCGCCTATAAAACTTCTAGGCCCTAAGGATCTCCGATATGCAATTTTTTTTTACACTTGGTGCTTTATACATGTTCCAGATCACTAACTTGAACATCGGAGTATTCATACCAGGATCCCTCTCGATCGTGGATCTTTTTGCAGGTTATTCTAGCGGTGATTCTAACCGGTCGATCTTTTCTTCGATCTCCAAACTGATATCTACAGTGATAGAAGTTGTTTACTAAAAAAATTAAAAAATATATATATAAAATGTGGGAGGTGATTGGTTGCCAAATTTTCTAAACAAACATTCATTATTGTGAGCAACTTGTCATGGAAGATAGCTGCACATTGGGTCCGGTCTAAGTTGTAATATGCGTGGAAAGATCTAGAGTCTGATTGCCAGCTCTCCGTTAGTGAATTTTTTTTAAAATAATATTTTTTAAAAAAAATTTATTGAAGTAGGTGATTTCAGATATATTTACCGGAATAGGTGATTCGTCCGATGTGGCAACCTAAATTCGTCTTTTCAAAAGACGAACTCAACTTCGTCTTTTGAAAAGACGAATCTCGTACAACCATCAATTTTTTCTTTTTTAATTTAATTATTTTTTTAAATTTAATTATAATCCTAACGTAACGTTTTTAAATTAAATCTGATGTGATATTTAAATTCGTCTTTTGGAAGGATGAATTCAAATACATTTGAATTCGTCTTTCCAAAAGACGAATTCAAACAGATTTTTTTTTTGAATTTCATAAATATTATTATTTTTTTAAAATATGATTAATAAATTTTAATTTTAAATAAATAAATAATAAATAAAAAATTAGTATTAATTAAAATTTTATATATTATTTTTTGATAATATTAATTATTATATTATTTTGAAATAATATTAATTAAAAATAGCATTAATTAACTATATAAAATAGTATTAATTTAAAATTAATAATAAATTAACTAAAAATAACATTAATTAAAAATAACATTAATTAAAAGATATTATATTAATATATTATAATATATTTTATATTATAATAATTATTTTATATTCTAAAATATAATAAATATATTATAATTTATTATATTATATAATATATATTATACTATAGTATAGTATAAAATTTTTAAAAAAATTAAAAATAATCACCAGGTCGATACTATTCGATCACCAGCCCGGTACCAGTTCAGTCGACAGCCCGGTATCAGTTCGATCCCTTGCTCAGGACCAGTGGCAGAACCCCGATGACCGGACCGATGATCGAATCTGTGGCATGACTGGGGCTAGACCGGTGGCAGGATCCTAGCGGTCGGACCGGTAGTCGGATCCTGGTGGCCGGACCGGCGATCGGACCGGTAGTCGGATCCTGGTGGCCGGACCGACGGCCGGACTGGTGGCCAGACCGATGGCTGGACCGGGGGCCAGACCAGGGATCAAGGGCCGGACCGAGGGAATGCGAGAAATTTGAGAATGTATTATCAGTAATGTATGCCCCTTACACAAAGATGGAATGGAGTTTCCCTTGAAAGGATGACTTGGCTCCACTCTTCCAAAGAGTGCTCATCCGTCAGACCCCAGGTCTAGCGAAGAAAGCTGGGAAGCTCCATAGCCTCGCACTCATCCGTCGGACCCTAGGTCCGGCGAACAAAGTCGAGAAACTCCATAACCCCGTACTCATCCGTCGAATCCCAGGTCTAGCAAAGAAAGCCAGAAAACTCCATAGTCCCGCACTCATCCGTCAAACCCCAGGTCCAACAAAAAAAGCCAGGAAGCTCCATAGCCGCACAATCATCCGTTAGGCCCTACAAAGGATGAGGTGCTCCACAACACCGTTCTTTCAGATGGCCTGCTCCACGGCACCCACGCCTGCCTTTCTTATCCCAAGCCAACTCTTATCTACTCGAAAGCAGACAGAACCTGGTGGGTTGCTGTTCGGTGCTGCCGCTTCAGATAGATAGTCCAACTATCCCGCCACCCGGCCACCGGGCTAGACAACAAGCATCGAAGGAAGGAACAAAGTAAAGAAAGAGACAGAAAGAGAATTGGGTCAACAAAAAGTTTGTTTCATTACTCAAAAGAAGTTTACAAAAGGAAAACTCCCCGACAAGCCAGAGAGCTCATCAAAATGTTCTAAGTACAAGGAGGAGGAAGGAAGAAGAACCCTAAACTATTCATGGCCCTGAGGTTGGAGTCGAGGTCCTACCAGACTTAATGGCCTCCATGGTGGCATTGATCATAGCCCCCGTCTCGGCCATCACCCGCTCAATGGTCACCCTCATCGAGCTTGGCTGAGCTGGGGTCGTAGCAGTCGTGACTACATGGGGCTCCATGGGCGGAGTTGGGTCGACCTCAGGCTCGGCAACTTTCACTGGGTTGACCTCTACGAGTGGGTCCATCCCACTCGCGGTACCCTCGGGCTCGTCAGGGATGATGTTGCATAGATCCAGGAGGTAGAAGAGCTGAGCCATCTTCTTTTTTCATTCTTCAAAACCCTTGAAGAAGGCATCGTAGATGGCTTCCCTCACCTTGTCCTCAAACTCTGCTAAGGCCTTGTTCCGCACGATCGATTGGGCCACATCCTTCTTCGTAGCCTCCATCATTACCATGATGAAGGTGGCCTTCTTCTTAGCCACCATGGCCCGGCCCTCCGCCAAGTCTAGCCACATCTAGAGGCCCCGTAGCTGCCCCTCCTAGCGGAGCGATATAAAGGTGGATAAAGCGAGACTCCCCTCCAGGTTTGTGACATACTTCACCCTGTCCACGAGCTCGACTTCACGGTCCTTCATGCACAACTCGAGATCAGTGACAGAATCCTGAGTGCGCTAAAGCTTGGCCTCCAACTCCTTCACCTAAGCCTCTAGGGCCGGTAATTGGTCCACCATGACCCTGGCTTTTGCTTCGACAGCATCAGCCCTACTGCGAGACTTTGCATCCTACCAAAGTAGTGCCCGGCATGCATCCTTGACTAGAAACACGTCCTGGATAACCTAAGATAAAGAACCAAAAAGAAACTATGGATTAGCCCCTCCGCCACACGAGTCTGGAGCTTAACAGGGACATTAAAAAAAAAGAAGAATAGGAGAAGGCTTACCGTAAGGAGTTGGAGGAAGATCCTGAAGATAGTATCCCCCAGCGAGCAACCAACCCTCTCTCTGCGATCCCAAGGCTGCAGGATGAATCCCAACAGCCTCTTGGCCAGGCCCGCATTGAGAGTGACCGATGCATGAGGGGCACCATCATGGACATCCTAGCCACCCCAGGGGCTGGAGCCATGGATGAGGAAGGGCAGACTGGCATCGGGTCTGCCAGCTGGGTCTCCATTGTTGCGATACGCACAGGCTGTATCGGGCCTCCCTCCAGTTTTGCAACGGTGGCCGCCTCGAGAGATGGTGGGACCATTTTGATCTCGGGAGCTACCAGAGGGGCCTAAGGCATCCTCTCCCTTGACTCGACGCTCCTGCTCAGTCCCGGGGTCATGACTCCGGTCACCTCTGTAACTGATGCCAGAGTGTCTTGAACCCTTTCCTCCCAGGGCCTATCTGATGGCTCCTCGCAGGGTCTTTATTTCAGATCCCCACGAGGCTTCTTCACCGGCTCTTCTTGGGGCCTCATCAACGATGACCACTTATAGGTCATCTACTTGATTTTGTCAACGAAAAATTTCATATCTACATTGGTGGGAAGAGCTCATTTAGTTACCAAAAATTATCAAAGAATTCAGATCTCGAATCTTACCAAGGACCAGACCGGGCTGATCCGGACATCAAATAGGTTCTGCTCAAAAAGGAGGTCCCACCTACATGGAACCTTCGAGGTGACGAGTTGATCGTACACCTCCTAATCAATGGGCTTCATCGTGGCATTATGATTGGGGGATCGATCGAGGTCACTCCAAACCCAGTTGATTCCCTCGATCGAAGCAAAGAAAAATTTATTCTTCCATCCCTTGATGGAAGTGGGCAAGTCAAACCTAACTATCTCGGGATGAGGCACTACTAACCACCACCTCCTATCTACGGGATGGCATTTCAAGGTGAGGAGGGCCCTAAAGAGAGAGAATCATGTGACTATACCATGAAAATGATACAATGCAATGAAGGAGGAGATGACCCTAAAAAAAATTGGGATAAGTTAGGCTAGAACTAGCCTAAAGTGATCCAAGAAAGATAAAATGAAAGGATGGAGGGGGAGCTGGAGGCTAGCAAGAAAAAAGTCCTCATACAAGATGATCTGACCCGGCCCACCTGAGGTGACCCGCCCTTTTGGGTCCGGGGCCATGATCCAGATGAAATCTAGGATCCCGTAAGTGCTCTGGAGATGGAGGGTGTTCGTCCTGATCATCATCGAAGTAATGCCAGATGGACCTTCCAGGTCCTGGCTTGCAGACAGGGGAGGTAGAGGTAAAGACAAGGTATTGGGATCCATCGTTAGGCAGAGATCCCGGGGGACTCGAAAGGGAATATCCTCCTCCTCGCTATCCAAGGAAGAAGGCCTAGCCTGGGATGGCTTCACCATGCTTAGGCGGCTCAGGGAATGCTCCGGGTTACAACATCCACCTCCGAAGGAACTCATGGGTGAAGGAGAAGCAAAGAGAAGGGGAAAAACCTAAAGACTAGAGATGCTCCCTCGATGCAGACCAGAAGGAAAGAAGGCAAGAAAGGAGGACTAACCTACAAAAGGCCCTGGGTTGAGGTGTCCAAAAATGGGTGAGAAGTTCTCCTCTTTCTTCTCTATTCCACCTTCTTCGCTCAAAGATTTTGAAGGGGCACAATGGGGCGAGCTGTCTATCTGAAAGAGATGGCAAAACCCCCTTCAAACTATGCCAGTCGATGGATGCGACCCCTCCCCTTCGCCAGCCAACAGGATTCGAATGCATATCGGTTTTCGCCATCCAAGATGCTTGGGGTTGCAAACCACCATACCGGGAGGTGAGAAGGCATCATTTTGAATCACCACACCTGATGACGTGGTGGCTCCTAATTGATGCGAGCACGATCTATGAATTGTTGAAGGTCGAGGCATTTAATGGCACAGGCATGGTGGCTTTTCATGTCAGTAGTGTCATCACTCCCTTCACCCCAAACCCGAGGAATCGTAGTGCATTCTGGGCTTGGGAGTGGGGGGCATCTGATATGGCTGGGCTTTGACGTGGCACCCACGTCCAACGTGGCACCCCATGTATGACATGGCTGACCGCTGATGTGGCACCCATGATCCGTACCTCGATCGAGTAGAGTTCCTAGTAGAGTAAAGCTCCTGACCAAGTAGAGCTCTAGAATAGTAAAGCTCCTAGCAGAGTAGAGCTCCTGGCCGAATAGAGCTCCTGACCGAGTAGAGCTCCTGGCCGAATAAAGCTCCTAGAAGAATAGAGCTCCTGGCCGAGTAGAGCTCCTGACCGAGTAGAGCTCATGGCCGAATAAAGCTCCTAGAAGAATAGAGCTCCTCATCGAGCAGAGCTCCTAATAGAGTAAAGCACCTAGAAGAATAGAGCTCCTAATAGAGTAAAGCTCCAAGCCAAGTAGAGCTCCTAACAGAGTAGAGCTTCTAGCCGAGTAGAGCTTTAGGTCGAGTAGAACTTCTAGCCGAGTAGAGCTCCTGGCCAAGTAGAGCTCCGAGTAGCGCTCCAGATCGACCTAAACTCTGGTCGCAGGAGAGGGTGGTCCCTGCGAGCCGAGGGAGGAAGAGAGGATTGAAGGAGGTAGCAATCCCAAATAGACATAAGCGCCTCATTTGGTCCCAACAAGGCCAGACAGCATATGAGGAGAGCAGGGGTCATATCTCCATCAGACTTGTTGCAACACTCTGCAGGGGAGGGATGGTGCCTTGCTTGTCCTATGCCCCCCATAGGGGCATGCTCTACCGAGATAGCGAGTGCGCGGCATGCCGTCTATCTCCCATGTAGGAGATAGGCCAGACAGCATATGAGGAGATCCTATCGGGACTCCGATCCTTGCAGGACCTATACCCTTCTTTAGAAAACAAGCCCTACAACACACCACCTGCATCACCCTCAAGCTTTTCACCTATGGCGAGCCTAGAAGTAAGAGCTTGGAAAAAGGTTTTCTTATAAAGAGCCTTCTCTTTTTCCAATCTTTCCATGTGGGACCAAAAATTTCCATCTCACAATATAGTTTCCATCCACATGATAGTTTCCTTTTCCAAAGGATAATTTAGAAATAAAAAATTTCTATTCACTTTTTCCAATACAAGATCCCTGCAAACGTAAATCTATTTCAGAAGATCATGCAACAGAACACACCAACATCCTCATAAGTAACCTCATAATCAACACTATAATATTACTCTACTTCTCGTGTCCCAGCTTGAAGTGGTCCAACATAGACTCCCCTGTAAGTCCCTTAGAAAGGTAGTAATTTACATAGTCCTGCGCAAGAAGCTCCTTGTATTTTGGAGGATTCTCATCAGATAACAGCTCCTTGATGGGGCCATAAAGATTCTGTTCATCAGTGCTCGGATAAAGCAACATCGCCACCGACAACCTAGGCACTTCGCGTCTATCCAGCACCCGATGTTCAACACTCCTGAACATGCCATTGCTAACGAGCTAAAATGACAAGAAGCATGCAATGAGTGTCGACCAAGGATAACGTGCAAGTTTCCATTCAACAAAAAGTGAATACCTGAAGGAAATCACCAATATTTACTACAAGAGCTCCATGAATGGGAGATACATCAACCCAATTGTTCTGATGAAGGACTTGAAGGCCACCATGGTTGTCTTGGAGAAGCATAGTTATGAATGTTGGATCTGCGTGCTTGGCGGTGCCAAACGTCAGCTCTGGCTTTGGGCATGGTGGATAGTAGTGGGCAAGTAGGCGCTGTACTTTGTTATAGTTAATGTTATCTAGAAAGCTTGGGTTCAGTCCAAGAGCCTCCGATGGCAGCTGACTGACAACATCTGCGACACGAAGTATCCGCACTCTATAATTCAACATCACCTCTCTATGATAAAAATTGAGAGAACCGTTACTTTGATTATAATTATTGGACAAAATTTCAAGTACTATTACATAAAATAATTAATCTATCTAGCATACTTGGCTCAGGTGGCAAATTCATGACATGGCTCTTAGCTGACATAAGAATCAAGTTCAACTTAAGTCGTGCTGGTTGAGCCGTGCATACCTGCAAACCGAATAATGTCATTGGTTTCGAGGGAGCCGTCGAATATAAAGGATAGCGAATCCCTCCAGTTTGCAGCGCGCGATTTGTAAAGATCAAAATTAGTGGGCATATGTCACCTTCTTCGCAGGGTCACGACTCACGAGTGTAGAATTTTGCCTTCTCTTCCTTGTCCTGCTCATGGAACCTTCTTCCATCTTCAAGCACGTCTTCCAAGACACCAACTGGGATCCCATGGTTCACCACCTGAAAGAATCCCCATGTCTTTGAAGCATCGCCGACCTCCTCGACGATTTCCTTCCGTCGAGAGGCATCTTCCATGGCCTCGGAGGTCTATCGCCGGGACCTGGAGAGCAGTCGGTGCACCACTGGATGGCCTTGGGCGATCCTCGGGTCCGTTGACGAAGATTCTTGGGATCCTGGCCACACCAGACTCGACGAGGCCTTTTACGCCAGCTTTCGTCTCGTCGAACTCCTTCAGTTCTTTAGCTCGATCATGGCCTGGATAGGCCTCGGCACCCGCTGCTACCGCTGCCATCCCCGGGAGGTGTACCGAAAGATGGATGATTTGTGCAGGTATTTATATATCTCCGCATCATTATCGACTTAACTCCTTTGGGTGGTGATTGGATGTTAAAAAATTAACTCTGAAATAGGGATAGTAATTCCTGAAAATTAGTTGATATTCTTGTTCTCTGTTTGATTGGAAGTATGAAATAAGGTGGTTATTCCAATGCAATTAATGCAATCTTATTCCTATTTATGTTTGGTTGACATGAGAATAAGATTTTATTCTTGGAGGATAGTGGATGAATTTTATTAAAATGACAAAATTATCCTTGAAGATTATATTGTAGAAAATGTTAATTATTTTTTTAGTAAATTATTTTTAAGTTGGCAAATTTCCATGTTAACATGGATAGGGATATCAATTTAGATATGATTATCTCCAATAAAATATTATAAAATTGTTAATATTTTATTAAAAAAATTATTATCAAATAAAAATGAATAAAATTAATTTTAGGCATTAATTTTAAGAAAAGTAATATTAATTAATAATTTTTTTATTAATTATTTTGATAATAATAGATTATTAAAAAAATATGATCAAATAAATTTTACAAAATACAATTTCTACAAGAAATTGTATTATGACCCAATATATTTCATAACACAACATCAATGTCATACAAGACCAAAACAAGAATACACCTAACAGGGGAATATTGGCAAAGGCTCTGTTGATTTCAAATCCTTCGACGCAGCCGATTAGATTGGATATACATTTTTCTATGACAATTATGTATCCAGCAATATAGAACATAGCCTTCTAAGAACCCGGGCATTTAATTATACAACTTCAGACCAATTTACATGGCAAAATTAAAATATGTGCATTTGAAAATGCAAATTCATTATACTATATATAAACCTGGGCATTTCAAAATATAAACCTGGGCATTGCAATATAATAAATCATCCATAACACATGGCACAATACAAACCTGGGCATTTCAATATACAACTTCAGACCAATTCACATGGAAAAATTAAAACCTGTGCATTTGAAAATGTAAATTCATTATACTACATATAAACCTGGGCATTTCAAAATATAAACCTGGGCATTGCAATATAATAAATCATCCATAACACATGGCACAATACAAACCTGGACATTTCAATATACAACTTCAGACCAATTCACATGGCAAAATTAAAACCTGTGCATTTGAAAATGCAAATTTATTATACTACATATAAACCTGGGCATTTCAAAATATAAACATGGGCATTGCAATATAATAAATCATCCATAACACATGGCATAATACAAACCTGGGCATTTCATTATACAACTTCAGACCAATTCAAATGGCACAATTAGAACCTGGGCATTTCAAAATGCAAATTCATATACACCATATAAACCTGGGCTTTTCAAAATATAAACATGTGCATTGCAATATAATAAATCATTCAGTACACATGGGAGAGAGAAAAAAGTGGGCATTTCAATATATTACTTCATCCAATACAAATGGCACAGTACAGGCATTGGATAAATGATCTGAAAGGCTTTAGATGAGAGCATGCTTTCATTACAAATATATGATGATTGTTTAACATGACAGATACTTCATCATAATAGGATAACATACTGTTTCACAATTTTGTATTACTGTCGAAACAATGTAATCCCAAATGATACTACAAAATAGTAACTAAGAAATACAACATTCAGTTCGATACAAGGCACATTATAATGAATGTCCGCAACATCATTTTGATGAAGGTACATATTGCAGATAGTGACAGCAGTGGCAATCATCAGTCTTGTTCACTCCATCGAAGTCCATCACCACAGCAACTTGTAAGCTGCAAAAAATAAAAGAAAATAGTAAGTAATTTAGATGTAACTTGGAGCATTTTCTACAAGAGCCGACTCCTAGGGAGGAGCCGACTCTGGCACGGATCCGGCACGCACTGGCACGGCAAATTTCTGGCACCCAGCACAAGAGCCGACCACCTGGCTAAGACCTTCTCCCACAGAACTTCATTTTCAAGACCTTGAGAAAAGGAGCCGACCCAAACTGACCCAAATTTTTAAGTACCATTACATAAGAAACTGACTCAAAAATACATGTACCAAACAAACTACACTGCAAATTCACATTTTCTGTTAGATAGACAGCTCTTTCATGCTCAGCAAATAAGAAAACAGAAGCAAGTATAAGCTGTGTGCATTCATGCATTGAACAAACATATACAAACATGGATCTATATATCATACTATAATGGCAACCAGGGCTTAAGCAAAATAATATATAAGTTTCATGCAACACTTTCAGCCAAGTGAGTTTCATAGTACAACACATCATAAAAAAAGACCCATCCGATAAGAACTAGGATATAAAGATATTCCAGAAATGCAAGATCATGTTTGGTTGTGATACAGAGAGAAGGCCTATGAATATAAAACAATACAAACAAATATTACCATGCAATATATGGTATCATCTAGTACAAGATAAACTAAACTTTGGGAAAGTATGCTCTCCATTCATAACAACTAAAATTTTATTTCTTACCAATCATATAAAAGAAGTCCAAATTGTCATATGGTAACAGGCTGCAATAATTTCATCAACGAACTATAAGGTAAAGAAACCAAATAAATATATATTCATTAAATAATAGTAAGAAGGGGCCGCCTTAATACATGAAATGGTAGACCTGCATGTGTCGGCACATCATTCATAAAATTCTAAATGCACATGTTCATATACTTGTCCTTATAGATAGAGTACAAATTCATGATAATAGACCAATTGGGCTGCCATTACCAAGTATAGAAACATATATACAATTGTGGCTCAGGAGAAGCGAAGTTAATGTCAGTGGAGCATCGCGACTACATTATGAAAATTTATTTTTAATTTTCAGCTAATGTCTCCAAGCCATGCTCCATCAACACGCAGCCCTTCATCATTGCCATCGATAAGGAAAATTGTGCTATACAAAAGAGGGTCAGACATTTCAAAGACAAACCGTACTATGTAAGAAATTTAGGATGTAATGCAATAATCTTACCAAACATGAAAAATCATTGGCAAGGGGTCACTCTTCTAATCCATTGATGATTTTTAGTTAGTGAGAGTGTTTGAAAATTGTATCATGTTGTAATAGAGTGAATACTATGTATCATTGAAAAAGTGAGTATAAAAAACACCCTCTACTTGAAAGATATCTCAAAAAAAGAAAGGAAACAAGATATGATCACCGACTACAGCACAACATTATAAAAGCAAATATTGTTGTTCATATTGTCATATTCAGGCCTCCAAATATTGTGTGCCGTGCCATCCTGTGCCGTGCCAGCCTGTGTATCGACTCGATCTCCAAATCTGATAGCATAATAAAATTTAAAAAAGTAAACATTAGAAACAGGGAAAAGAACCACAAACCTGAAACTTGATACCTTGGGTCTGATGCTAGGATCCTACCACATACCCACACACACACTCTCTCTGTGTGTGTACTCCAGAAAACATAAATTGTTCAATAAGTTAGGGATCGAAAAACCATATAACATTATGAAAAAAAGAAAGAAAGAAAACTATACAAAGAGAATGCATATACGGGTCGTTTTGTAAGTGGACATTTGGTTCATGGGAAAATGGGAAGGGCAGTGCACCATACCAATCACTACATTTCCTTTCCATGGGCCATCATCGAGATGAGCATGCACATTAATGATTATGGTCTATGAGAAGGAGACAAGATACAATGGGCTGTCTTAATCAAGTAAAATCAGCAGCACAATTGAAATGGTGGCTCAGAAGATATTCGAATTTTACAACATTTAAGCAAAGCGGCTACAATAGGAAGAACCCATACATAAGAACCTCAACTATTGTCTCCAAGCAATGCTCTATCAGTGATCAGCCCCTCATCATTGCCACACATATGAACCTGGAACTTTATGATACAAATGGCACAATAAGAACCCACTATTTCAAAATACACATTGATGATAAAAATGGGCTATCTTAATCAAGTAAAATCAGTAGCACAATTGAAATGGTGGCTCAGAAGATATTCAAATTTTACAACATTAGAGCAAAGTGGCTACAATAGGAAGAACCCATACATAAGAACCTCAACTATTGTCTCCAAGCAATGCTCTATCAGTGATCAGCCCCTCATCATTGCCACACATATGAACCTGGAACTTTATGATACAAATGGCACAATAAGAACCCACTATTTCAAAATACACGTTGATGATAAAAATGGGCTGTCTTAATCAAGTAAAATCAGCAGCACAATTGAAATGGTGGCTCAGAAGATATTCGAATTTTACAACATTAGAGCAAAGCGGCTACAATAGGAAGAACCCATACATAAGAACCTCAACTATTGTCTCCAAACAATGCTCTATCAGTGGTCAGCCCCTCATCATTGCCACACATATGAACCTGGGACTTTATGATACAAATATCACAATAAGAACCTGAGCAATTAAAAATACACATGGTTAATTAATGGGTCGTATTGAACACAACCAATATAATCCATCCAGAAATCTTTTATATAATATTGTTATAGGGCTTCAAACATGAAAATCATATAAACAATACAACTTTAGAATATAAAAGGCAAAATCGACAAAAACCAAGTATGAACAATGTGGCTCAGAGAATTTGAATTATAAAATAATTGAATATTCATGGTTATAAAAGAAGAAAAGTAGTTTAACTAATCAACTAATGTCTCGTAGCCGATCTCCATTTTATGGCAGCCATTCATTATAGCCAAAATCAATAACATGCATACATCTTAAATTTGATAAGTAGATATGCAAGGAGTAATGAAGATAAAGAAACATTATACGTGTACCACTAAAGAAAAGTATCATACGGGTTAAAGGTCCTAGTACAAACCCTACTATTACATAATATATATAACTTTAAACAAACAGTTCATATAAGACCACATGAACACATTCCCAGCAGATATCCTATGATGATGCCAATTATTAATACAGCCATTAGAGAAGATCGTGACCCAGTGGTGGTTCTGCCACAAACAAACATATCTCTGTCAACCTCATTGATAACATTTTGATGAAGTATTGGATTTTGGAGGCCTCGAATATATATGTCAAATGCTTCAAATGTCTCGGCTTTTGTTCTATACTTTTTATATAAAGCATGGGGGTAACCCCATACTTCACGTTGACAATCTGGCCATGACTCATAAACTCCCCTTTGACGACCCTCGAAGACGACATAATACCTTCCCGAAGACATAAGTAGATGCAATTAACAACCACGTTGTCTTCCTGTATAAGGAAAAAGATACAGAAATTTACAATTAGTTATATAATTAATGGTAGATGGAGGGCTTACGAAATCATGAAATCATTATATGAATACATTCAAATGTATCTCATTTGCTACTTCCATTTTAACCTACCCCTATTTTGATGATCAATCCATAGCCTGCTTGCTATAGAATTTCGTAGATCTTCTCCTCTACGGCTTTCATCATCACCAACAATAACAAATGGATCTATGTCATCATCATCGTTATCAGCAGGCTCCGGTGCTAATGACATGTTGAAGTACTTGTTATTTCCCTGGTTGCGCCTAATGAAATTATGAATAATGCAACAAGCCATGACTATACGCTTTTGAACCTTGAAAGGAAATGGAATGGCAGTCCTCAAAAACTTGAAACGCTTTTTCAGAATTCCAAATGACTTCTCTACACAATTACGCAATTATGCATGTCTATGGTTGTACAAATCTCGTTGGTTGGAATATCGACGAGATCGGGGATTACTGAATGTACTTAGATGATATCTATTTCCACGATAGGGAGCAATGAACTTATCTGTATTCGCATATCCAGAGTCAACTAGGTAATATTTTCCATCTGGAACATTAAATCCACCCATCTCCACACACCATCGCAAAACACGCATGTCAGCTGCCGAACCTTCCCATCCAGTACAAATGAAAAGGAAAGAGTGATCAAACGAGGCAGCAGCCATAACATTTTGTGAAATCGTTCCCTTCCGATTTCGAAACCGAGGTTGTTTGCTCAACTTGATTAGTGCAGGTATGTGTGTGCCATCAACAGCGCCTACAGCATTCTGTGATGCAACATAATGCTTAAAATCGAATAACCAATAAAAAATTTAATGAAATTCATATTTATGGAAACGTACCTTGAAAAATGGATGGAAAAGATTGCTATCATGGATGCGCGGATGTACACCGACATCGTCATCTGGTTGAACTATATAATCATGTTTTAGGTTACATATTGCTTTCAAGACTGTGTTAAAGTACCTGGATATTGTCTCTCCCGAATGTTGGAAGGTCTCAGCTAAAACCCTATTGGTGACACAATGCCCTATACCGTACAAAAAGAAACCCAATTGTTCCTTAGCAGTCACGTAACGACTGCCACGAAGAAGTCCACGTGAAACCAGTAGTTCCTCTAACTGAACGAACATTGTATTTGTCATTCGAAAGTGGTTATAACCCCTTTCAGGATGTCCACTGAGAATGTCTGTAATGAATTGATGACCTGAAAATGGACGTGTTCGACATGGTACCCTTGACACTACATTGCTTTCGCCCATTGATGTTAAACCACTATTTAACAATGCGATAAGGACATCATCCCAAAAGTTATCGTCATCTATAATGAATTGCAGTAGCTCATTCAACCTAGGATCCATCTAATCAAAACAGAAAACAAGTTAATGCCATTTAATATTGAAATATATTTGCATTTATACATAGTACAAAAGACAAACATAACCAGATACGAGAAAATATGACAAAGCAAGAAGAACTTAAACAACATATAATAAGTTCCGAGCCTACTGTATATCATAACTAAATAAGATGAAACATCAACAACTGTTTAAAACTTTCAACATTTAGGTCAAACAAAATGCATATGAGAGATTCAAGGCCAGCTAGGCCTGTAGATGTCAGCACTTTCTGTTGCAGGTGTAGAAGATGTTTGCATAAAAGTATGGGAGCTCTCTGGAGTAGACCGCCTAGTAACATCAGCAGGCGTATCATGACTGCTAGCTCTGAACACTTGCTCCGTGAAAGAATGGGTCGACCCTTGTATTGGTGAATGCATATAAGTTGGCATGAAGATATTAGGAGTACCTTGATTAAGTTGATTGAACAAAGGTCGAACAGGTACATGCGGTCCTCTTGTATGGACCGAATGCATTGGTTGTGATATGTAAGAAGTGGGGTCACATTAACCGCTTGGAGTAAAAGGTGGCATACAATAAGGACCATGATATACGTCCGACATGTGCTTCCTAAGCCATGCTTCCAAAACTTTTCCCTCATATTTCATAAAAAACCATCGATAAGTCTCGTTTTGGAAAAGTTCCAAGCCGGCTACAATGCATTCGGGTGTAACACCCGGCAAAGTCTCCAACTTATTCATGCATTCTTCTATCAAGTGGAGTGTAGGCCTAGCAATCTTATCCCTTCGTAGAATCTCATGAGCAATCTCTATTCTTGTCCTATCTTGCTCCGCTAATTCAGTCAGTGCAACAAAAGCATCACTAGTCATCCGAATCTAAGATGCCATTGCAGTCGGAGTACTTGACCTCCTTCACTTTCCACTTGATGTGGATGGACGTCCCTTCGAAACAGTATCAGTAGGAGGTGTCGAAGTACATGCGGGAGGGCTATTATGAGTTCCGGCTGAGTCACTATGATCTGAATCTACAGCACGTACGTACGAGGAAGCAGATACACCAGCATGTGTTTGAGATAACTGCCGGTGATGAACGTGTTCTGACTCAAATCTTTGTGGATCATCGTCAGAGGTTTCGTTATCAGAAACACCTTCAGGAAGAGCAGACGTGTCCCCACACCTACCACTGGTCGTACTTCTAAAGAAAAGTATCTCTAAGTCTTCATAGCCAGGAAATTGCTTACCCTTAATGCGGGCATAAGATTTGTTCGCCTGTATGCAATAAGAACTGAGATGTTAAATTATGCTAACTATTTGCTTCATTACCAAATTTTTAATAGCTATGTACGTAACACTCACCGCAATAACCTCATCCCACATTTGATGATCGCCGGGGGTTGGCAGCTTCAAGATAGGATCCCAACCCCATCCTGATCGATTTTCCAGGTTGTAATACATGTTGAAAGTTTTTTTAAGAACTTTCAACCTGTTTTTCAGGTTCGTATAGGTGAAATCCTTACTGGTTTGTTGATTAAACGCAAGTGTCATCTTCCTCCAAGTCTCCTTTGAAAAAATACCATTTTGAGAATGTCCTTCATCATTGGCTTGCCTCATTAAGCCAAGCATTATGAGATCGAGGGTATCTGTCCAATTCGGAGCCCTCTTACGTGATGATACATTGACATCAATTCTTTCTTTATCTCGAGATTTAGATATTTTTATCCAATACTATAACACCGACAAAACATAAATAAAACATAAATTAGGTACAAAAATATCAATAATTACAACAGTAGAGTATGATTAGTGTTTTTGAAATTGTTAAAGTAATATTTTCTGGTTATAAATGTCCAAGGATTATATTTTCATATGTAAGTTGTGTGGCAGATGCAATCAATGATCCCACATCCATAGCTATGTTTCAAGTTTCGAATATATACATTTACAAATGATTTGAAATATCATATATCATACCATTAGCATTCAGTTTCCGATTTCTTTTAATATATCACATATCATACCATTAAGCTTTCCATGTAGAGAAAGACAGAAAAATCCGGAGAAACATAGAATGCACCAGACCAGAGCACTAAACCCATGGAAACTCAAAACCACGAATCCAAAAAAAATTATGGCCTCTAGGCGTCGGTCATCAGGTGCGATCGCCGGAGCCAGGAGAAGGAGATTTGAGATTAGAGTAGTGGGCTTGGGGTTGAACGGGGGGCATGGGCGTCCTGCATCGGATGTGAGCGCCAGGGTTGAGGAAGGAGATCGAAGCCGAGGAGGTGGGCTTGGGATCACACGGGGGCGGAGGGGACATCGGGTGCGTACACCGGAGCCGAGGGAGATCGGAGTTGGGAAGAGCTGCGAGTCATGCTGGGGGAGGGTAGGGGGCATCGGGACCTCGGGTGCGTGCACTGGGGCCGGGGAGGGAGATCGAAGCCTGGGGGGTCGTGCGGGTAGAGGGGGTCACATGGAGTCGGGGGCGGCGGCGGGGTCGCATGGAACAGGGAACGACGGCGGGGTTGGGCTCGCGGTGAAGCAATGGAGATTTTACCTTAGAGAAGACGATCGGAACGATGAAGACGACGATCAGAACGGCGAAGCCGGAAGGCCAGCCACGGAGAGACAAAGACTTCACTGCTTCCATCTCGGACAAATACTCTCTGATTTTAAGCCCCCATAAACCCTAACCGATGCCCTAACCGTTGCTCTTGATAATAAAGGAGATTGAGGAAGAGAGGGACCAAACAATACCATACCTGGGAGGAGACCGACCGTGAATAAGGAGTACAGGGGACGGAGACACTAGAGCGAGATGAAGAAATCAAGGACACCGGAGCGAGACGAAAAATCAAGGCCTTCTCTTCAGAATGAGTCGGGACGAAGAGGGTTCGGGAAGAACACTGGATCGGCCATTTATATGGATGCCTTTGGAATACCAAATCACGAATAACGTAATTCCATGGGGACCCATGGAATTAGAATTCGTGAATAAGAGGCGGTTGACCGGAATAAAAATTCTCGCCAATTCTCCCTCGTTAATTGGGCTGTTTGGCATTTTAACCGCGAATAAGCCCTTATTCCAACCGGCTATTCCATTACCAAACACTACCTTTAGGTCAGGGATATATATAATAAATTCCATTCAGGTATATATATATAATAAATCCCGTACACTCGATCGTTCGACTGGTGTCAATGATAATCAAGTATACATACTCATTTTTAGATAGGGAATAACTGCGAAAAAATTAATATACGTTGTGCATCGAACATTTCCTGACCGAGATTGGGAGACCGTTTGAGATGGCCATACCAGGGATTCTAGCTTTTCCCCCCTCATTTTTTGCTTTACCAAAAAAAAAAAAAAAAAAAAAAGTCCTCTTCTTGATCCTTTCTTTCAACCACACTTTTTAATAATAAATACAGGGTGCCCATTGGTCTAATTGCTATTTGACAAGGTCCAAATGGACCACGCCAAATCCTATCATGGATAACATGCCACATTACCTCTTTCATCCCGGGTTGTGCAATATCCACCGTGCATATACTCCAGGATTTGTCCCGGTCCAAGCTATAATTTTTCCTGTGACATGGACTTCCTTTTAATCAAAAAAATGCTCAGTGCTACTGGCAGCTAACCATATTTTATGACATAGGGACACCCTCCTTTTAAATAATACAGGCAAGATCCGCAATTTCAGAACCTGCTTCATTACTTAAGTAGCAGCTTGCTCTATATGCTCTTATTAATTAACTCATGATCTTGTATAAATTAATTACAAATTAAATTGAGAATGATTGTTTGGTTAGCTTGCAAGGCAAATAATTTACATCGTTGAAACATTGCATACGGTAGACTCTAGGTATCAATATCATCCTCCATGTACCCCAAGAGATTGGAGACCTCTCTCCTTTGTCTACGTGGAATCTACAACGGAATCATCGAAAGCTGATCTTTGTAATTCACCTGTCACTCTCGATGGCCTAGGTACAATGACGCCACCGAGAAGTTCAAGGTGCCCAAAAAGTATGGAAATATTAGGACCATCAAAATGAAATATACGTGAGCTATATATGAAGCTAGCAGTACTGGTCGAATATGGTAGAGATGTCAACAGTTCAGATCCGGACCTGAGACCCGTGGATCTGAATCCAATAGATCCAGATCTGGATTTCAATATGGACCCGTTTACCTGGATCCGATTAATCATAGTTAAATAGATCCCAGTCTGGATATTACATATCTAGATCCGACAGACCTGAAACCCGATTAAATAAAATAATATTTTATATATTTATATAAATGTGGAACGTTGGATCATAATCCAACGGTTAAGAATCGATCAAGCCTTTAATATAAAGGCTTTCTTCAAATCGTGCCCTAACCCCCTTTCCCTTTAGCCCTTTCTCCCTTCCAGCTGCCCAACGCCCCAACCGCCAGCGAATCCCCATTACCCCTCGTGCTCCGGCGCTCCGCCTCCACACCCACGGTCGACGCCTCCCTCGACGGCCGAGCCCCCCGATGACCGACACCTCCCCCCGATGGCCAACGCCTCCCCTCGCTCGACGGCCGACCCTCGACGGCCTTCCTCAGCTCCGAGCCCCGCCGGTCGACGCCTCCCCCCTCGATAGCCGATGCCTCCCCCTGCTCGATAGCCGATCCCCCTCCAATCGACGGCTGATCCCCCTCCAGTCGACGCCTTCCTCAGCTCCGAGCCCCGCCGGCCGACGCCTCCCCCCTCCCCTCGATGACCGATGCCTCCCCCCTCCCCTCGATGACCGATGCCTCCCCCCGCTCAACGGTCGATGCCTCCCCCCGCTCAACGGCCGAACCCCCTCCAATCGACGCCTCCCTCGATGCCTTTCTTAGCTCCGAGCCCCACCGGCCAACGCCTCCCTCCCTCGACGGCCGATGCCTCCCCACGCTCTATGGCCGACCCTTGATGGCCGATCGCCCTCCAGTCAACGCCTTCCTTGACACCTTCCTTAGCTCCGAGCCCCGCCGGCCGACGCCTCCTCCCTCTCAACGGCCAATGCCTCCCCCCCTCGATCATCCTCCGCCAGCTGCGCTGCCCCTGCTCCGATATCGTTCCCATTATGGCTTCGTCTTCCTCGGATCCGAACCCCTGCTACAGTGCCACGAAACCATTAATTTTTTTTTTTTTTGGTAATTCTTGTTCGGGTCCGGGTTCGGGTCTGGATACTCGAGATCCATTCGGGTCTGGGTCTGGTACTTTAAAATCAAACCCGTCGAATATTCGGGTCCGGGTCTGGATCCAGTAACTAAGGTCGAGTATGGATCTAGATATCTAGGTTCCAACCTGAACCCGATCCAATTGATAACTCTAGAATAAGATGGCTTCAAGTGGTCTTATCGGTTCTTCGTACCAATCCATGATATAGCCTCATAATTTGCACCCCCAATATTTGACTTGGATTATTGTTAGGCTAATGAAAATAAAAATTACAAGAAATAAGCATGATACATTAAAACGTGTAAACAGAAAAGAATAGAAAAGGATGGAAAAAGGAATATTAAGAACAAGATCATGACCCGGTTGTTCGCCACCCTTACCCTATATAATCGGGCGCGGATTATTTACGGTGCAAAATTTGCACAACAATAGATTGTACATATATGAATGGGATCTACGTAGAAAAATTTCGAACCAACGGTAAGCATTTAAAAATATATTTTAGTACCCCCGGTGCAAGCCCTAGTCCTCTATCCATCCTCTATCCATAGCGCCTTCTATTCTCCACCATCCGACCCTTCTTCCATCTCTTCATCACCCTCGTCCTCTGCAAGCCCCGTTCCCGCTTCCTCTGTCACCATAGAGGTGATCGAGAATCGGATTCCGGTGTGCATAAGTCTCTGCTTGCATGCAGAGTCCTGAGTTGTTATCCGGACTGACCTCTGATTCAAGCTCGCCCTCGCGATCTCCTCCCTCCTCTCGCCTCTGACACCATCCTCCTTATCCTAGCTATCATCCACGTCCCTTATTTCCAATGGTAGATCGTTGAGGCTGCCTTCCTCGCTACACGAAAACAAGATTTCAGTGATAATTTTTTTTGTCACTGAAGCCTAAACATCCATCACGAAAACTATTTTGTGACTGAAAAATTTATCACGGCAATCCTAGTCAAAAAAAAAAAAAAAAATTGTTACAGAAAAACTCCATCATAGATAATAAATAACCGATGCTAAAATCAAAGGTTATAGCAGAAAATGTTATACTCAAAGACAGACCCACTTGAGTACAAAGATATAATTTATATAAAATCCAAGCTGAACATCCCATGAAAGAAAGGATCAATATATAATTATTGCTGTCACTATGAGACCCGGTTCTCTAGGCTAGAGATCAGCCCAAATACCAAACCAAGGATCAATAATTATTGCTGTGACTATGAGACCCGGTTCTCTAGGCTAGAGATCAGCTCAAATACCAAACCAAAAATGCAAGAAGGCATATTTTTCCCTGCTCCTCCATTTTGAAAACACGGTTTTTCTTGTGTTTCCTGCTTGATAGAGGAGGGAGAATCTTCCTCCAACTCAAAGTCAGTACAGAGTCAAGAAAATCTTAGTTTCTGTTGTTATTTAAAAACCTCTCCTCCTGTGATCAAGCTATCATGGAGACCCCTCCATCTCCTCTCTCCCACTTCTTCATCTTGATTATCGGTGATCCGGATTTATTGAGATCTTCAGAATCCACGTCCTCGGGTCACACTCTACCATCCTTCCCATCACCGGTGAGTCCATCATTTACTATTTATGGTAGAATTTGTGAATGTAGCTCATCATGCTTTTTTTTTTTTTTTTCTCGGATCATAAATCATAATTGCTCAAGACTCGAAAGAACATGCTAAATAGCATGAAGTAATTAGTAGATCTAGCTATTTGGCCATTAATGACATTTATTTTTTAATTAGTTTAGCTTATATTTGGAAATTTTATACGAGCATTATTGTTCATGAGAATGATTTGGTTGAATCTTTATGGAGATCGAATTTTTGAAGATTGAGAAATTATTATTATTAAGCTAAAATTATTATAATTTTATCTATAGCCTTGTATGCTTGTAAAGCTTGCTCTGTGGTATGCGGTATTTGTTGCACTTGAGATGTTATAATTTCAACTTACTCTGATACCAATTGTTATGGTACTAACTACATTGATATAACTCATCAGGAGATCACTCGTACGGAATACGAATCTCCATTCTCAAGATCACCATTATCAATGTCAATGCCATTTGAAAAAGAAGAATAAATAAAATAAAATAAAAGATATAATTAGATGGGCAAAAAAGGTTTCATTATGAAAAAAATAAACTTATAAGATTGAGAACTTCTACTCTCAATCCCGTATAAGTCTCAATAAGAAATCTCAAAATCCTTCTCATAAGCTTTTAATCCGTTACTCTCTAGAAACCCTTCACCACTCTTTTGATCATCATACCCAATATACTACTCTATCTAAAATTTTAGAGCCACTCTATGAAGAGCGTCTTACCAGGAGTCTAACGGTCCAAACCTCATCTAAATTGAAGTCTTGTAGCCTCTCCAATTTATAGTTGAACTCCATATTACTTACCGTTATATGCCTTTGATCGTACCCAAATATGTGATAAAATCCATTACACATGCCATGAATCATGCTAGAATCGATGTCAGCCACCTGATTAGCATGTAGATCATGCTGTCTGCTAGATCAAGCACGTGGACCGCTAAAATCAGCATTGTGGACCGCTCCATTATAGACCCGTAAAACACCGCACAAGACCGTGCCACAGGGACCAAGCTTGAGCACCGCCTGGGCCTAGGCCAGCTATACACCTACCCATGCATGAGCTCACCTGGACCTAGGTCAGTCGCCGATGCTAATGCTATGCACTACGCTAGGCCACATGCCAGTACATGCACCGTGCTGGGTTGTGCACCTATAGGCCACATAGGCCTGTGGTTATGGGTCTAGGCCATGGTTTAGCCTACAGGCTAGGCCAAAAAAAACCATTTTTCCTTATTTCTTTTTTTTTTCTCTTTGGGTTGGGCTTTTTTTGGGTCCTCTTTCACTTGTCATAGACTTTTTCAGGGGTCGAATTCGAGGCATTCATCCAATAACCTCTATCTCGACTCGATGTTCGGTCTCTACCTGACTTTGAAAGCTTCTTAAAGAATCACGCCCCCATGCCTTGAAATAAATGTCTGCTAATTATGGATCGGCAAATATAGGAGTCAAGCCAGGCCACTCAATCCCATCTCTATTACGTGCTGTGCTCACCTCGACCTGAGACCTGCTCAAAAAAGTCTCCAGTAATAATAGAAACTTTATCTTGTAACATCACCTATTGTCTTGCATCCGATCCACCTACTCCCAGAGCTCTACTTTATACTAGACTCTTGTCTGTACTAGGAACTCCACATTATATTAGAATCCCTATTAAGAGGTAGTGCCATTCTTGCTTCTTTTTCTACAAAACGACCTTACCACCATGCAAGACCTTCAGGAATCCATCACTGGCTCTCCACATGTAACTGTTTGAATCCAGATTGTTGAGAGAAATTAGGTATCTTAAAAATTGGGTATGCATCGAACCTTGTCCAGTTTCTTTGTTGTCCCATCATATACCTTCAAGCAACTATCCTAATACTCTCAATCGCACAACTCGATCTATCTGGTAAGTAAGCAGAACCCTCTCTACTCTTTAGAGAGTTGAACAGCTCCTCTCTACAACAAATATGGTGTGGACAAGTAGAATATAAAATCTACTAGGAAGAAGGGGATATCTTATTAGATACCGTAAATGCATCTGATGGGGAACGGATGGAGGTAGGATCGTCGGCGAGCTGAGAAGTCACCGAGATTAGGGTACTACTATATTTTTTTTTAGAAGGTGGTGAAGGAACAATGGAGATGGAAAGTAGAAATTTGAACTCTCATGGACTTTGAGACTCATACTCACGGAGAGATCTCTCACCTCTAGGGCATCTCACCCGCCTCACTAATGGAGCCGTTAGGGTGAATCTCAAAGGACATGACTGTGGTAAAGAAGATGGAATCAAGGGGATAACTAGACATGACCTCATATCATGTCCTGGGGTTGGGCCTCACACCCTCTCCTCATGGAGCAAAAGAAGAGTCACTCTTCTCCAAAAAAAAACTTCATTCATCAATAGCCTCTTTACAAAGAGATTAGGGGCCTATTTATAGCCTTCTAAGTCTCATTTGAAAATTCAAATTTTACATGGAAAGAGGGAGAAGGTAGCTACAAATTTGAATTTCAAGTTTCATGAAAAGAGGTGGCAAAATACATAGATGCCAAGTATCTCCTTGTGATGGCAAATCTGAAAATCTGCATGCATGGGTGCCACTTGGCATTCATGTGGGCATTCATGAGTCATCATGTATTAGGCGCCACTTAGCATTCATGTGGGCATTCATGTATCATCATGTGTTGGGCGCCATTTGGCATTCATGTGGAGACCTTCTTATGTGGAGGATAAAATGATCTTTAAATTTATTTGCATCAAAATTCATATTGCATCGTGATTCATGCTGCTTCAGGATTCGTGCAGGTCCAAGATTCGAGCAGGCCGATGTCCACATCATTTCCCTGAGGTGGGGAGAACTCAACTCTGTCAAGTTTGGATCAGCAAGGACTCTACCGAACCGCATCCAATCAAAAGAGGCTCCCTCTAAAAATTTGTAGCTTTAAGATTGGTGCGGCTTTGGGGAGCATGCAGGATTCTAAAATCGGCAAATGGAAGTTGCTTTCATGTTCATGCAACATCTTCTCCTTCTCCATGACTGAGGTGATGGAACAGAGGAGGCTTGCGGGCGAGATTTCGGTGGGATTCGTCAGCAACGGTGCTAGGGAGGAAACGGTGGCCGGCGATGGTGCTGGGAAGGAAACGGCGGCAGGAGGATGGAACAGGGGAGGCAGACGACGGGCGAAGGAGGACGGGCGGCTTGGGCAAGTGTAGGAGCGTCCAGATCTGGGCGATGGTGTTGTGCGACGTCAGAGGAAAGGCTGACTGCTATGTCGGGAGCGGCAGTGGCGCACGGTGGTCGAGGGCATCGATCGAAGGCCGACGATAATGAAGTTCCTGGGGTTGGTGGCGGCGATGGATCTAGTTAGGGATGACGGAGACAAGAGGCTTCACGCGAGGCAGTGGGTGGAGGGGTTGGATCAGAGGAGTTGAACGGGATTGATCGTCGAAGGAGGCGGAGCATTCAAAGCCGAAATCGACATTTCAGGCGGCGGCCATGAAGAAGGCATCATGGCTTGCTCTGTACCTGGAGATGGCAGCATGGATGGAAGGGGTGGGCAGCATGGGTGCAAGGGGCTTGATTCCAGTGGCGGCTGCGGGAGGGAAATCAGCGTTGAAGATGACTGGACGGAAGGAAGGTAGTGGGCTCCATTCGGTCTTGGATCTCTCCGGACGTGAATATTGGGGGTGGACTCCGAGCTTGATGGCAGGCTGTGGATGGGGAATCAGGTGTTCCTAATCAGCTGGGATGATGGCACGGTCGTGACTCGGTGGTGGTGCTAGTGAGCCGACGATGGAGATGGTGGTGGATGGATGAAGGGGATGATGAGAATAACTCTAGGATAAATTGGGGATAAGCAGAGAATTACGGGAATAACAGGAATAAAATGAGATAAAAAGAAAATAATGGATACCCTAAATCTCTGGGCTCTGATACCAAATTGATAGGGGACGGGACCAAGGGTAGGATCGTCGGTGAGCTGAGAAGTCATCGAGATTAGGATACTACTATATTTGTTTTTTTAGAAGGTGGTGAAGGAACAATGGAGATGGAAGGTAGAAATTTGGACTCTCATGGACTTTGGGACTCATACTCATGGAGAGATCTCTCATCTCTAGGGCATCTCACCCGCCTCACTAATGGAGCCATTAGGGTGAATCTCAAAGGACATGAGGGTAGTAAGGAAGATAAAATCAAGGAAGGGGATAACTAGACATGACCTCATGTCATGTCCTGGGATTGGGCCTCACACCCTCTCCTCACGAAGCAAAAGAAGAGTCACTCTCATCCAAAAAAAACTTCATTCATCAATAGTCTCTTTATAAAGAGATTAGGGGCCTACTTATAGCCTTCTAAGTCCCATTTGAAATTCAAATTTTACATGGAAAGATGGGGAAGGTAGCTATAAATTTGAATTTCAAGTTTCATGAAAAGGGATGGCAAAATGCATGGATGCCAAGTGTCACCTTGTGGTGGCAAATCTGAAAATCTGCATGCATTGACGCCACTTGGCATTCATGTGGGCATTCATGAGTCATCATATGTTAGGCGCCACTTGGCATTCATATGGGCATTCATGTATCATCATGTATTGGGCG
The DNA here is from genome assembly GCA_021397845.1 of Areca catechu. NCBI lineage: Eukaryota > Viridiplantae > Streptophyta > Magnoliopsida > Arecales > Arecaceae > Areca > Areca catechu. The sequence continues at coordinate 49,184,413 of CM038049.1, read as the reverse complement.
TTACTTGGAATTCATGTGGGGACCTTATGTGAAGGATGAAATGATCTTCAAATTTATTTGCATCGAAATTCATACTGCATCGTGATTCATGTAGCTTCGAGATCGGTGCTGCTCTGGGATTCGTGCAGGCCCGAGATTCGAGCTAGCCGATGTCCCCATCAGCATCACTATAGTATTCGTCATTGCTACCATCAGCACCATCACAGTAGCTTTCATCTGATCCTTGAGCTATGGGCAATTTATAACATGATGTCCAAGCTCATTGCACTGATAATACTTAATCCTGCTTGCATCCTTTGACTTGGATCGTCCGTCTCATGATCCTTTATCACTCTGCCTTCTACTACCTGCTTTTCTAAAAATTATCGATGCTAAGTTTCTGTTCGAACTCGAAGCTTAGTTCTTTCATCTGAGAATCTTATTCTGAAGTATTGTCAAGGTGACCTCCTCCATCTTGATGATGCTCTTTTTCACTAGAAGAACAATCATCAAAGACTCGAAGGATTGCAGGAGTGATGAAAGTAAGACCATCATCCTGGTCTTCTCCTCAACTTTTTCATAAATACTAAGAAAATCAGTGAGGAACCTCTGGAAGTTACTTAGTTACTCCTACACGCTCTGTCTTTCGATCATCCACAGTTGGTAAAACTATTTTTAAAGGAATAGCATATTGATGAGGGACTTAGCCACGTATAGCTCCTCAAGCTTCTCCCATAGCACCATCAGATAAGTCTGGCTCAATACATGGATCATCATATTGTCCACTAAATACAAGTGAATCATGATCATTACCTGCATCTAGAGCCACCTCCAAGTCTTCTCCTCTATGGTAGCTGGCCTCCCCTCATACATGAGATTGTCAATCAACCCTTGCTAGATAAGTGCATCTTTCATCTTTGCTTGCTAAAGAAAGAAATTACTCTTTTCGTCAAACTGGCTGATCTAACTTGATTGTATCTGTCCTCTCCATCTTCTTCAATCTCAATCAACACAACCAATCGGGGCTCTGATACCAGTTATTATGGTATCAACTTACTCTAATGTCAATTATTGTGGTACTAACTATACTGATACTACTCGTCGAGAAATTGCTTGTACGAAATACGGATCTCTATTCCTAGGATCATGATTATCGATGTCAATATCGCAAGAGAAAAAAGAAAAAATAAAATAAAATATAAGATACAATTGGATGGGCATACAAGATTTTACTATAAGTAAAATAAACTTATAAGATTAGAAACTTCTGCTTTCAACCCTATATATGTCTCTCAATAAGAAATCCCAAAATTCCTTTCATAAGCTCTCAACTAAGCCGCTCTCAGGAAACCCTTCACTACTCTTTTGATCATCATACTTAGCCTATTGCTCTTTCCATATTTTATAGCCTCTGCTATGAAAGCATCTCACCAGAAGTCCAGGAATCCAAACTACATCCAAATCAGTCCTATAGCCTCCAATTCATAGTTAAACTCTAGATCACTCCTAGCCATCAATCTATTTTTGATCGTATTGAAATCCAAGCTGAAATCTACTGCACATGCCGTGAATCATGCTAGGATCGATGCCAGCTACCCGATCAATGCACGGATCATACTCTTCTGCTCGATCAAGCATGTGGACTGCCAAAATCGGTGCTATGGACTGCTCCATCGTAGACCCACAAAACACTGCATGAGACCGCACCACAAGAACCAAGTCCGAGTGCCACCTGGGCCTAGGCTGGTCGTGCACCTACCTGGACCTAGGCTGGCCGCCCATGCCAGCATGTGTGCGCCGTGCTAGCTTGTGAGCATGGGCCTGGGCCACGGTATGGCCTGCAAACTGGGCCAAAAAAAATTATTTTTTCTTTTTTTTCTTTTTCTTCTTCTTTGGGTTAGGCTTCTTTCAGGTCATCTTTCACCGATCCTGGACTTCTTTAGGGACTGAATTCAAGGCATTCACCCAACATTAGATTCGGGATGTGATAATTGCAACTCCTTGTTCCCATTTGTATAAGAAGCTTACCAGCAAGCCCGGTCATAATAGAAGAAAGGAAAAGTCCCTACTTTGTTGAAGATCCAACAATGCCACTTGCACCACATGAACATGGTTTGTACATGACAGAGATAGCAAAATAGAGCAACAAAGAGTCTTGCAAGAATATAATTCCTGAACTCAGCTCTGTTGGATTGAAATTTCAACAGTAGAGTAAATATAAGACCCATCCCACCAAAGACAACCCACAAAAGGCAAGTAGAATTAATATGGCAAATCTGACAGCATACTGCATACTATAAAGCCATAACAGGATGGTTACAACACAAGATCATCATTCTTCAGGCCCCATAAACCTTCCATGATACTGAAATCAATAGAAGTGCTCAACACAGTCATCAACAAAACATCTTGCCCATAGCAGAGATAGCTAAGAGCCCACCAAAATTAAACTTCCTGAACTCAGCACTATTGGATTGAAATTTCATCAATAGGATGACTATAAGAACCCCTTGACTAAAGAGAACCCACAGAATGCATATGGTAGTAATATAAAAAAAAGCTGAAAGCAAGCTACAATACAGTTAAAGGAAGGTTTTGATCCAAAATCATCATCGTTCAGGCCCCATAAAACTTCCATAAAATTGAAAGCAATATAATTCCACTTGAAATCAGTATGCCCATCGTGTAGGCAGAAAAGCAAAATTCGAAAGATTTTGAGAAAATCATAATCCCTGACCACAGCCCTGTTACAATAAAACTTCATAATTAGAGAGAAAAACATTGCAGCAACCAGATCCCAAAATTTTATTGACATTATTATCATTATTCTGATTAACTGCTATATAAGGGTTAAAAACTGGATTCAATCCAAAGCATTATTGTTGAGTCCCCATAACAGTACAATAATTCTTGAAACATTAAGGTGTCCCTTGAAAGAGTTTAGACACTGCCCAGTATGATTTGTAACCACTAAACTAGTATAGCAATAGCAATAAATTACCCCCTTATATTCAGGATACAGTAATAAAAGCTGAGACAAAGAATACAACAATAAACTTGCTCATGGCAGTAAAAAGTCGGCAACTCCTTTGCAGGTAAAGTACTCTGGTCAACCCAACAAATAGGCACCAATCTCAAACTCAAGCAACAAGGAGTAGGCCCCTTTAGTTTTAACACAACGAACTCAGAACTGACAAGGGGACAAGTTAACCATTCGAACTAGATTATAAAATTGTGGCATCTGGACCAAGCAATTATATCATCAATAGTCCCCAAGTGACCTTGTGGCCAGCAGTATGGATTTTTTATAACGGCATCATCATCATCCCACAAATATGAAGGGATTGCTTCTCACCATGAGACAAAAATAGAAAGCAACTGACTTCTTGAAGAAACACACAAACACAATCGGCACAAACTACTTCGAATCAAGAAATAAGAACCATATACAGTATAGAAAAGAAAAGTAAGTTCCAGGAGAAAAGAGAGATCGTTATTTATTATTTGAAGAAGAAGCCCTAGCCTCTGTTACAAACTCTGGAAACCGCTCCTTTCCTCACTCCAAGAACACCCAACCAATCCAAGGGAATCTCTACGCCCTCTCACGCACACCCCCCACTCAAAACCAGAAGAGACTCCATGCACGCCACACCAAGAAACCATCGGTCCTTTTTTTTTTCTTGGACGCACATGGGTTCGGTTCTTCCTCCCATGGACGTGTTGGCTTCTCATCACATGGGCATCTTCTTGATCTTGGTCTTGGTCAGTTATGCCTTAGACTGATCCACCATTAATTGGTTACAATCCTAGGTAGTTGGGCTAGCCAACTAATTCCCTAACCACCTAACCAATTAATTAATTAGTCCCTTTCACCAATGAGGGAAAATAAGCTACACCTCTGGGCCTAAAATAAAACCCCATAAACCAACTCGGTTATGATACAATCTTTCAAAAACTATCCCCAATAAATCACATATGAAAACTCTAATCCTTGGGTCAAGCCCTTTGATCCAATATGACTTTGGAGCCATGGAAACTTATAAACCTAAGCCCCAAACCTGTGTGACTCCCCTGGACTTTGGATGCACCACACATGAGCCTACAATCTCCACCTTGGTGCTTCAAAGCTCCAGTAAGCTCCACCCGGTCCATCAATCCCATCTACGCTCCACATCTGAAGAAGCTATTCCTTGGAAGAACCTTAGTAAGTGCATCAGCCATGTTCTCTGCAGTAGACACCTTGGCCAGCTCCACTTCACCATCTTCCACCAGCTCTCGAATCTTGTGGTACCTGATATCAATATGTTTGGTCCTAGCACGATAGACTGGATTCTGGACCAAACACAATGCACTCTCGCTATCTGAATAAATCTTGATTGCTCCCTGTGCAATGCCCATTTCCAATGCGAGTCCCTTCAGCCATATAGCTTCCTTGGCTGCCTCAAAAATACCAATGTACTCAAATTCTGTAGTAGACAATGCTATAATCGCCTGTAAACTTGACCTCCACAAGATTGGACCACCATTCATCACAAAAACATAACCTGTAGTGGAACATCTCGTGTCCAAATCACCACCATAATCAGCATCCACAAATCCAACCATCCGGTCCTGAGCCTCCATGAACACCCTAGAGTCGTCCTCCACGCTACGGTGCCTGTAGCATATGCCAACTCCAGCTGTGCCCACTAAGTACCTGAAGATACCTTTCAGTGGTCTCCAATGCTCCCTGCCCGGATTAGCCATGAACCTGCTGACTTGGCTAACTGCATGCCCGAGATCTGGCCTACAACACACCATTGCATATATTAAACTCCCAACTCCTGAAGCATATGGTACTCTCGTCATCTCCTCGACCTCCTCCTCAGTCCTGGGCGACATCAACTTAGAGAGCTTAACATGACCGACAAGAGGCAATGCTGCCGGTTTCGCACCATCCATGCTGAATCTCTCTAAGACTCTCTTGATATAATTCCCCTGAGACAAATGAAGCATCCTCCTGGCTCTGTCCCTGAAGATCTCCATCCCTAGTATTCTTGTAGCAAGACCCAAATCCTTCATTTTAAATTCATGTGACAATGCTGCCTTTAGGTCCTCTACAACTCCTCTACCTTTGCATGCAATTAACATATCATCCACATACAAAAGTAGGTACAATCTAGAGTTATCTTCAAGAATTCTAACATACACACAGGGATCATACTCACATCTGGTTATGCCAATGCTCCTCACGTATGCATCAAATCGCAGGTACCACTACCTCGGCGATTGCTTCAATCCATACAATGATCTTTGCAAAAGACGGACCTTTCCTTCTGACCCTGGCTCCTCGAACCCCTGTGGCTGTTCTATATATATTTCCTCCTCCAAGTCCCTATAGAGGAAGGCTGTCCTGACGTCCATCTGTTCCAGCTCCAAATCCTACACCGCTACAATGCTCAACAAAATCCTGATAGAGGTATGTCAAACCACCGATGAGAAAACCTCATTGTAATCGATGCCTTCCTTCTGGGAGTATCCTTTGGCCACCAACCTGGCCTTGTACCTTCGCCCTTCTTTCTCTGAGACTTGTTCCTTGCTCTGAAACACCCATTTGCAACCAATGGGTCTCTTTCCACTTGGCAGTGCCATCAACCGCTAAGTCTTGTTTTTATGTAGAGACTGCATATCCTCTGCCATGGCTTGGACCCACTTATCATGTTCCTGGCTCTCCACTGCCTCCCCGTAGGTCTCCGAGCCCATACTGGCAGCCACCAATGCATACGACATGGTTTCACCAAAACGATATCGTACTGGCTGCCTCACGATCTGCCTAGGCTTGTGCAGTGCGATTCCGATGCCTGGACTAGGATGTGGCTCCTCCCCCTACTCATCTGGGCCATGAGCATGCGTCTCGCTGCTCTCTACACGTGGAGGCACCACTGAAAAGTGTTCCACCTAAATCTTGGGTTCTCTCGATGTATTTGCAAAAGGTAAAATTGTATATGAGGTCAGTTGTTGCTCAACTACACCTTGCTGAGCTGCATCCTGCCCAACCGCATCTGATTGGACCTCCTCCTGAACCTCCACCCCCTTCTACCTCCTGAGGACTATTTCTTCATCAAAGACCACATCTCGGCTAATCATGGCCTTCTTCTCCAAAGGATCCCACATCCTGTATCCTTTGACTCCTTGCGAATATCCAATGAACACCATCTTCCGGGCCTTGGCGTCCAACTTGCTCCGCTGACTAGGATCAATGTGCATAAATGCTATGCACCCAAACACTCTGAGATGATCAAGCTCCACCTTTCTTTCAGACCATAACTCCTCTGGAACCCTCCATTAAGCTTTGTATAAGGAGACCGATTTATCAAGTAGACTGCTGTATCAACTGTATCCACCCAAAATACCTTGGGTAACCCTACCTACAACCTCATACTCCTCGCTTCTCCATGACAGTCCGGTTCACCCTCTCGGGCACTCCATTTTGCTGAGGAGTCCTGGCTACCAAAAATTTCCTTTTGATCCCACCATCCTGGCAAAATCTCAGAAACTCCTTGCTTGTAAATCTCCACCATTATCAGACCACACAACCTTCACATGCCGCCCCTTCTCCTTCTCCACCTCTACCAACCAGGCTTTGAACTTGGTGAAGACTTTTGACTTCTTCCTCAAGAAGAATACCCACACTCTCCTAAAAAAGTCATCAATCAGCGACATGAAGTACTTAGCTCTGTTTATCCCCGAAACTAGAGCCGGACCCCAAACATTCGTGTGCACTAGGTCCAAGGGCCCTTCACTGCGCACTGAACTTATGGAGAACTTTACTCAGTGTTGCTTCCCCATCTAGCATAGCTCACATATCTCTGCAACACATGTATCCAGGTCTGGAATCCATGCATCCTTCATCAGCTCCTTCATACCGCATTCTCCCATGGGGCCAAAGCGATAATGCCACAACCAGTACAAACCCTGCTGATCCTGTGCTGCCGCTGCAGTGTTGGATCCTCCACACTCAACAGACCCTTCAAGCTGATATAAATTGTTATCCAACCTCTTTCCTCTCATCACCACCATGGAACCTCTCATGATGTTCAAGACACCACTCCCGGAATGGCAACTGAAGCTGAAACCGCTCCTCTCCAGGTATCCCAGTGAGACTAGGTTTTTCTTCAACTGTGGGATATACTTCACATGTGTGAGAGTATGCACAATCCTATTAAACATCTTCACCCTGACTATACTGGCTCCAGTCACCTTGCAAAGATGGTTGTCCCCAAGTATCACAGTCTCCTCATCGGTTTTGGCATAGTCAGCGAACCAAGACCGATGCGATGTGTAGTGATATGAGCATGCAGAATCAATGATCCAACTGTCCACCGCCTTCTGGTGTAAATCCGAAACAACCATGAGATCCTCCTCAGATCCCAAATCAGCCATTGTGCTCACAGATTCCTTATCACTCTTCTCTCCTTGTTGCTTCTTCCAAAGAGGACAGTTCCTCTTTATGTGTTCGACCTAATTGCACTTGAAGCATCTGAATTCCCTTTTGCCTTTTCGGGACTTGGACCGCCCCCTATGCTTACTGCCTTCCTTCCCTCTCCTGGTCCTCTCTCCAACCGTGAGGCCCTCCTGAGGTGCTCCATCCATTGTCATCTTTTTTCTTTGCTCATTGGACCTAAGCACTGACACAAGTTCTTCATAAACCAGTGTCTCCTTCCCATACAGCAAAGTAGTGACAAGTGGGTCGAATGAACTTGGCAACGAGCATAGCAAGAGTAGGGACTTATCCTCTTCCTCCATCTTCACCCCAAGGATCAGCAAATCATTGCCAACCTGGTCATACCTCTGAATATGAAGAAGTACATCTCCACCTTCCTGCATCCGAAAGCTATACAACTGTTTCTTCAATATCAGTTTGTTGCACATGTTCTTTCCCATGTACAGGACGTGCAACTTTGACCAAAGAACCTTCGGTGTCTTCTTCTCCAGGATGCTGTATAGTGCCACATTAGCCAAACACCCTCTGATGGCACACATGCCTTCTTCTGTAACGACAGCCACTCCCATTCTGCCATCTCCTCAGGCTTTTCCTCCAAAGCTAAATCCAGGGAATTATGCATTAACAGATCCTCAACCCTAACTTTTCATATAGTGAAACTTTTTTTCCCATTGAACTTCTCAAACTCCACCTTGTTACTGGTACTCATGGTTGATCAGGCCATGTAAACCAACTCAAACTCAAGATTGAGAAATACCCTAAAGGGATCCTGGGATGAAACCCTAAATACCACGTGAACTGAGGGAAGAAAAAAAAAGTGCTTCTTCTACCTTCTTGGGATGAACTAGAGAGATGCCTCCTTGAATCCTTCCTTTCTCACGGACTAACCCCGCTCTGATACCACTTGAAGGGATCGCTTCTCATCGTGAGACAAGAATAAAAAGCAACCGACTTCTTGAAGAAATACACAAACATAATCGGCACAAACTACTTCTTCGAATCAAGAAATAAGAACCATACACAGAATAGAGAAGAAAAATAAATTCCAGGAGAAAAGAGAGATCATTCTTTATTACTTGAAGAAGAAGCCCTAGCCTCTATTACAAACTTTGGAAACCGCTCCTTTCTCATTCCAAGAATGCCCAATCTATCCAAGGGAATCTCTACGCCCTCTCACGCACGCCCCCCACTCAAAACCAGAAGAGACTCCACACGCGCCACACCAAGAAACCATCGGTCCTTTTTTTTTCTTGGACGCACATGGGTTCGGTTCTTCCTCACATGGGTGTGTTGGCTTCTCATCACATGGGCGTCTTCTTGATCTTGGTCTTGGTCGGTTATGCTTTGGACCGGTCCACCATTAATTGGTTACAATCTTAGGTGGTTGGGCTAGCCAACTAATTTCCTAACCACCTAATCAATTAATTAATTAGTCCCTTTCACCAATGAGAGGAAATAGGTTACACCTTTGGACCTAAAATAAAACTCCATAACCCAACTGGGTTATGATACAATCTCTCAAAAACTCCCCTCAATAAATCACATATAAAAACTCTAATCCTTGGGTCAAGCCCCTTGACCCAATATGACTCTGGAACCCTGGGAATTCATAAACCTAAGCCCCCAAACCTGTGTGGCTCCCCTGGGCTTTGGGTGCGCCACACGTGAGCCTACAAGATATTCCATAAGCATCCATAGCCAACAAAGTAGCAAGCTCAAGACAAATATTGACATTCGATGATATGCCAAAATCCTTCGGCTGAGCTTTATCAGCTAATAGATCAGTGACCGATTTGCCTCCCTATACATATGAGATATCTTAGAGATCCGACCTCCTTTTTTTCAATGGAATAAATCTTGCAATAAAGGATGAAGGGATCCTAATTATGAGAAGAAGAATTAAGCTGCTGAACAACAGTTAAAGAATCACCTTCTATCCATAAATTCTAAAGTTTTAGATGATACCAAGCAACTTTAACTCCTAACCATTCTACAACCAATTCAGCAAAGGACAGAATAAGGCTGCACCTGTTTAGCCTCCTGCCCTAATAAGTTGACCAGTATATTCCTGAATAACAAAAGCCACTGCAGTTCCATTAACTAAAACAAAAGTATCAAAGTTCAGTTTGAGAACACCCTTGGGAGAAGGATACCATCTCACTATGTTAGGACTAGTATTTTGAGTTGAAGTAGAGGATGTAGTATCCCAGTGTCATGACCGGCCGGATCCCATACTAATTTATGCCCTGAACCTGTTTATGAAACATCATAGCTAAGGCACTTCTAATAAATTGTGGGACAGAAGATGTTACCTCTTGAAATATGCGTTCATTTCTATACCTCCATAACAATCAAAGAACATATAGGAAAGCATTCTTTAATTAGTACAGAATCCGCCCTTTTATATGAAAGCATGGTCTCAATGTTTTGTTAGGACGTAGGCTGATCATTGATAATTCCCAACTACTGAAGCTGTTGCCAATATTGTACAGCATAAGAACATTCTACAATTACATGGTTGCAATCCTCAATAATCGAGTTACACCAGTCACAAAATATTAGCTCTTAAAGGATAATGTTTCTGTGATACAATGATTGTTTAGTTGGTAATCTTCTCAACCCCAATTTCCACTACAACATTTTAATCCTCATGGCAACCTCCATTTTCCAGATCCATTGACAAGATGTACGATTTGAAGAAGGCAAAACTGAATAAATATCCTTGAGCCTAACATTCATACCTCTATGATGGCATGCATCGCACTGATCCGTCCTCCCTAGCATCAATCATATCTTGGGGAAATAAATTGGTTTGTTCTTCCCTGTTCCACTTCCTGTTAGGAGTTATAACATACCTAACCGACTTTGTTGAGCCATCATTGTTTACATTTAGATAATTGGGCCAGTTGGATACTGGCATTTGAACCATCCAAGGATCTTTTAAGAGATTTATAGACTCCCCAACCCCAATTTCCCATATAATATGATTTTGAGCTGTAGACCCAAATAAAGTAATGTTGGACCATATTTGAGAAGATTTGTTAGGTTTCCTGTAATTATACCATGAGCCATGAAACTTATATTTAGCTACCACTGTTTGTGCCCCTAATGATCGAACATTCAATAGCACCTGCACTGCCATTTTATATAACATATATATCATGTTTCACCTTAATTAATGAAGATAAGCCCAATCCAACATCCTTTTTTTTGCAACACAAACAGTATGCCACGGGACCAAAAACACACCTTTTTAATTTGTTGAGTGCCCCCATAAAAAATTTTAAACTCTTTAACCAAATTAGCCAGTACCTTATTCGGAATAAATACCGAAGACATAGAATACATAGGGATTGACATCAATAGCAATCATAGTAATAATGTAGCACGTCCTACAAAAGATAGTCTTCCAAGTCCAGCTATCAATCTTTGAAACAATAGCATCGTATAGCTAAGAGAAGTCCGAAGATACTAACCTAGATCCAGATATGGGCGACCCCAATATTGTAATTGCCCCTATTTTCTCTCATAGCTAGAGCACCAAATATAGACATTTTAGAAACTCTTAGCACAAATGGACTAAAGATAATATGGCTTGGCCAAAATTGGAGAAATATGTATCAAAGATTGCTCGGATCAGATATAGATACTAGTAGTTGCCCTTGTAATAATTATAATATCATCCACAAACATAAAATGAGAAATCTATGGTTATCTCTCCCCTGTGTATAGGCATGAAGCACTTCATTGGGGCCGCACCTTTAAGAAAATCAGTTAAATTTTTTCAACAAAGAATAAAGAGATAAGGAAATAAAGGATATCCTTAGCACAGCCCCCTCATCGACACAAACCAATTTGTCTATATGCCATCAACTAAAAGAACAAAATTATAATTAGCGGTACATATTTCTAACCCATCTAATAATTTTTTGATGAAATTCATGTTGATGTAGGATCATAAATAAGAATGGCCAATGTACTCTATTATAGGATATTTCCATATCAATTTTAATAGCTATCCATCCTCTAGCCCTAAGGGCATCACAAAATGAAGCACCTCCTAGTCCAAAAGAATATTTTCAATGATATTCTGACCACACATAAAGGCACCTTGCTCCATATATACTTAGTCAGGAAGAAAATGTTTAATTCTATCTGCCAATATCTTTAATACAATTTTATAAGCAGTATTTCCTGCACTAATTTGTCTATCATTATTCAAAATTTCAAGGTTTTTCTTTTTAGGACTAAAATAACAAATGTGTTCTTCCATTCACTTGGCATATAAGCATCTTGAAAAACAACTCTCACTCCAACAATGGCATCCCTCCAAACAACAAGCCAAAATTGTTGATATAATAAAGCTTGGAAACCATCTAGCCCTGGTGTTAGATATATATCCTAGAAGTCAATCTGGCTAACATAATTTTTATTTTAGGATATAATTTAATATTTGACTAATAAAATTGGATAATAATTTCATTCATATTATATATGTATCCATGAATCATCCAAGAAATTAATAAGATGATGACACATATTCTCAAGAGTTGAAAATTTGAGACATATGTCATTAATAATTAATTTCTAAATTGCTTACAATCATTGGATCATCACAGTAATGGTGATTGATTCATTAAGATTGGTGTATAGATTGCTTCTCTTTAGATTGATGAGTCTTAAGTCTATAATATGGGAACATTAGAATAAGAATACAGGTAGTTAATAGAGAATAATGGTACTGAGCATAACCAGTAAGAGAAGTCACTTGGATGTCTACTTACTTATCAATGACTTTCTTGATACTATAATAGTGTGAATGGTTCTTTGACCTGCGGTGCCTTGGCTACGTATAGTGAGATTGTAATTTAACTGCACATACACTTAGTCTCCTAGCCATTTAAATCCTTGCAATGTATATTGGCTATAGTGGGTTCGTTGTTGGAGTAATGTGCATGTCTAGATAAGATCTATCAATCTCAATAGATGAGTAGTATGTGATTTATGAGACTGAGTTTAGAAGACCTTAGCCAAGACAGAGTAATGATGAAAAGGTATTTCCATAAGTTTCACATCATAAACTCAAGTCAAACATATCTTATATAAGGCAGACGATATAGTTTGACGAGTTTTCCATAACATTCATCTTGTCAGAACTCACGATAAAAGAATTGAATCACACGATAACTATACCTAGAGGTTTTGTAATCTTTTGCTCTATTGGGTTGCCACTACATACTGCTCAACATTACTGGTGGATTGTAAGACTCACAGAATCATCTTAATAATCGATAATCCTTATAGGGAAGAGTTGAAATTATTCAAATCCATTGAAAGGAGTTCCAATAATGTTTTGATAAATATCATAGAATATCTTACTACTAAATAGAATAGAATCTATGGAGTTATACACAATAGGGGTTTGACTCGATCAAACAACTTTTTCATATTTTTGGAATTATGGTAGGATCCAATTAACAATATGATTGATGATTGAAATAATTTATAAAAGTTACAAGACAACTTTTGTTAAAAGTTAGCAAGAAGAAGACCTAATTACAAGTGTTGTAAGATAATTTGATTTAATCAAATTAGGATTTCAATCCTAGTCAAACTAAATTAAATTAAATTTGATTAGACTTGGTCTAATTGGATTTATTAGTCCAAATGGGATTTAACTCAATTTCTAATCGAATTAGGATTTCTAAAGTTCAACTTTAATTGGATTATGATTCCTAGAGTCCAAATTCAATCGAACTATGACTCTTTTTTAAACCCATTAGGACTCTCTCCAAATCCATGCCAAAAAGGATGGCACTAAGAGTTGGTGCACAAGGAGGCACACAAAAGTTGTCCATAAAAAATTTTCAAGTGAAAGAGATGGGGCGCCCCATTCTAAGAGTCCTTCTATTTTGTGTTTTATTCTCTTATCCCTATCTCTTATTTTGATTTGAGTTTGAATTTGTTTCAAACTTCAAACTCAAAATTCAAAGAGTTTGGGTGGCTCAAAGATGTGGTGGCATTTGTGTTTAAGAAGGGAGTTGTCGATAAATTTTTGTCGCACAAAATGAGAAAAGAAATCAGATGAAGCACCCCCTTCCCTTCTTATTTCTTCTTAATGCCAAAATGAGAGAGAGAGAGAGAGAGAGAGAGAGAGAGAGAGAGAGAGAGAGGGAGATAAGATTGGCACCCCATCTCTTCCTATTCTTTCTTGATATCACAAAAGAGAGAATATTTGGCTCTCCCTATTTCTCATCTTGACACCAAAAGGAAGAGTTTTTCTCCTCTTTTTCTTCCTCTTGCATAAAAGAGTTCAGACTACCCTTTCCTTCCCCTCTTCTCTTGAAAAGAGAAGTAAAGAAAGGAGGCCTTTCTGCTACCATCTTCTTCGATTCTCTTGAGAAGAGAAGAAGAAGATGATTTAACTTGAAGAAGAGAAACCTGCAGGGAAGCTAATACCCTGGTGGGTTTAGATTTTCTTGATTAAGATCAGTCCCATGTGGATACTTGTAGAAGCCAAATACTTGTGCAACTACAAGGGATCTCGTGCAAATCCATGGTATTTCAGATTGCAATGAAAAACTATCCATGCTAAGGTGAGAGATAGGATCTTTCATTTAATATATTAGATCTGAATATTTATGATTATTTATAATTTAGTTTGATAGATCTAACTACGTCCTGATATCAGATTATCCTGGCATAACAGTACGATCCATTATATTAAAAGGTTGTCCTAGAACGATGTTTAGGTACTATTTACATCTGAATCTTAATCTCCCATATATAAGATCTTGTTTATGTAATTTAGAAGATAAGATCGTAGACATGTTTTAGATTAAAATAGTTTTAATATATTTTTATTTCCACTGCATAATAAAAATTTTAAAAATTTGCATGCATAAAAATACCAAAATTTCTAACACTTCAGGCTTTATGTGATGTCATTTTTCTAACAACCTCATCTATTTCTTCAATAGTAACATCTTCAATTAACCTTGCATTCTAGGAAGTCAGAATTCTATGATTTATAATGAGCTCCATCTCTTTAATCCCCTCCTAATATTGTCACCTTTGATGAAAATGCTTTTTTTTATAAAAAAATGGATAAGGGGATAAATCCGGCGTAGCTACCCCCGCAGGCTCCCACCCCGCCGAAAAATGTTCAATTCAAGATGCTAGATCTTCGCAGCCTTTTCCCATCGAAGGATGAGTACGTCAGTCAACCCGACACCACCAAGATGCCAACTGGTTAGAACGAGAAAGAAGAAGGACCTTGGCCTTCACTCATCCAACCATCACGGGTCTCGGGGGATAACCCTGATTGAATTTAATTGAGTCTTCCGTAGAGTGATGCCTTGAACCCGTGTCCTATTAGTTGTGAGGCAAGATCTCAACCAGCTGGACTACCGTCTTGGCAGTAAAATGCTTTACTAGCATCCTTCTTATCTCTTATTCATCCTTGACCAATTACACTTCCTTGTTCTTAAGATTATTAATATGATTGCCTCTTCTATGTAAGGTTGTAGATTTGTGAAAAAATTGGTGTTTATCTCCAGCTTTAAGCCAAGTCATTCGAGATTTTTATCTCCAAAAATCTTTTGAACATATAAATTCCTATTATATTAAAGATGCCGATGTTCATGATCGACCAAACCTCTTGAAACACTTTTCTTTGATATGGTCTTGTTGCACGGGATGAGTCATAGTAGCTACTAGCAGCTAAACCATATATATTTCAAGACAAGAAGGAACATCCTCCCTTTAAATAATACCGGCAAGCTACTCAGCGTTAAAAGCTTTGCTTAATAATTACTTAATGCTAAAGTAGCAGTTTAATCTATATGCTCCTATTAACACATGATATTATATTAAAAGTTAACTTAGAAAAAGCTACCTTAGGCTGCAAGGCACATAATTTACATTGTTGAACGTTTAAAATGTTAAAGACTCTAGGTATCGGTATTGCCTTCCATGTACCACAAGTTCAGAGATCCCTTTCCTTTGTCTTCAAGGAATCTACAGCATCAAAAGAGGATCTTGATAGTTCACCTGGCACTCTCCAATGGCCTTGGTAGAATAAGGCTGCCGAGAAATTTCAAGTTGTCCAAGAAGTATGGAAATGCTGCCACCATCAAAATGAAATATATGTACAAGAACTAAGAAGCACTAGTTAAACTGGGGACTTCAAGTGGCCGCACCAGTACTTTTCAAATCCAAGATGCAGACCGATAATTTGCATCGCAATGTTTAACTTTGATAACGGAAACCAAAATGAAATGAGATCTAGTCCTCTGGCCCTTCTACAAGGCCGTTTGGAAGATGAAGGTTCCTGAAAAATTCCAAGTATTTATGTTTCTGGCATTAAAGAACAAACTGCAAACAGGAGATGTAGCAACCTTGGATCTTATCCTCGATCCTGTATAAGTAACCAAGATATTTCCGGCGAATAACATGTAATACCTAGCCCAATCAAAAAAAAAAAGAAAAAAGACTTTCGATGAGAGTCTTCTACTTCTCTGAGAGGGACTCCAAAATTGAGCAGGATCCCATCATTTTTAGACTATAAAAAGGGATCCCCTCCCTTCCATGAACCCCCCACTACCGAAGAACCCATCATTTTCATACTATAAAAAAGGATCCTGTAATATTTAGACTTTGGGCCGAAGTCGGCAGGCCCAGCCAACTTCGACCCAGCCCAAGAAAAAAAAAATAGAATGAGAACGAACGGGACTGAGAGAGGGCAGTCGGAAACAGGGGAGGCTTCCTCACCCTTGTCTGGCCAGAATCTTCGTTGGAGATTTCGGGGGCAGAGACGTGGAGGAGAGGGGCTTTGTCGGAGGCGTATTTGAGATGATTTTGGACTTTGATCGGACGATGGTTACTTCCCAAATGGCAAGGGAGATCCGTCATGAGTTTTTTTAAATCCCTTTCCACCGTCACCCAATCAAGCTTTCAACTCCTCTCCAAGATATCGTCTCCTCTCTCCGGCAAGCATCCAACAGTCCAACGAGGCCGGTGAGTCCTTTCCCTTTATTTTCATTTATTTGGAAGAATTTTGGATGGTTTTTTCTTGGATTTCCGTTCGATTTTGGGGCCGTTCGCCGCCGCCGTCGCCGCAGGTCCGTGAAGCCTCTGCGACAACCACTCCTTGGTTGTCGGCAAACTGGGGGGAAGTCCGGTTCGGCCGGGTCGAGGGAGAAGCAGGGGGGATGGTTCAGAAGAAGAGAAGAGAAGAAAGGAAGAAGAAGAAGAAAAAGAGAAAAAAAAAAAAAAAAAGGGGAAGAGGGCCTGTTCCGTGGAAAAAAAAGGAAAAAAGAAAAAAAAAAGAGAAATAATAAAAAATAAATAAATAAATAAAAGAGGAGAGAGAATATGATGAGACGGAGAGAGGATGAGAGAGAGAGAGAGAGAGAGAGAGAGAGAAGAAAAATAAATAGATAAATAGAAGAGAGAAATAAGAGAGAATCATGAGATTTTCTCGAAATTTATGAAAATTGAGAATTTAGATTTTAATTAAATTATTTATATAGGGAATCAGTCCCCTGAGCAGGAAGGCGTTGCGCAGATTTCAGGTACAGACTAGTTCAGGTATAGATAATTGATTTTTGAGAGGTAAGGATTCTGGACCCGATCACCAATATATATATATGTATATGTGTGTATGTTTATTATTTTAGTTGCCTGATTTGATCTGAATATACATATGTTTACATGCATGGGTGCTTTTGGTTAGCATGATTGATTTTCTAAAATATAAATGGATTTGTTAATATTATTATTTGTGTTTTATTTTAATATACTATGGTTATCAAGTGATCTTTGAAATGGGTTGGATCGTGATATCGATTATTGGAAAATGACATGTTTTGACAAGATAATGTGAAAAGATAAGTGTTAACAGTATTTGGACTAGCCATGCCACGTGATCGTGGTTATATAGCCAGAGCGGGCTTAGTACATGAGCCTGGCCATGGGCAGGTTGTACATGGTCAATTACATAGCTAGAACGGGCTTAGTACGTGAGCCTGGCTATGGACAGATTATACATGGTCGATTATGAGATTGCCAATCACAAACTGGAGTGTGACATATAGTGTGCCAATCACAGGCGAGAGTGTGATAACAGTGTGCCAGTCAGGCTGGAGTGTGACCATGGCTAGTCCAGAACCCTAAAGAAGAGGAAAAGTTTATGAAAACATATAAAGGAAATATAATATTATGAAAGGTTTTGATATACTTGATATGTGATTGGTTTTGATTGTGTGACTTAAAATTTATCGATTTTTTGTTATATTATTGTGATATTGCTGCTTTCAGTTTTATATTAATACTGGTGTGATTGTAATGGAACCTTAATGAGCTGTAGAGCTCACTCTCTACTTTTTAATTTTTCAGAGACTCAGGATGCGTGACAGGATTTGGGCTGGGCGTGAGACAGAACTTCATTAATGTTGAGTTAGTTAGTTAGTTAGAGTTAGTTTCGGTTACTGATGCTTGCTGTGAATCAGTAGACTAATTAGTGATATTGATTTAATAAATAGATTGTTCAATTATTAATCAATTGTTTATATAATATTAGTTTTAAATTTTGATGTGAATAACTCTTTTGTACCTAGGTCTTGCATGATCTCTAGGGTAAAACCTAGGATTTGTGCGGTCGGTCGCGTAGCCGATTCCGGTGCTGGATTCAGGGCGTGACAGAGTGATATCAGAGCAAACCAGGTTATAGGATCTTAGGATATAAGCTCATCAAGAGAGTATGGGTTGATTCATAGGTGGGATAGATAATGTGATATATTTTTGATCATCCAAGTGTTAGTTGTATACTAATAATGACTGGTGTAGGATTTCCATGGCGCGTGGTAGTGGACGTAGACGTGCTAGGAAGCCCACAAGATTTGCGGATGGATCAAATGCTTGGGATCCTATAGAGCAGCATGAGGATACAGGGATTTTATCTAGTGATAAGGAACATCCACAAGAACCAACGCCTAATCCCATGGACAACACTGGTGATGAGGAGCATCCACGGGAACCGGTGCCCAATCCTTTGGACAACACTCCGGAGACTGGGACTGCAGAAACAAGAACACCGGGAGGATTTGAAGTTCATCTTGGGGACTAAGTGGGTCTTCCTTAGCTATTGCAATATTTAGTGCAGCAACAAGCTACTGCAAGAGCCGATACACTAAGATTAATGGAAGCACAGTAGCAACAGCAATAGTTTATGCAGCAGCTATTATTACAGCAGCAACAGTCAGAAGTTAGGATTCCACAAGAATGACCAATCACTTTGATAGATTTCAAGAAGTATGTGCCACTGGTATTCAAGGGAACATCTGATCCCATGGAGGCATAGGGTTGGCTGAAAGCCATTGAGAAAGTATTTCAAACCTTGCGGTGTCTGGAAGGGGAGAAGGTTACTTTTGCTACATTCTTGTTACAAGATGAGGCAGCTGCTTGGTGTGAGTTGGAGCTTGGAAAGCAAGGACCAAACGATGCACCTTTTACCTAGACAGATTTCATAAAGGTTTTCTATGAGAGGTACTTTCCTCAAAGTGTTTGGATACAAAAATTTCGAGAATTTGATCGCTTGGAGCAGGGTAACTTAACCGTTTCTCAATATACTGCAAAGTTTGAAGAGTTATCGAGATATGCTCTATCACTATTAGCAGATGAAGGGATCCGGGCCAGAAAATTTGAAAATGGACTTAGAGGTCGGATTCAGCGTCAGGTGACTGCCTTCGAGCTATCTACCTATAAAGAGGTCGTCAACAAGGCACTAATCATAGAAAGAGGATTGGATGCTGCTCGGGCAGAGAGAGAAAAAGCTTTAAAGAAAAGATCCAGGTCAGGAGAATTTCAGGATCAATCTAATGAAAACATCAGTGCAAAGACATGGAAGCCTAATAATGCTACTCCAAGTGACAAGGTTCAACAAAAGAGTGATGTTAAATGTTATAAGTGTGGTGGTCCTCACTATAAGCGGGATTGTACATGGCCAGATGAGTGGAAGTGCCGTAACTGTGGCAAACCGGGTCATAAGGCAGTTGTGTGTCCATATGGTTAAGGGTCACAGCAACAAGTACCTCATGAAAGACAGCAACTAGAAGGATATCAGAAATTAGTAACTCAGGGACGGGTATATGCACTCACCCAGCAGGATGCCAATGCATCCAATTCAGTAGTGACAGGTATGAGTAGGTTATAATCATTTGGGACGATAATACAAGTGATTAAAATCATAATGACATGATGATTATTAGGATATGACAAGAGTAGTGTTAGAACTTAGATTATGATGATTTGGAACCGTGGTATAAGTGATTTTGATAAATATGAGTGATATCGAAATTCAAGTCATGATTGTTCAAGACTGGACATTTGTGATTTGGAAATCACTTAGTGGTTGTTAAGACATAACATGGGCTCAGAACTATGACATAAGTGATTAGGATATGGTTTGAATGTCAAAAATTTGATCTGGATTATAAATGAAAAAGATCAAGTTTTGAATAAGACTTGGAAAGTAAGTACCTTAAGGGGTAGACTAATTGAGAGTTTGAGAGTGATATGACGGTTGGCTACTTTCAAAGGTTAAGCTCAAACAAGCTAATTTCAAGGACAAAATTTTTTTAGCGGAGGAAGAATGTAATATTTAGACTTTGGGCCGAAGTCGGCAGGCCCAGCCGACTTCGACCCAGCCCAAGAAAAAAAAATGAATGAGAACGAACGGGACTAAGAGAGGGCAGTCGGAAATAGGGGAGGCTTCCTCACCCTTGTCTGGTCGGCATCTTCATCGGAGAACTCGAGGGCAGAGACATGGAGGAGAGGGGCTTTGTCGGAGGTGTATTTGGGATGATTTTGGACTTCGATCGGGCAGTGGTTACTTCCCAAACGGCGAGGGAGATCCATCGAGAGTTTCTTTAAATCCCTTTCCACCGTCGCCTAATCAAGCTTTCAACTCCTCTCCAAGCTGTCGTCTCCTCTCTCCGGCGAGCATCCAATAGTCTAGCAAGGCCGGTGAGTCCTTTCCCTTTATTTTCATTTTTTTGGGAGAATTTTGGATGGTTTTTTCTTAGGTTTCCGTTCGGTTTTGGGGCCATTCACCGTCGCCGTCGCCGCCGGTCCGTGAAGCCTCTATGACAACCACTCCTTGGTTGCTGGCAAATTGGGGGGAAGGCCGGTTCGGCCAGGTCAAGGGAGAAGCAGGGGGGATGGTTCGGAAGAAGAGAAGAGAAGAAGGAAAGGAAGAAGAAGAAGAAGAAAAAGGAAAAAAAAGGGAAGAGGGCCTGTTTCGTGGGAAAAAAAAGGAAAAAAGAAAAAAAAATAAAAATAATAAAATAAATAAATAAATAAAAGAGGAGAGAGAATATGATGAGAGGGAGAGAGAGAGAGGAGAGAGGATGAGGAGAGACAGAGGAGAGACAGAGGAGAGAGAAAGAAGGAAAATAAATAATAAATAAATAGAAGAGAGAGAAATAAGAGAGAGAATTAGGAGATTTTCTCGAAATTTATGGAAATTAAGAATTTAGATTTTAATTAAATTATTTATGTAGGGAATCAGTCCCCTGAGCAGGAAGGCGTTGCGCAGATTTCGAGTACAGATTAGTTCAGGTGTAGATAATTGATTTTTGAGAGGTAAGGATTCTGGACCCGATCACCAGTATATATATATATGTGTGTGTATTTATTATTTTAGTTGCCTGATTTGATCCGAATATACATATGTTTACATGCATGAATGCTTTCGGTTAGCATGATTGATTTTTCAAAATATAAATAGATTTGTTAATATTATTATCTGTGTTTTATTTTAATATACCATTGTTATCAAGTGATCTTTGAAATGGGTTGGATCGTGATATCGGTTTTTGAAAAATGACATGTTTTGACAAGGTGATGTGAAAAGATAAGTGTTAACGGTGTTTGGACTAGCCATGCCACGGGATCGTGGTTATATAGCCAGAGCGGGCTTAGTACGTGAGCCTGGTCATGGGCAGGTTGTACATGGTCATTTACATAGCTAGAGCAGGCTTAGTACGTGAGCCTGGCCATGGGCAGATTGTACATGGTCGATTATGAGATTGCCAGTCACAGGCTGGAGTGTGACATATAATGTGCCAGTCACAGGCGGGAGTATGATAATAGTGTGCCAGTCAGAAGCTGGAGTGTGATCGTGGCTAGTCCAAAATCCTAAAGAAGAGGAAAAGTTTATGAAAATATATAAAGTAAATATAATGTTATGAAATGTTTTGATATACTTGATATGTGATTGGTTTTGATTGTGTGACTTAGAATTTATCGATTTTCTATTATATTATTGTGATATTGCTGCTTTCAATTTTATATTAATATCGGTGTGATTGTAATGGAACCTTACTGGGCTGTAGAGCTCACTCCCTACTTTTTAATTTTTCAGAGACTCAGGATGCATGACAGTATTTGGACTGGGCGTGAGACAGAACTTCATTAATGTTGAGTTAGTTACTTATAGTTAGTTTCGGTTACTGATGCTTGCTGTGAATCAGTAGACTAATTAGTGATATTGATTTAATAAATGGATTGTTCAATTGTTAATCAATTGTTTATATAATATTATTTTTAAATTTTGATGTGAATGACTCTTGTATACCTAGGCCTTGCATGATCTCTAGGGTAAAACCTAGGGTTTGTGCGGCCGGTCGCGTAGCCGATTCCGGTGCTGGATTCAGGACGTGACAAATCCCCTCCCTTCCATGAACCCCCCACTAAGAAGAACCCTCCTTCCTCGTTTCCTCCAGTGAAGATTAAGGCCAATGATTTGCCGTGGCCAATGATTTGCCGTAGAAGCTTTGGTCGTACTTGTCACGCCCCGAATTCAGCACCGAAATCGGCTACGTGACCGGCCGCACAAATCCTAGGTTTTATCCTAGAGATCATGCAAGGCCTAAAAATTCACTATAACTTCAAACCTCTCGTAATACAATTGATCATAAGAAATTATCTATACCAAGAAAATAATACAACACATATGGTTCACTTTCAGTCATCCTTCAGTTATCTGATTAATTGTAAAGACTCTCTAGCTATTCTTTATTTCTTCACGAAGCTAATCCACCACCAAGTCTGAATATCTCTGTCACAACTCTGAGAAGGAAAAACAAATAGGGGTTGTGAGCTTTAAAGCCCAGTAAGGTTTCCATATGATCACACCAGAAATAATATATATTTCTGAAAATAGCAAAATACCAGTATATCATATCATGCGGTCAAACAACTCAAATATCATGTAGTCCAGTCCATTCTATAACCGGTATCATGGTCCAACCCACTCGATAACCGGTGTCATGGTCCATTCAATAATCGGTATCATGGTCCAATCCACTCGATATCCGGTGTCATGGTCAAATCCACCCAATAACTAGTATCGTGGTCCAACCCACTCGATAACTAGTGACATGGTCCAAACCATTCAATAACTGATATCATGGTCCAACCCACTCGATAACTAGTATCATAGTCCAAACAAATCAATAACTAGTATCGTGGTCCAACCTACTCGATAACCAGTGTCATGGTCCAACTCATTCAATAACCGGTATCGTGATCCAGCCCACTCGATAACCAGTATCACTTCCCTTTAAAACATGGTGTATAAAATACAGACGATAATAAAAATAACCATAATATCCATCACAAGAATCAACTATGCCATGCGAAATAACACCATGCGTGCAACTGTATATATGTATATATATATGCTCTGATCAAGTCAAGCCACGTAACATACATGTATAAATGGGTGATCAATACAGATTCCTTACATTCAAGCACTAAACTAAAATACTCGGATCAAAACCATGCCATGTAAAATAATACTGGTGATCATGTCCAAAATCCTTACCCTCAATCGCTAATCCCAAATATCCGGTATCGATCTATATCCGAAATTTGTCCAACACTTTCATGCTCAGAAAGTTGATCTCCTATAATAATAAATAAATTCACCAAATCCTAGTTTCACAAATTTTGAGAAAGAAGGTTCCCCCTGATTTTCTCTTTCCTCATCTTCTCTCTCCTTCCACTTCTCTCTCATATTTATCTCTCCTCTTTCTCTCTCTATCCCAAATTTCAACATATCTCCAAAACTGGTCACTATCCCATGCCATCATAGCATGACAACCTTCCTCTTCTTCCAAACAAAGATCCCTTTCCTCTCCCCTTCTCTCTCTTCTCATCTTTCTTTTTCTTCCTTCTTCTCTCCTCTTTTCCCTTCTCTTTCTCTCTCTTTTCCTCTCTTCTTGGCTCTCTGGCTCTCTGCACTATTGACTCTCGACATCCCTGATTAAAAGAGGAGCAAAACCAATCCAAAATCACCTCAAACATCGTCTAAGAAGTCTAAAACCTTCAAGATATCTTCTCAGCTGTCTGATCTGAGATCGACACCTCAAACCGCATCAAAATCCGAATCCAAAAGTCTCTGATCAAGCCTAAACTCCGTTAGACTCATCCCAGCCATTCGATCAGATGATCGGATGGTCCAGATCATGCAGAAATGCTATGAGCTGAGAGAAACCATTGAGAAACTGATGGGAAATGCCTGGGAAACACCCAGGTCGCCGCCGCTTCCGGCTGGGCCGAACCCACATGCCTCGCGCACCCCCCGCAACGGGCCAAGCCGTGCCTCGTGCGCCCCCCCGTGTGTCGTCGTCCGCGTCCCCCCGTGCTCGCGCCACGTGTCACACGCCCGCCAGCGCCTCCACGTCACCAGCTCTGGAACGCACCCCACGTGCTCGCCACCACTCGCTCTCAAGTCTCACCATGCACCTACGTCTCGCGCCCGAGCCATGCGCTGGGCCACACACGAGGTCCCGGCCTCCTTTTTTTGGGGGGGGTTGTTACAGTATTCATCGTTGTCGGAGCGGGTGGCATCACTAAAGACCAAGGTAAGTCCCGACCCTCCTTCCTTTCCCTATTTGTTACCTTCCCATGGCCTCACGCATCGTTTTCGACCAGCAATAACCAAATTATGTCATGAAAAGAAGAACCCCTATTTTTTTTCTTTCTTTGCCCTTGATTCTGCCACCGTTGGTGATCGCTGATCATCGAATTAAAGACCCAGTGCTGCGCCGCCATAGCCTATAGCCTCGGCCACTATTTTCCTGGCAAGATCCCCCAATATTTTGGGGGAAAGAACAGATAACACAGAATCCCCTGTTCAGGCCGAGCATGAAAAAAAGAGGGAAGATGAAAAGAAGAAAAGAAAAAGAAAAGACAAAAAAAGGAAAAAAAAAGGAAAAGAAGAAAAAGAAGAAAGAAAGAAAAAGGAAAATCCTCCCTAGTTCCTCTCTCCTCTCGTTTCCCTCTCTAATTTCTCTCTCCACTTTCTCTCTTTATTTTTTCTTTCTAAAATTTTCTCTTTAAGAGTTTCTCTTAAGGATTAGGGAGGTTGTGAAAATGGAATCAAAGAATTAGTAAATGGACCATTAATAATCAGATAGAGGGTTTTAGATCTATAATTGCTATGCCATAGAATTGTTTATTAATATTAAGATTATTATGTAGGAAGATAATTTTTTGGACAAGAGGACGTCGAGTAAGTTCCTTAGCACCTAGGTAGAGGATCTGGATATAGATTGATATCTGGCATGTTAAATTTATGACCAGTAGATATAAGGATTTTTGAATACAATAACCAGTTTATATATATATTTTTATACTACATGGTTTTTGATTCTTGAACATTAGCATTGGTATGTATAATTATTTATACACTATATGTTTTGATTTCTCATGATAAAATTTGTGATTACCGGTATGATTACTTATATTTTTATTACTTATATGTTTTTGTATAATATTCTATATCAAACATGATTAGTTTTTGGGTGATTTGGAATCATAATATGAGTTATTGAAAATCTTGAAAAAAATATAATTTGACACAGTATTTTATTGGCATGTTTGAGATTTGGTAAAATTAATAATAAAGAAAGGGATGTTTGAACTAGTTGCATTAAATAAAGGATGACCTAGCCATGGACAGATACATGGTATATATGTATTAAGGATAGCTTAGCCATGGACAGATACGTGGCATATATATTAAGAATGGCCTAGCCATTGGTGATTCATGGTATATATATTGGGGATGGCCTAGCCATAAGCGGATACATGGTATATATATTGAAGATGTGGCCTAGCCGCAGGTAAATATATGGTGTATATATTAAGGATATGGCCTAGCCACAAGTAGATACATGGCTTATATATATTAAGGATGGCTTACCCATGGGAAGATACATGGTAGATATTTGAATTGCCAGTCACGGGCTAGAATGTGACCATGATTAGTCTAAAATCCTAAGAGATAATGGTTGATTGATTTGGATCACGTTAATAAAACATGGTTGATAGATGTGAAACCATAATTAAGTAAAAAAAGGTTTTACTTAATGACATACGTGGTTTATTACTTCTGAATAAGTTGGATGTTTGATATTAATTGATGCATATTTTTGTATATATCGATATTGAGTTATCTTGATTACTTGACATGAGATTTTAAGAATTATGTTCTTTTTGATACTGTTCACTATTAATTTTGAATTATATTATATTATATTGATATAAGTGTATGAGAATTTTTATTAGGCTATAAAACTCATATCTCTTACTCTCTTTTCTCCTCAAAATTGGATTCATGGTGAATAGATAGAGAGTCGTTAATATCGATTAAATGATTGAAGGGTGACTGAATTTATAATTATTCAAGTTATATTTTTTTCCTTATATAAGTATTCTCTTATGACTTGTTGATCGATTATGTTTTTGGAAATTGACTCGTTGATCAATAATGTTCTTGAAAATTGAAGTTGTAATATTTTTTAAAATCTTGCATGATCTCTAAGACGTATTCTATGATTCTTGAAAAATTGAAGTTGTAATATTTTTTAAGACCTTGCATGATCTCTAGAACGTATTTTAGGATTCGTACGGTACATGGATCATCGCATACTCCTGTTTAAGTCCTGGTATCGTCGTAAGATTAAGGGTCCAAATTGCATAATCGTCAAGTCCATTCTGATATCATTATAATAATCTAAGATCTCATCCAAAAATACTAGTCTAAATATATTATTTGAGTTCTTTAATTTTATATAAGTATTCAAGGCATTTCCAACTAATAATAAATATGAGATTAAATGCACGCTCACATGAGTCCTCACAAGAGAAAACTTGACCAACAAATGATTGGGTAGGAGTACTAGCTGCAAATTTTGTGGTGCTACCACTGGCTCGGTTTCTCATCTCTTTTGGTGAAATGCCGCTGTGCCCAAAATCCTTGGCATCGTATAAAAATTCTGCTAAACTTCTGAAGCACGTTCTGACTACTTGGAGGCGAAAAAGAGTGAAGAAGGGCATTAGAAAAGTATGGGACCAATTATCTTTTTTAAATTAAAAGGAAAGCAGCAAAGAACTGCCACCCAACTATTATTATAAGAAAGAATTATAAAAATGTACAAGATGAAAAAGGAAACTAAAGAACACCAATAGAAAGAAATAGCAAAGAGAGGAGCACGGAAGAAGATAAGGTGCCCAGCTCTCAGTTACGGATTTACCCACATCTCAACTTTGGTCCAAGTAGAGCACCCATTGCAAGAAAACTCTTACAACATAAGGCCACTCCAATGTCCACTTCCAGCATACACCTTGTGCTGCAGAGGTCATCTTCATGGTGCCAAGGTTATCGATCAGAGGAAAAGCACATCAAAGAAGAAAGCTCAGTCCAAATAAGGGCATGAGTATTGTTAGGATAAGCTATGCGACCCGACTAACAGAAGGCTAGATTGGGCTCAAGAAATATATTAAAAGACTGGATTGGTGAAACAGTAAAAACTGATTACCCCGTTGAGGTTGACCAATCCATAAAGGCCGATCAGCCCTTAGGCTGACCGACACATAAAGTCTAACCAGTCCATAGAGGCTGACCAACACATAAAGATCGACCGGTCCTTAGAGGCTGATCAGCACATAAAGACTGACCAACTTCAAGAAAAGAGGTAGTTATTCTACCAGAATAACCAACTACTGTTATTACAGGTATAAGTTAGTTTCTGACGAAACTAACCGCCTGAGACCCATCCAACTAAATTCTGTTAAGGCCCATGCCTATAAATACCAGAAATGGAGATCTCCGGGGGTAAGTAAAGATCAACTAGCTGAAGTATTCTCTCTTTTTTTCTACCCATCTTCTCTGAGATTCCCTGTCTATTTATCTGAACCATTGCTAACTTAAGCATCGGAGTGTCCCCCACCGGAGATCCTCCGATGAGTGGGTTTGTTTTGCAGGACTGCGAGGTATGAATCAGCAAACCAAGAAGGTGGTCAAAGGTCTATTTGGTTTGACAACAATAGATTGGCGAGCCAGGAAGGAGAAGAAGTTAAATCTTGAAAAGAATCTTGAAGAGAAAGATGGTAAAAGGAAGAGTACAGAACACTTCGGCTGGAAAGGCCCGTCCACCATCCAAGAAGAACGATCCATCCTTGGATGGTGAGAACATCACCCCAGCTGCAAGCATAGGGCGATAGCAATTAGACATTCTTCTAAATAAAATGGAAGTATTAACTGCTGCCATTCAAAACCTTCAAGAAGTCGCAATTAGTGGGCAACAACGCCCCATCGCCTCTAGATGCAGTCGACAATCTCCCATACACGAGGTCCGATGTCCAGAACCAAGCCATCGTTCCTGTCATTGTCATTCATCATCAAGCCGACACTCTCCTACTCGACTCCACGGTTTGGGGAAGACCGGCTTGGAGGAAAGCATTCCAGATCTTATTATGTTTCCTCCAATGAATCTATCCTAAGAAGCACCCAGTGCAGCCAAGAAATTCGACAATGGGACCACTTTGAGAAAAAATTCTGCAAGTTAGAATTATAAGTTGCCAAACTTGATGACCAAAGAAAAAATGATGAAAGGCTGACCACCTACAACACACGGTCACCCTTCTCCAAGAAAATCATAGAGGAGAAATTTTTGTCTCACTTCAGAATTTTCCAAGTAAAACCTTATGACAGAACCACTTACCCACTTGATCATTTAGACAGCTTCAAGATCCATATGATGATTCAGGGGGCAACCAATGCCCTCCATTGTCTTGCTTTCCTGGCCACACTCAAAAAAGCCGCCAGGATGTGGTATTCAAGTCTTCGACTAGGTACCATCCATGCTTTTGAACAATTGAAAAAATTATTTGTGGCTCATTTTAGGACTAGCCGAAAGATGCCATACAATTCGGATAGCCTCTTCTTCATTTAGCTACAGGAGGGTGAAACTCTGAGGGACTACGTGGCCCACTTCAACTTTGCCATGCTGAAAATCCTGATCTCAACGAGCATGTTGCAATGTCCGCTATGAAGAAAGGACTCCGATTGTTCGATTTACTCTCTCTGGATAACAAATTTTCCATCAACTATTTTGAATTGCTGGGACGTGCACAAAAGTATGTGCAAGCCGAGAAACAAGCCACAAGTCATCACCAAGCTGAAGGAAAGCCTGCCCCAAAGAAAAAAACTCAAAAGGCAACGAGCTATTGCCTCCCAGTACAAATGACCCTTCTACCCAGCGATGAAGCCCAAAGCCAAAAAATCCAGTCGGCAAGTTCGACACCTACACTCCTTTATCTCTTCCAAGGTAGAAGATATTAATATAGATTGAAAAGGAAAGCTTTTTTCAAAGATCCCGGTCGATGCGAGCACCCCCCAGTCTCACGTAATAAAGCTAAATACTGTCAGTTCCATAAGGACCACGGACACACCATGGAAGAATGCATCCAGCTGAAAGACGAGATCAAAGGCCTGATCAAATATAGGACTTAGGAAAGTACATCCACGGTCAAGATCGTCTAGCTGAGGTGACTGTCCCAAGATAAATCACTGATGGTGAGAAGCTTTCCAATCAGTGATCCATCGATGGGATGGTCGGCATGTTACATCGTCGATCACACTACAGAGACGATAACACTCCGAAAAGATCTCGAACAAGTAATATCATCAGCTTCTCTAACGATGACCTATAGGGGATCCAAGTATCCCATGATGATCTTGTTGTAATCTCTGCTATTATAGTAAATTATGATGTAAGAAGAATTATAGTGGATAATGAAAGCTCGACGGTGGTCTTATTTTATGATGCTTTTCTTAAAATGAACCACCTAGAGATAAATTACAAAGAATTTCAGCACCCCTTACCGGATTCAGAGGAAATCCAGTAGGAGTGGAAGGGGAGATAACTCTTTTCGTAACTCTTGGAGCTGAGCCAAAGTAGAGAATGCTTCCAATCACATTCATGGTCGTCCAGACGTTCTCAACATATAATGCCATTTTAGGATGACCTGCCTTAAGCAAGTTTCAACCTATCGTCTCTACCTACCATCTATTGGTACTATTCCCAACCAGAAATGGAGTCAGAGAAATAAAGGGAGATCGACGAATAGTCTACCAGTGCTTGATGATTCAAGATCGATAACCCATTGATAAGATGATGCCAGAGCAGATGGACCCATGAGATCGGACAGAAGATATTGGAGAACCGGTCGAAAGAACCATCTCCATATCTCTTACAAAAAATGATCTGACTAAGGTTGTATAGATCGAAAGTCTGCTCAATAAAGACATGAAGACAAGACTGACTGATTTCTTATAAAAGAATGCTAATTTCTTTGCATAGTCGACCATAGATATGTTGGGGATTCCTCCCGAAGTCATGACTCACGAAATCAAGGGTGTCCGGTGTGTCGACTGATTCGACAGAAGAAAAGAAACTTTGTCCCGGAAAGACAAAGGATCATCAATGAGGAGGTAACTATACTCCTTGATGCAGGGTTTATAAGGGAAGTCCATTATCCAGATTGGCTTGCCAATGTGGTAATAGTAAAAAAAGCTAACGACAAGAGAAGAATTTGTATTGATTACACTGACCTCAACAAAGCTTGCTCAAAAGATAGCTTCTCTCTATCCAAGATTGATCAGCTTGTCGATGTCACCGCTTGACACAAGCACTTAAGCTTTGTGGATGCCTTCTCTGGCTATAACCAAATTCAGATGAATCTTGAAGATGAGGAGAAGATGGCCTTTGTCACAGATAGGGGGTTATACTGTTACAAGATAATGCCCTTTGGCCTAAAAAATGCCGAAGCGACATACCAGAGGCTGGTCAACAAGATCTTCGAGAATCAGATTGGCAAGACTATGGAGGCATACATCGACAACATGATCATCAAAAGTATCCAAGTTGATGACCACATCAGGGATCTCCAAGAAGCTTTCGACATACTACGAAGACATCAAATGAAGTTAAATCCAACTAAACATATCTTCAAAGTCAAATCAAGAAAATTCCTAGATTTTCTTGTTACCAATTAAGGAATCGAGGCCAATTCAGAGAAACTTCGAGCTATCCTTGACATGACACATCCCTTCAATAAGAAGGAAGTCTAACAACTGACTGGATGGATCGCATCATTAAGCTTATTCATCTCTCGATTGGTTAAAAGGTGCCTTCCTTTCTTTAAAGCTTTACGACAATCGAGAGGCTTCAAGTGGTCGGACAATTGCCAACAAGCCTTTGAGGGGCTTAAGAGATATTTGGTCAATCCAACCCTACTTTCAAAACCTAAAGAATAAGAGACTTTATATCACTATCTTGCCACTTCAAATGAATCTGTCAGCTCGGTGCTAGTCAGGAAAGGATCCGACAGTGCTCACAAACCCATCTACTATACCAGCAAGGTACTCCACGATGCTGAGATAAGGTATCCAAAAATTCAAAAATTAGTATACGCCTTGGTGATATCGGCGAAGTGCTTGAGGCCCTACTTTCAGTCTCAACCGATCACCGTGCTGATGACCATTAAGGGCCATCTTGCAATGCCCTGACACTTCAGGCAAAAAGGCTAAATGGGCTATTAAATTAGGGAATTTTGATATCACATATAAACCCCGACCAGTAATGAAAGCCCAAGTATTGGCTGACTTCATCGCTGAGTGTACTTGGAATAACAATGAAGAGAAGAATCAGACCCCTGTTGAAGACACCGAAGATGACTCCAATTCTGCATGAATTCTCCACGTGGATGGAGCATCTAATTCTTTTGGTTGTGGGGCTGGCCTGATCATAGCCAACCCTGATGGGGACATTATGGAGTATGCTCTTTGTTTCTCTTTCAGGGCGTTGAACAATTAAGCCAAATGTGAAGCCTTCTAGCAGGACTCGAAATTGCCAGAGAGCTAGATGTTCAGAAGTTGAAGGTATTCTCAGACTCCTAACTGGTGGTGAATCAAGTTAAAGAAGACTTCAAAGCCCGAGATGCAACTATGGCAAAATACTTGAAGAAGGTTCGGGACTTAATAACTAAATTTGATTTTCTGGACATCGGTCATGTCCCCTGAACGAAGAATTCTTGGGTCGATTCACTATCCCGCCTGGCCACGATGGCACCCGACTCCCTGGGTCGAACCTTTATCGAATATCTGGAGACTCCCAGTATTTTGACCGAAGGAGGAGAAGAGGTATACCAAATTGAACAAAAGCCAAGTTGGATGGACCCAATAACCAAATACCTAACGACGGAACTTTGCCCGAAGACACTACTAAAGTCAAGTGGCTCCGATGGATGGCCTCTCAGTACGTCATCTTGGAAGGGTCTTTATACAAGAGGACCTTCACACAACCTTTACTAAAATGCCTAGGTCCTTTGGATGCTAACTATGCCTTGAGAGATGTTCATGAAGACATATGTGGTGATCATTTGGGTGGCAGATCTCTAGCTTATAAAATTATATGCCAAGGATACTACTGGTCGACTATCCAAAAGGATGTAGCCGATTTCATGCGAAGATGCAATAAATGCCAAAGATCTGCCAATATTCAGAGGTGTCCAGCCAGTCAGCTAACCTAGCTGATTGCCCCTTGGCTGTTCGCTCAATGGGGAATGGATATTTTTGGTCCTTTTCCTCTAGCCTTTGGACAATGAAAGTTCGTAATCGTAGCTATCGACTACTTCACCAAATAGGTTGAAGCTGAGCTCTTAGCTCAAATTACCAAAAAAAAGTCGAAAGCTTCATCAAAAATTCTATAATCTTTCGATTTGGAATTTCTTATGCCATCATCACCAACAACAAAAGGCAATTTGACAACCAAAAGTTCAATGACTTCTGTGCTCAATATCATATTCTCCATAAGTTGACTTCCGTCGGACACCCTCAAGCCAACAGTGAAGCTGAGGTAACCAATTGGACATTCTCCATGGCTTAAAGACTCGGCTAAATGAAGCGAAGAGATTCTGGGCTGAAGAGCTTAACTCTGTCCTCTAGGCATATCAAATAACTTTCCAATCTACAACAGGAGAATCATCGTTCAACTTAACTTACAGGAGTGAAGCCATGATACCAGCGGAAATTGTTCTCCAATCTAGAAGGACTGATCACTTTGGAGAGCTTGATAATTCAAATCAAAGAAGAGCCAACTTGGACCTACTTGAGTGCACAAGACTCCAGGCATAGTTAAGAATGGCAGTATGCCGACAAAGAGTCATCCGATACTACAACTCACGAGTCAAAGCTAGAACGTTATGACCTCAAGATCTAGTACTACGAAAGGCGAAGGTATCAACCTACAGAACAAGGCAAACTTATCCCTAATTGGGAAGGCCCCTACCGGCCACTGAAATGATACGACCTGGAACCTACCGGATAGAAAGCCTAGACGGCTACCGGATGACCCGACCCTAGAATGTAGAGAACCTCCACAGGTACTATCAATAAAGTAATCTTTTCTTCCTCTTGACATTTTCTGTCATGATTAATCTGACAAACAAAGAGTAGGCCTAATTAGCTGACTCAATCAGTGCATCCGACAAATAAAGAATAGGCCTAACCAGCCAACTCAATCAATATATCCGACATCAAAAGGTTGGCCTAACCCGTCGACTCATATTCGATGAACAGAGTTGGTTTAACCCACCAACTCATCGGTATATTTTAAAAAGCTAGTCATACTAGTTAGGTCATAATGTTCCACGAAGAGAACGTTGATGCCCCTTAAAATAACTTTTATACCGTGGAACCATCATTCTGACAGCACAACACTTAGCAAAATTATACTAAAACTAGTTATATGGGAAAAATCGACAAGTTCATACTTAGAGAATTTTCAATACACATTCATTGGAAAGCACTTTTATGGAAGGAATCTGAGACCAAGAAGAAGATTTCATTCCTATAGCCAATTTTTACATTCCAAAAAAGTGGTTTACAAGAAGCATGAACAAAAACAAAAAGTTACATCATTAATTCTCTTGGGCCAGTTCAGAAGGTACGGAAGGATCAGCTGCCTCCTGGATGGAGTCGTTTGGTTCAGGAACGGAGATGGCCTCAGCTGAATCATCCACCCCGTCCTCCTCATCGGTCTCATCTAAAGTAATCTTAGAGATATCCAAATCTGGATAAAATGTCTTCATCTTTTTAAGCAATCTTCGAAACCCGATGTTGTAACTATCTGCCCCGGCTTCATGCATCTCATCATTGAAAGCTGCGGATTTCTTGTATTCTTCCACAGCCCAAAGAGCCCGCTGTTCAGCCGATTCTGCCCTTCTCTCGGCCAGTTCAGCTCTTTTCTCTGCCTCAGTCTTCTGAGTTAGGGTGTCTTCGACTTTTTAAAGGCTATCTTTTATTAGCGCTTCGGTCGAGCGGAGCTTCTTTCTTTTCTTTTTTAGATTGGCTTCTGACTTTGCCATTTTTGTCTGTGCTGCCTTTAGCTCATTCTCTAGAGAGGTGGTCCGGGCAACACTTTTCTCCAACTTATTCTCCAAAGCCTATTGCAGCTCTTCGACCACCTCCTTCTCCGCCCTTGCCGCCCCCCGCTGGTCACATAGGTTGCAGCTAAGTTGGGCAAAGCCAGAGATACTCTCTTTGATAAGAGAGACCTCATGAATAATCTGCAATTATAAAGATCAGTAGAGTTAGTCAAATTCAACGAGATTGCTACTACTATAAATCATAAAGCATTGAAGATTATCTTAAGAAGACCCGGATAAATGGAAGGAAGGACCTCCTCTAATCTTCGAGCCTTAGTCGCCTCCCAATTTTTGGGAAGAATGATGGCCTTCAGTAACCATCGAGCCAGATTGGGATTATTTAAGCCCATTTCGTCGGCATAGACATTAAAGTCTATGACTTGGTCTTCAGCAAAGCCTTCCCCTCCCTCTGCTTCTACTTGAGGGCCCTTGCCTTTGTCAGGTCAGTAAGGGTGAGTTGAGGAAGGATCGACTGAAGAAGTTGTCATCAGCTATCCAACCATTTGTTCGATGGTGACAACCCTTGGATGAAGATCGGTCAAGGGCACGTCGTCGTCATCTGACATGCTCCTTATTATTATAGGAGAGCTTGTTCTAGCAGAGACCTCCGGAGGTATGTTATCCAACCTTGGTCTCTTCGGTTTCTCTAATTCTGGTCTTCTCGACTCTGCTGGATGAGATGTCGCTTGCCTCTTCTTATCGACTTGGCGGAGTTTCCAAGCATCGAGCTTCATTTTTGTATCTGCAAAGAAAATAGAACATCAACCATTCTGTCTGACCACAATAATACAAGGAAGACAACAAAACCCTGACTCAATGGCATATACCTAAAGAAGGGAACGAGCTAATTTGAGCCGAGTACAAACCCTGCTTGTTTAACAGCTCCATCGAAGGAACTTCAACTCCTAGGAGCCTCTCATAATCTTCCTTATCAGCTAGCAGGACCTTTTTCCCGTCATTCAGAGTAAGACGAGGCTTCCTCCACTCGGTATTGAAGCCCCAGGGATGGTCGGACACCAAATAAAAGAAACAGGGCTTCCAACCATGAATGGCTGAAAGAAGCCCCATGATAAACTTACGATCGAGGCAGGGGCCGATGACCCACCACCCTCGACCGTAGAAATCCTTCTTCAAGATGAAGAAGGCAGTAAAGAGAGAAGTCCTAGATTCTATTTGAAGATCATAACAAAGATTTAAAAAGGCACATATAATCCTAATGCTATTCGAAGTCAGCTGAGCAGGAACTATATCGTATAAGTTAAAAACCCTAAAAAAAAATAAATGAAGCAGAAAACGGAGTCTTGCTTTCAGATGGTCTTCGTATATTGCTATACTACCAAGCGGTGGCCGATATATTCTCTCATCAAAATGAGGTACGACCATAGCAAACCCTTGTAGAATGTTATAATATTTCTACAAGGCAGGAATCCTGGACTCACACAGAGAACTCCTAACAGACTCTAGTCCTAGCCCTTCCCTATAACAACCCTGCCTCCTCTGGGGACTACAGTTATCAGATCTGGCAGCAATGAAAGTTTCTGGGATTCTAGCCATGGCGGAAAAAGGAAATCTAACCTAAACAAGGGAATGCAAGGAGAAGAAAGGCCGACTCGAAGATGGAAACCCTCCCTTCAAGAGTTAGAGACAAAGACGACGAAAAGATCTGGCCTTCGATGAAAGGAGTCACTTATATAAAAGATACCGACGGTCCTGATTTCCTCCTCAAGTCATGAGAATCGTCTCTGATCACACACCATGTGTCCAAATCCCAGTAGATGGATACGATCCAATGGGAAGAAGACGAGGCGACTGACATGATGAGAGGAAAACCAGAATGTTAGTGTCGATCTGTGAGAGACCAACGGACAGAGGAAGACGACGACACTGATCATGAGTTATGCATTTTCAACGGCTTCGATTTCACCATGAATTTGTATCCCATATCAAATAATGAAGACAAAAAGCAACAGTATGATGCCGAGATTCGAATCATAACTCCCTCGCCAATAAGAAATAGACACCTGGTAGAGACGTTGCGCTCGAGAACGGATGCCTTAATGCCACCGGCCGAAATTAGAGCTAGCCATCATTAAGGAAAGATATTTTCTCTAAAAAAAAGAGAGAAAGAACCCTTGCTATTCCTCATTAACCCCTGTCATTCAAGATATTGAGAATGTTAGGATAAGCTGCACGACCCGACTAATAGAAGGCTAGATTGTGCTCAAAGAATATACTAAAAGGCCAGGTTAGGCCCAAGGATTGGTGAAATGGTAAAAATCGACCAGCCCGTTGAGGCTGACCAACCCATAAAGGCCGATCAGCCCTTAGACTGACCGACACATAAAGTTTGACTAGCCCGTAGAGGCTGACCAACACATAAAAATCAATCGGTCGTTAAAGGCCGATCAGCACGTAAAAACTGACCAACTTCAAGAAAAGAAATAGTTGTTCTACTAGAATAACTAACAATTGTTATTATAAGCAAGAGTTAGTTTTTGATAAAACTAACTGCCTGAGGCCTATCCAACTAAATTCTGTTAAGGCCCATGCCTATAAATACCAGAAAGTGAGACCTTCGAGGGTAAGTAAAGATCAACTAGCTGAAGTATTCTTTTATTTTTTTATCCATCTTCTTTGAGATTCTCTATCTGTTTACTCGAAACCTTGCTGATTTAAGCATCGAAGTGTCTCCCATCAAAAATCCTCCGTAAGTGGGTTTGTTTTGCAAGACTGCGAGGTTTGAATTAGCAAACCAAGAAGGTGCACAAAGGTCTATTTGGTTTGGTAATAACAAGTGTCCACCAGTTTTCTTTTGTAGATGAGCTCCCAGCACTTAAATGTATGTAGAATTCTTTGCAAAATAAAATAGACAAAGCTGTGTTTCTTGAGAAATGTCATATTGTTCCTCTCTCTCTCTAAATTTCCTAGGATGAGGTAGCCATCAATTGATCCATCACCTTTCTTTCTGAGGTTGGGAATTTAGCTCTTCTCCATTTAGTCCAAAGGCAATGATGATTGGGCAGCCACCCAGATACTTTAATTATATTTTTATGGCAGTTCAAATAGTACAAGCAAATGGACATTTGATATTGCTAAGGTAGTGCCCAGTTGGTAGAGGCCTTGCCTCACTATTAACAGATCGCGGGTTTGAGGCATGATCTTGCGGGTGACTTGATTAAATCCAGAAATTTTTGTGGGGCTGCAGTTGGTGTCTTAGTGATGTCAGGTTGATGTACTCACCATTAAGTGGGGAGAGTCTATGAAAATCTCAAAATTTTGAATCGAACATTACTGGTGAAGCGGGGGCCTGTGGGGGTAGCTACACCGGGATTTATCCCCCTCTATCCATTTTTCTTACCAAAAAAAAATTGACATTTGATCAATAGATGAGAGATGGATTCAACTGATGCCCTACATAGAATACAACCTAGCTAATTGACCAATCTCTTCTTTGGAGAACCTCGCCCGTGAATAGTTATTGCAAAGAGCCAGCCACAAGAACACCTTCACCTTCTCTGGAGTTGCCGCTTTCTAAGAGCAAATATGTCCACCATTGTTGAGAAATTTATGGTAAAATTCCATAGTATAAATACTGTTAGAACAAAACTTTAATAATTATAGATGTAATTAAATAAAATTAACTAAAAAATTATAATAAAAATATATAAATAACTTACATAAAATTGTTAAAAAATAAAAATCAAACATTAAAATATGTAAGATACTATCATAAGGCATATTTCCATCTCTCATTACAGAAATAGTCGGATATACCATCTCAAGATATTGCCAGGATTTCTCTCCCACAAGTACGATCATGGAAAAGATTGATGAAGAATTCTTTTAGCACCCAACAAAATGATAAGAAATTAAAACTTCTTAACTAAAAATAATTAGAAGATAAAATAGTAGAGAGGGAGGAAAGGAAATAGCTTTTTTTGATAGCCTTCTAGGTAATGATCCAAGAGGGTCTTTTATAGCCATACCATTTAGATTTTTGCTGGCCTATTAAAATCTATAATTAGGTGCCCAACTGTCAAAAAATTAAAACACATATTAAAGCCCAATGGTCATAAATTAAAATCAAATAAAGGCAATAATTAGCATATTAAAAATAAGTTGAAATCAAATGATAATATTTTAAAATTTTGAGTTTTTTCAATTAAAAATTTCAACAATCCCCCACAAAACTTAATTTTTAAAAATAATAAAATATAAATTCATGAGTGCTTGTACTATACAATAGGTAAGGTATCTTTATAAGACTTGATTTTACATAGTATGAATAGTCTCTATTTAAATGAATTCGAGTGAACCAGATTTTGAACTATATTTTTTTTACCTGGACTTTAACTACCACATACATAGTACAAAATTTTTTATCACGAGGTTGTGCATTAGTGGTACTATATATATGTTAATTTTTTATGACATTTACTAAAGATAGCCCATATCTCATATATGTGGTTATGTACAAATATTCTTATATAAGTAACCCTCTCCAGGAATTTGTATAGAGTCACATCTTGAGAAATACTTTTCGGGTTTCATTCTGAAATAAACTCTTCCTAACGACTACATAAGAACACTAATCACTATGAAAAAGAAAGAGTATATGACTCCTATATTAAATAAATCATATATGCTATCTGACTAACTAAGCAGTTTATTATTATCATATTGAACCTCCTTCAAGGGATCTTCTATCACAGAGGTTGAGTAATTCCCATTACTACAAGGTTCTTTATAGATTAAGCTCTATCTCCTTCGATGACTCCAAGATCTTAATCCTGTTAAAACATTTAGAAAGACAAATTGATGAAAAGCCTCCAACAAGTTTTGAACTACACCAGAACTTATATTCATTGACCATGTCTTGAAGTTGTTCAGCCACATCATTAAAATAAATAAAAGAAAAAGAAAACTAGTTAGTTCGATAATCATGGTTAACTAATCTGCCATCAATAGTATCAAAGAATTATCATGGAAATGCAACCAAGCAAGACAAACTTGTAACTCATCAAGCAGAACATAAATCAAAGTTGAAAATTAAGACATAAAAATGTTTGAATTGGAGCTACATATTGTACCTTCCAATGTGATATGATGCATACTTGATATAACAAATGCCACTTGATATGTAGATAGACCATATTGGACTCTATTAACATCAATCATATAGCATTGAGCAATGTTATGCTACTACACTAAGTTACACAATAATATGATCTGATACCACCTCGAGAAATCCATTACAGGCCTGGGACCATGAGGAGGCACATAAGTGTCCCAAGATATATATTGACATCCATCGTCAATGAAAGCCATGTCAGTCAGCCATAAAAGCAAGGCAAATGTGCAACAGGATCCATGTAGAGGATCCAGGTCAGAGATTCCAAAGAGTAGCCTGGCTAACAAAAGTTGTTCAGTAACTTACTAGCACGGCTAATGAAAGCCTTGTTTGACTTCATTTTAGGTTTCTTTCTTTGATCTTAATTTCATGCATGACAGCATGGCCAAACAGTAAGAATTTATTTTAACATTGGCCAATCAATTTTATGGGAACTTACTGGATCTTGGTTCTTTTAAGGATAAGCTTAAGAAAACAAGTCCAACAAATAAACAAAATCGATGCTTTAGTTTTCCTCTTTGGTCACTTGTTTTATCAGTGCTTTTAATTGCTAGCAATAGATCTAATTACTCTAGAAATGAATCACTGCATGGATACATCATTAGCTTAAAAAAAAAAAAAAAAAAAGCCAGCAATGCACAGAGAAAGCACACGCGGTGAAATGGATATACCAAATAATTGGTCTTGGATATCGCAATAAAAACGGTAACAGGATTAACTACTGGAATAGCAGAACATGATGTTGTGATGCACCATCAGCAGTTGAAATGGTAAACAATAAATTATCACCAACAGTAGTTTGAGCCATTTGACATATCCCTATATTCATGTAAAAGATGCACCGACGATTCATAAATAATAAAAAATCCAGAAAGAAAACATGTGCAAAATTAAGGAAAGCTTACATTGTTGTCTGCTTTGATTCTATTTTAATCTTGAATTAACATCCTATTAGTTTTTTAATAATAATCCCTGGAACTACGCCTTAGAGTGTTAAAACAAAGCTTTAATAATTATAGATGTGATTAAATGAAACAAACAAGAATTTTATAATAAAAAACTAAATGTCTTGTATGAAATTATTAAAAAAATAAAAATCAAATATGAAAATGTGCAAGGCACTGTCTTAAAATGTATTTCTATCTCTCGTATGGAAATAATCAGAAATATCATCCCATATCTGCTCATGATTTCTCCAACTTGCAAATAGGAGTGCAAATGGGTTGGGTTGGCCCGGGTCATGAGTGATCCCGATCCGATCTGGTTCTTTAATCGGGTCATAATATTAGATCTAAACCCAACCCACTAGAAAATCGGGTCGGATCTGGTCCGCTATTAAAATTTTCAACCTAACAGGTCATTCAAATTGGATCGGGTCCATAAATAACCCAGTTCTAATCTAAAAAAATAGATCTAAATATAATATGGATAAAATATAGACACCATATTTTAATTACTAGAAAATTAGGTCGGATCGGGTCCACTATTAAAATTTTTAACCTAACAGGTCATTCAAATTGGATCGGGTTCATAAATAACCCGGTTCTAATCTAAAAAATTTAGATCTAGATATAATCTAGATAAAATATAGACACTATATTTTAATTATTATATAGCCAACTATTATTAACCATAAAATAGATAATAAACAATATTTTTTAAAAATAAATTAAGATATAAAAATAATTATAACTTTATCTCTATATTAAAAATAAGTTCCATACAAATTTTAAATTATAATTAAAAAGTCTAAATAGATATGGTCCTAATAGATTAGTATGTTTGAGTCGGGTCGGGTTCAAATTCAATAAACCCAGACTCGACCTGGAAAATAGAACGGGTCTAATTTTAGGACCTGATCCGGATCCATGGGTCTCTAAAAACATGTTGGAATCGGGTTTAAACAGGTCAAGCCGGGTAACAGGTCAACCCGACCTATTTG
This sequence comes from Areca catechu, assembly GCA_021397845.1. Lineage (NCBI taxonomy): Eukaryota > Viridiplantae > Streptophyta > Magnoliopsida > Arecales > Arecaceae > Areca > Areca catechu. The sequence goes on along the minus strand of CM038049.1, from coordinate 49,143,034 downwards.
CAGCCTCGGGTCTAAATGGGTCGGACCGGGTAACGAGTCAACACGATCCATTTGCAGCCCTACCTGCGAACACATCATAAAAGAGGTTGATAAAGAATTCTTTCAGCATCCAGCAAAGTAACAAGGAAAACTTCTTAACTAAAAAAAAAAATAGAAGATAGAACTCTGGAGGAGAGGGAGGAGAAGAAATAACATTTTTTATGGCCTTCCAAGAGAACCTTTTATGGTCATCATTATAACCATTTGGACTTTTACTTATCCATTAAAGTCTATAATTAGGTGCCCAATGGTCAAAAAATTATAACACTTATTAAAGCCTAACGGTCAGAAATAATTAGAACCAAATAAATACAACAATTAACATATTAAAAATACATTTAAATCAAATGATAATATTTTAGTATTTTTTAAAAAAATTTAAAATTTTAATAAATACTAAATTTGGATGGTTTTCACTTAGGATATGTTTGGTTAGGGATAATCTGGCATAGAAAAATAAATACCATAACATATTACCATGTTTGGTATGAAAAGTGAGGAGAGATATCATTAAAAAAAGTGATGAATTTCATGTTTATTTTCTTGAGAGAGAAAGTAAAACAAATACCATGGGGGTTGTTATTTTATAAATTTCTAAGGAATGGTAATCTAGCATTGACAAAAATACTCCTAATAAAGTTCATTTATGATCATTGAATTTATTTTTAAATATTTTTAAATTCATTAAATAAAGAATTTTTACAAAATAATTAAAATATAATGACCTTATACAAAGGATTATGTAATCATAATCATTATATAAAAATTATTAAACATGTTAATACTATTTTAGTATAAAAAAATATTTTTTGTTGATGGATATATTTATAAATTTAATCATATTTTTATATAAAATTATCTCCAACTAAATATAGTAATATTTTTCAATATCATTTTCCAAAAAAATATTTTGCCAATCAAATTAATATAGTAAAAATTATTTTTCTCCATGGTCATTATTTTAAATAAATGATTTTCAAAAATTATCAAATTATCATGTAATTTAATATACCCTAATTAAATGGATCCTTAGCACAACCATAACTCTTGGTAGTTTGATCGTGGCCAGGCAAGCTTGAAGCAACTCCAAGTCATGTCTTCTTTGTTGCAGGGAAAGAGGTCCATCGAGCTTGATATGCCGAGCCAAAGACTTCCAAGATCATTATAAGGCAACCTAACAATTGGACTAATATACAATGCTGTAGAGATTCTCAAACAAAGAGGAGAGCGGCGCCGAAGCACACCACTAATCTTCCCAAAAATGAATATTTGATATATTACCAAGGTTAAAGGAATTAAGGAAAGGCAATTTCAAAAGGCACAAAGCTGTTTGTAAATGCCTCTCCAATTAGAAGACAACCTCTCCATGCTTCGCTTTAACTCTCATCCGCATCTTTCTCTTGCTTAATAAGCACATTTAATTTGTAATCACCAATAAGATTTTGAAACCAAGCAAGAATTCAGGCCTCGGTGGGACGTCCCGTGGGATACTGAGATGGGATACCATCTCATGTATTAGGACAGGACGTCCTGCCAGCATCCCAGCATCCCAATCGAGACATCTTGGGACATCTCCTGTCTCGAGTATCGAAACGGGATGGGAGCCAATGCATCCCATTCTATGAAAAAATCAGAATGGTTGTCCCACAAAATTTAAAATCTTGGAATCTAATATAAATTTTCATACATGTTGCCGTCCTCACCGTCATAGCTTGCAGCTCTGATGTGGCGCCATATCTCAGCCCCGTCTTTCGAAATCCAGCGGTTCCCGGTCCTGCAAGATAGAGTTAGAGACCCGGGCCGAGAATTTCGGCGGGGGCACTCCGACGATCAAGTCAATGGACGGTAAAGAGGAACAGATCCCCCAAGGCGGGTTCCTGTTCGGTCACCACGCTTGGAGGAGAGTATTCAGTAAAGATTGAGTAGGAGTGGTAGGAGAGGAGCGACACTCGAGCTAGAGAAGTTGTGCCCGTCGGGACTCTCTCCGGGAGTCTCCTGGAGAGCCTTCAAGCCTTCTCCTTACTTGTTTGTCCTTCTCCGTCCATTTATGTGCTTTCATTGTTCTCGCCCACTGTGGCCTCCTTTTAGATTGCTGGTTCTCTTCCCTTCTTGCCTCGATTTTTTCCCCTCCTAGGGTGCTCGAGGGTCAACGGCATCTGTGGCCACGCTCCCAAGGTCATTTTCCTTTACAGTAGGGAGTTATGTGGCAACCCTTGTTTTCCCGGTGAGATATCATGTTTGGAAAAGTTTAGCAGGGTCTTGATCCGGGGGCAGCCACCCTTAGGTCTGAGGTCCCTAACGAGGCCTTCTCTTTGTGGATGGTGCAGGTGGCCAACTGTAGGACTTGGTGCTTCGATCAAGGCACTTCTCCCTGAATGGTGCAAACGGTGGTAGGTGCACCTTTCTAACTTTGGAGCGCCGCACTGGATGCGTCATACTGCGCGCACTGGTTTTGATTGCAGACTTGGTGCAGACGACCTTTTTCCTTTTTGCAATACTTCTATGAAATGGGCTCGACTTCAGCCGAGGTGAGCTCGACCCTTGAGGAGCCACCTGACGAAGGAGCTAGAGAGAGCTCGACTTCGGCTAAGGTGGCTCGACCCTTGGGGAGCCACCTGGCAAAGGAGCTGGAGGGAGCTCGACTTCGGCCAAGGTGGGCTCGACCCTTAGGGAGCCACCTGGCGAAGGAGCTGGAGGGAGCTCAACTCCGGTCGAGGTGGGCTCGACCCTTGGGGAGCCACCTGGCGAAGGAGCTGGGAAAGAAATCCGACATGGTGACATTTGCTCACCTTGCTGCCTGCTGGATCTGAGGTGTGCTCCACGTCAGCGATCTTGCCACACATTTATGGGTGGTGCAAGTGGCCAGCTGTAAGACTTGGTGCTTCGATCGGGGCACTTCTCCCTGAATGGTGCAAACGGCAGTAGGTGCACCTTTCTAGCTTTGGGGCATCGCACTTGATGCATCGTACTGCGCGCGCCGGCTTCGATTGCAGACTTGGTGTTGACAACCTTTTCCCTTTTCGCGATCGGGTGCTTCTCTCGGGGTTGACTTCTTCGGGGGCTTCCTGCCGAGGCCGAAGGATGGCCTTAACCTGGAGGAAACTTTCACTCCCCTCCTTGCCCCGAGGACAAAAATCCTGATGAAAATCGAGGACGAGCACTATCTACGCCGACCTCCCCCACTAAGGTTGTTGAATGGCCATGACAAGACGAAGTATTGCCATTTCCACTACGATCATGGCTACGACACTGAGGATTGCCGCAACCTCAAAAGGGAGATCGAGGACCTGATAAGGAGGGGGTACCTCAGAAAGTTCATGAGGGGTGAGGTCCCGGCGGAGAATCAACCACTTGTAGATCTTCCCCCAATCCCTGCAGTCGACAACCGACCCACCGAGAAGCCTATGGGTATGATATGTTGGGGAATAGAGCGCGCCCATAAAAGAGCCCGAGAGGGAGAGAGTCTAGAAAATGTACTCCCCTTCATGAAGGGGAAGGGATGCAAGGAAGAAAATGTAAATGACGATACTATCGTGGTTGAAATGATCATTGCCAAGTATCCTATAAAATGGATTATAGTCGATAGTGGGAGCTCGACTGATGTCCTTTTTTACGATGCTTTCTCTCGGATGAACTTACCTTCTGATCGATTGAGATCAGTGCGCACCCCTCTCATTGATTTTACTGGAGATTCTATGGGAGTCAAGGGAGAGATCACTCTCCTCGTCACGGCCGGGTCACCACCCCGACAGAGTACGGTCATGATGACCTTCACTGTCGTTAGGCTCCCATCACCTTATAATGTAATTCTTGACCGCCCTGGGCTCAACTTGCTTGACATGGTCATATCCACCAAGCGGCTGTTGGTGCAGTTCCCAACCTCCTACGGCGTGGGAGAGATGAGGGAGGGCACCTCAGCCGGTCCAACATTGCCTTCAGGCCGTTCCCGGTGCCCAGAGCACCGAGGATGATCCCACTGTCCATGACCTCGACCAAAGGGCGTAGGACCCTAGAAGCAATCCTGTCGAACACCTTTTGATGTATCCCCTAGGTGCGGACCTGCTGAAGATGATGTAGATAGGAGCCCAGCTGTCGGAAAAGGAGCAGGCCCGCCTGCTCAATTTCCTCCGAGCGAATGCAGATGTGTTTGTCTAGACCGCGGTCGATATGCCAGGGATTTCCCCTGACGTCATCACCCACAAGCTGAATGTTGACCCAAAGTGCTGCCCAGTTCAACAGAAGAAGAGAAGCTTTGCCTCAGAAAGGTAGAAGGCGATCAATGATGAAGTGGAGAAGCTCCTCATGGCTGGATTCGTTCATGAAGTACAGTACCCCAGCTGGCTGGCGAATATGGTCATGGTCAAAAAGAGCAATGAAAAGTGGAGGATTTGTATGGACTACACCGACCTCAATCGTGCTTGCCCGAAAGATAGCTTCCCACTTCCGAAGATCAACCAAGTCGTGGATGCCACCTCAAGACACCGCTTGCTCTCCTTCATGGATGCGTTCTCTGGGTACAACCAGATTCGAATGCATCCAAAAAATGAGGAGCACACTGCCTTCATCACGGACCGCGAGATGTATTGCTATAGGATGATGCCTTTCGGCCTGAAGAATGCTGGCGCCATGTACCAGCACTAGTCAATAAGGTCTTTAAAGACCAGATCGGCCGCAACATGCAAGTTTACGTGGATGATATGCTCGTCATGAGCAGGCCAACCTCGGACCACGTAGATGACCTGGCGGAGACCTTCTGCAACATTCGCCTGCACCAAATGAAGTTGAACCCAATGAAATGCGCTTTTGGCATGGCGACCGGGAAGTTCCTTGGCTTCATGGGCACTTAGAGAGGGATCAAGGCCAACCCAGAAAAGGTCCAAGCAATCCTTGATATGGAGCATCCCACCTCCAAGAAGCAGGTCCAGCGACTCACAGGCCATATAGCAGCCCTAAGCCATTTCATCTCGCGATCCGCTAATCGCTGCCAACCCTTTTTTAAGTCACTGTGCAAGATGCATAACTTCACCTGGACAAAGGAGTGTCGAGAAGCCTTCGAAGAGCTGAAGAGAATCCTGGCATCACCACCATTGCTCTCATGGCCGGAAAAGGGAGAAGAGCTCCTCCTGTACATGGTGGTCACCTCGAGAGCTATCAGCTCGGTCTTGGTCCGCACGGATAAGGATGGAGTCTAGAGGCCAGTATATTATACTAGCAAGCTTCTTCGTGATGCCGAGGTCAGGCACTCTTATCATGAGAAGTTAATTTTTGTGCTCATCATGTCTGCCAATACCTCAAGCCCTACTTCCAAGCGCACCTGATCGCAGTCTTGACGGACCAACCATTGAAGGCCATACTTAGCCACCCCGATACATCTGGACGCATGGCAAAGTAGGTGCTAAAGCTCAGTGAATTCGAAATTACCTACAGGCCAAGGTCATCCATGAAGGTACAGGTATTGGCTGACCTCCTAGTCGAGTGTGCAGGCCTGGACAAGGGGCCGGAGGAAATCTCCCATGAGCGATAGACGGGACCCGAACCGAAGGATGATATTTGGGTCCTGCATGTGGACAGAGCATCCAACACTGGTGGTAGCGGAGCCGGACTCATTCTCGCCAATAGTGAGGGAGTCATCGTGGAGTGCGCGCTCCGTTTCCAGTTCGTAGCCACTAACAATCAGGCATAATACGAGGCGCTCCTCACGGGACTGAGAGTCTCTCGCGAGCTAGGCGTATCCAACGTGAAAGTTTTCACCGACTCACAATTGGTGGCCGGGCAGGTCTAGGAAGAATTTGAGGCCCGCGACCCTTAAATGTCAAAGTACCCGGAGCTGGTGCGCACAAGTGCAGCAGGCTTCAGACGCTTCAGCATCTTCCATATTCCACGTGGGGAGAATGCTCACACCGACGCCCTCTCCAGGCTAGCGACCCTGCCAGACTCGTTATTGGGGCGTGCCCATGTTGAGCATCTCCAGGCCCCAAGCCATGAGGCATCCGGGGAGGTCCAGCAAGTCACTCCGGAGCCCAGCTGGATGGACAAGTATGTCTGATACATTGCCAATGGAACTTTGCCCGAAGATCGCATAGAGGCCAATATAATCAAGAGGAAGGCCACGCGCTTCGTGCTGATGGATGGCCAACTCTATCAAAGGTCCTACTCCTACCCACTCTTGAAGTGCCTGAGACCCTTGGAGGCTGCTTTCATACTCCAAGATATACATGAGGGCCTCTACGAAAATCACGTGGAGGGGAAAACATTGGCGCACAAGGCCCTTCGATAGGGATACTACTGGGAAACCATGAAGGAGGACACGACCGACTTCGTAAAGAAGTGCGATTGCTGCAACGCCATGCCAATATGTAACGTCAGCCGGCTGCACCACTCTCCTAGCTCTCTGCTCCCTAGCCATTCATCCAGTGGAGCATGGACATCCTTGGTCCTTTTTCTTCCATGCCTGGGTAGCATAAGTTCCTGATAGTTGCCATCGACTACTTCACTAAGTGGGTCGAGGCCAAATCCTTAGCGTGGATCACGTAGGCCAATGTCAGCAAGTTCTGTTGGAAATCAATTATATGCCACTTCGGACTCCCTCATATAATCATCACCGATAACAGATGGCAGTTCAACAATCAGGAGTTCGAGGAGTTCTGTGACGGCCTCAACATCAGTCATCGATTCACATCGGTGGCACACCCCCAGACCAATGGAGAGGTCGAGGTGACCAATCAGACCATCCTTCAAGGACTCCGGACCAGGCTTGATCAGGCCAAAGGTAGATGGGCCGAAGAACTTTCCAGTGTCCTGTGGGCATACCACACCATGCCTAGGATGACCACAGATGAGACGCCCTTTAACCTTGTCTTCGGCATGGAAGTCGTGATCCCGGTCGAGCTAAGTCTACCCACCTTGCGAGTGGAGCAATACGATGAAGCCGAGAACCCAGCTCGGCTCCTACTCAACCTGGACCTCCTTGGAGAAACAAGGGATATGGCTTGACTTCGGATGGTGGCCTACCGACAACGGGTGGCCCGATATTACAACTCCAGGGTGAAGCCGAAGATCTTCTACCCTAGTGATCTGGTACTGCGGCAGGCAAAAGCCTCCCAGCCTCGAGAATACAGCAAACTCTCTCCGAACTGGGAAGGCATGTACAGAGTAGTCGAGGTGCTCCCTCATGGAGCCTACTACCTCGCCGAACTTGATGGAGCCCGATTTTCTCGAACTTGGAATGCCAGCAACTTGAGAATGTACTACCAATGATGTAAGGCTTCCTCTCATCAATAATAAAATTCCTTTATGCACAACGGTTGCCTTTGTCTCACAGGAATACTTTCGCTCAATCCCAGGTCTGGCGATCGAAGACGGGAGATCTAGAATCCTGCAAACAAGTTGCTTGAACCCAGTTCGGCGAAGTCAGGACCAGAAACTCATGAAGCCTAGCACCTCGAGACTGGAAACTCATGAAGCCCGGCACCTTAAGATCGGAAACTCACGAAGCTCGGTACCTCAAGACCAAAAACTCTCGAAGCCCGGCACCTCAAGACCAGAAACTCCCGAAGCCTGGTACCTCAAGATGGGAAACTCCAGAAGTCCCGCACTTGCGGCCCTACTCACAGCCCTAGGCCCACAGTTCAGCCCCTCGAAATAGGGAGCTTCTAAAAACCTGCGTTCAAACCAATAGCTGAAGTCAAGCTCCCTAACGAGATCATGCTCCCCACCAAAGTCACATCTCATCTCCCGGCATGGATGGAAGGACCACTAAACAGGCTGCCGCCTCCGGAGTTCGATGAGCTCCCGGAGTACTTCATCAGCCTCAGTCCAATGCAGATGATCCCTCGAAGAACTTCCAGATCTCTTCTAAGTCATCTACTACGCCTAAGGCCTCCCAGGGAAGACCGAAATTTGGAGTTGGACAAACCTAAGTTCGCGAAATTGCAAAAGGGCACACGAAGCACAACAAAAGACGGAAAGGACTTCGCTTGTAAGAAAAGTATGAAGGAAAAAAACTTCATTGCATTCAAAGGATTTTACAACTTGAGAGGATCCCCGACAGGCCGGGTGATCCCAAAACAAGAAACAAAGTTGAAAATCCTATTACAAAAGTCTAAGAGTAGAAGGCCCCCGGAGGTCACTGCATCGCCGGCTCTTTCCCAGGCCAGTACATCATCATCCCCTGGGGCATCGGCTGGCACGGCCGTCCACTCAACCGGCGCGGCCATCCACTCATCCAGTAGGGCTGTCCTCTCAGTCGGCTCGGCTATTCGCTCTGCCGGCTGCTCAGTGGTCACTGCCTCCGTCGCCTCCGAGGGAGCCCCCACCTCTCCAGATTGCTCCTCAGTGCCATCGATGGCGACGCCCCCCAGGTCAAGCTCCGAGAAGATCGAAGCCACCTTCTCCCGGCAGGCTTTGAATCTCTTGATGAATGAGTCCATGGCCGCCTCGTGGACCTCATCCTCGAACTCTTGTGACTCCTGGAACTTGGGAACGGCTTCGAGGGCCTCCTTCTTGGCAGCCTCCATCAATGCCAAGGCCCTCTATGCCTTGTCATTAGCTGCCGTCAATTCAGCAAGGACCTCGTCAACCCGGGCCCTGAGAGTCCAGGATTACCCCTGCAGGCGAGATATCTCTGCCATGAACTCCTCCTCGTGGTGGCTCATCCGTGCCCTCTCCTCGGCTAGGGTTGCCTCAAGTTCCTTGACGCGCCCCTCGGTTTGGGACAGATCACGATGAAGAAATTTGTTAGTTTCCTTCATCTCCTACCCTTTCTCCATCAGGGTCTTGAAGTCAGCCACGAGGTTGCTCAGCCGCTTCTCCTTCTCGGCCTCCCTCTTCACTCATTTGGTGCAGAAGTCCCGAAGGAGCGGTACGTCGGTTCCAATCTACAGCAAAAAGAAGAAGTCAATCCCAGTGACTCGACTGGGATATTAAAGAAGCGGGGCACTTACCGAGAAGAGTTGGGGGATTATGCCCTGTATGGCCGTCGAATAATCCTTGCCTCCCCTTGAGTGGCAGTCCCGGGACTGAACGGCTTACTCCATCATTCTCTTCACCAGGGCGGGGTCCCGAATCACCGAAGCATTCAACTGGACCCCTGTCGATGCGTGCCGGGGTGCAGCGGACGATGTTGCCGAAGCCTCCCTGATGCTTGACGACGAGGCCGATGGAGGCACCTCGAACGTCACTGGAAGGCTCACCACCGTGGCCGGTAGCACAGGTGGCGGGGCAAGCCACTCGTCTCTCCTCACCCTCTCAACCTCGACAACTTCTGGTGAGGGGGCTCGATGCTGTGGAGGCCGGGGAGTTGGATCAACCACCCTCACCTCCAAAGACAGAATGGACCTAGACCCCCGGCCGGTCTCCACCCGGGCTCCCTTCAGCGTAGTCTCCCTAACCTCGGCCGATGAGCTCCTCTTGCAGGTGGATTCCATCAGATTCTCTGCTGAGTACTTCATCCCTGCAGAAAAGGAGGAAAGATGGTCAGCCCTAAGTCAAAAAAAAAGAAAAAAAGAAAGAGAAAGGACACGTCCGATGAAAACCTACCGAGCTCACGGATCGAGTTGACCCCGGCCTCAAACAAGTTCCGCTCCGATAGCAGAACTTCGAGGGAGGGGAGCTAGTCACTGATCAATTGGATGAAGACCCTCGGTCAGTGGACTCCACTTGGAAGTTGCAGTTCGAGGCCCGGTCTGGATCGCTCCAAATCCAATCAACACCCTCGACCGAAGTGAAGAAATATCGATTCTTCCATCCCTTGATGGAAGTAGGGAGGTCGAACCTAAGGCACTTTGGCCGGGGAGAAAGAAACCACCACCCGTCATCGATGGGGTGGCGCTTCAAGGTGAAAAGAGTCCTGAACAAAAAGAAATGGGCGACAAACATGTGGAAATGACAGAAGACAATAAAGGCAGCAATGACCCTGTTGGCATTAGGGGCCAACTGAGCCGGTACAAGATGAAAATTACTGAGAAAAGAAAGAAAGAAATGGTGCAGAGGAAGACAAAGGCCCCCGACGAGGAACTCTTCGTAAAAGCGATCCGACCCGGACCGCTTGAAATGGCCTGCTCCCCGGCCCCGAGAGCGAGAGCCGGATGAAATTCGGGATCCTGTACGTCTCCCGGATCACATAAAGGTCCTCTTCGGTTATCGTTGAAACGATGCCGAAGGGACCAATTGGAGCCGCTACCGCCAAAGGAGCGACAGCAGGAACAGAGGAAGTGGGGGGAGCCCTGGGACTTCCTATGACAATCCCGGTGGGACACAGGCATCTCCGGACTTCGAGGGGAACTTCATCCTCCTTATCGGAGGATGGAGTCCTCAGCTGGGAGGGGCCTGCTTCATTAGGATTACTAGAGGATCGAAGGAACCAGCCCGAAGGAGCCATTCAAATGAGAAGGGATGAAGGCGAAGAGGACGGAAGACCTAAGCCAGGGTTTCAAGAAGACTTGGACACTGCCAACCAGGAGGAAGAAGAAGAAAAAGGAGGAAGGATGAGTGACTCACATGTTTATCTTGAAGGGAGAAGACAGCGAAGGAAGAAGAAAACTTTGAACCGCCGGCGAGCGCGAGAAGTTCGAAAGAGCTGGTTTGGGGAAAGTCCTCTCTCCTTTCAAAATCGATGGACAATGGCTGTACGGCTCTTCGCATCTTCGCCATCGGATGAGTGCCATGTGTAGGGGCAACCGGCAGTGACGCTTCGGTGCGCTGAAAATCGTCTCGGATCTGGTACCAGCAATTATAGTTTCTCGGACTCGCAGACGTGGCGCCCTCGCATTGGATCTCAAAACATGGCTTGCGGAGTGGTGGAGATCGCGGCAATTATGATATCAGATTTTTCATCCTTCCACGTCAGATCCGCATTAACTTCCTCGTCCCAGTTGTAACGTTTCGATGGAACTCAGGAGCTGGGAGCAAATAATATGGCAAGATCGTTTACATGGAACATATCTCAGATCCGGCAGACAGCAAGACGGGCAGATATCATCATGTCAAATTTCTTTCTACATCAATATCCATTTTACTAGAAGAGCATGATTGAACCATTCTAAGTTTTTGATATCCAAACCATCCTACTTTGACGGACAAACGTTGTCCCAATTGGCTAGACAATGGAAGTCACTGGCGCTCTCATGCACCTTTTATAAAAAAAAAAAAAAAAACATGCCGCCATCTGTCAATACGATGAAGCACACCTTAAAGATAGACGTGAGGCCAATTATCAATGATTGTCTACCGGCACTTGTGATTAGAGGTTCTATCGTGCTTCTTTTTGAAAGTGCAATTCTATTGTGCTTAAAAAAAGCTCTATTGTCCAGAAAAAAAATATTCCATATATATATATATATATATATATATTCCCAAGTTTAAAATTAAGATGTAATTTATTTATTTATTTATTTATATAGAGAGAGAGAGAGAGAGAGAGAGAGAGATGGAAATTGCCCATTATTCATTGTGTGAGAAAAAATGAAATGAAAATTCTAAAAAAAATAAGCATGATACATTAAAACAAGAAAATAGAAAAAATAGAAAAAGCAACAATAGCATGGTATCCAAATAGCTAACATTTGCCCTCTACCTCATGTCAAGCATTTTGAAACCATAAATCTGATTAGTCTCAGCATGCCCATAAGTTTAATTATTATTATTTGATAAGGTAAAAGGGAAAGTGGGGGATAAATTTTCGTCGCAGCATGCCCACAAGTTCTCCCTCCAGAAACAACCATGTTCATGTCACGACACAGCTCCAACACTCTAAAAGAGTTGAAGCCGACCTGTTCCTGATACTAATTACGTTTTCCATCATACTTGAACCTAAATATCAGAAACAACATTGCACCATTCAAATTTAACCCGGGTTTGAGTTCACCAACCCTCGCCGGTTCGGTTTTCAGCACGTGTAACCTAACCATTGAACATTACATGCATATTAGATAACAAAGTATAAGTTTAACAAGGTTGTATTTAGAACGACTTCGACCTAACCTAATAATTTTGACTTGTTCTTTAAGTCAACCAAGAAAGTCCACATTAATAGACCTCAAAGTCGATACTGTTTTGGTGTTTAGTCTCAAAACTCGCCGATCCTAGATTTAGATAATTCTTCTTATAAAGACCCAAAACATAAACAGTGCTACAGAGTGTGTGGACCCAATCTTTTTCCAAACCAGACTGTATTGGTTGGGCAGGCGAGACAAAATTTGGCCACCCCTTGACCTCATCTATAGTTCTATTTGAACCCTGGTCCAACACAGTATATTGCAGGACCAAAACCTAAGAGCCCAAGTCTGACCAGAGGCTCCGGTCCTTGGCGGCTGGCTTGGTGCGAGCAAGAAGCTATCCATTGCCGCCACGCCTCCCGCATCTGCGCCTATAACCTGAAAACAAACCGGGGAGAGACGGGTTTTATGATATCAAAATAACAGTATAGAGACGGACGTAGAAGTAGACACAAACGTAAAGCCTGAACGTATCGATCGCTATTGTTACCCTATTATTTATTGTAAGCGGAAGGGGAAGTAGGGAAGAAAAGACGAGGTTTCTCTCCTTTCCACGCAATAAATCTTCCTTCTCTCCATCAATCCATCGCCGCTTGGATTAGCTTCCAATAATTCCCTTTGTCAGCTCCCCTTTATCTGTTTCTCTTCCCCTTCCCCGCCCTCTCTTTCGCCCTTTTTTTTTTGTTTTTTTTTTTTTTTTTTTGATACAGCGCACTCTCTTTCGCCCTTTCAAGAACACTTTCGATTGTTCTGTCTTCCTCGGTCTCTCGGCCTTCTCGTCGATTCCGAGACGGATTCTTCTTCTTGGCATCGGAAAGACCCGATTTTTCCTAGGGTTTCGGTGCGTCGATCGCTGGGAGGCGTCTAAGTTCCATGATTCGTGGGTGAGTTGCTGGCTATGTAATCTGTAAATTCTTTCTTTTGCAATTTTTTGGTATTGGTTCTTGGGCTGATTTCTTGAGCTGTTTCTGGTTTTGAGGTGATGATCCTCTGTTGAAATTCTTGGAATTGTGCATCAAAATCTTTTTTCTTTTTTTTTTTAAAAAAAAATGTATATCGTCGAAATTGGGATGGTTTTTTCTTGTTGCAGTTTAGAATTTATTTTAACTGCTTTTTTTAGTTATTCTGCGACGGTGTTCATTGGTTCTAGATACACTGGGCGCTGATGACTTTTCTTGAAATTATCTGGGTGGCATCAATGAAACAGGAACCAGTATTCTCTACGGAGAAAAGCCCAAGAAAACACTGATTTCAAAACGTTAGCTTCTTAAGGTGCCCCCTGTTATCAAGATAGTACCGAAGCGATGGAAATGTAGACGAAAGATACGAAAGAACTGCCTGCTCCCAATCCTGAGTCTGCTGAATTTGATGGGTCTGCCTGTTTTGGAACACCAAAGGCTAGTAATTAGCAGGATGCATAACAGTGCCAGCTTTGACCATAATAGCATTTTCAGCAGCCTTCAGAAAACAAATTTTCCTTCATATTGAATTGCAAACATATCTTTGTAGACTATAGGTGATGAGTCACTCAACCAGGGTGAGACTGTTAAGAGCATTCTGGAATGTATGGCAGAGAATTCATATGGAACATTTATGGTTTTTTGTACGGTTTACGTTATTTTCTTCCTTCACTTCCTTTTTGGCTTTTAATTTGCTTGACTAAATACATTGTTGGAAGTGTACTTCTTTTCATTTTTTTGTATTATGAGAATAACTGTTTGTTTTGTTGTCTGAACCAAGTAATTTGAATGGTGTTAGCCTCGGTTAATATACAAAAATTTGCTACTAAAAGAAACAATCACATTATTGATATGTGAGTATAAAATAATTGATCATTCTTAAATTCATGAAGAATGAAACTATCATGGACATATAGTCAGAATAGATTTAGACTCTGGTATCAATGTATGAAAGTGGTTCATTTGATAGTATATCTAGAAACATAGATTAAATTTCTGATTGGCATGGTTGGCATGACAGTGGTAAATGAATATTTCTAATCATCTATATAAATCCTCTCAAATTAATATAGTTGGTATGCCAAGGTTTATCCAACCAGAATTTGAAACAAGAAAATACAAGATATTTGGAGGATAAGCATGTGGGCCCAATCCATTACCGATTGTCACGAACTGAACATATGAATTTCTGTGTATCCTTAAATAAAAATGGAGGTGTTTAACATTTAGCTTCATGAAAATATATCTATGAATCATAATCTTATAATTCATCTTCTTAGTTCTTATTAAAAGCTTCAACCCTTTTCTTTATCTTTCAGATGATAAGATTGTGGCATGGACTGGATGTATGTGCTTGCCTTGAGTTTTTATGAATGATGACTAGTGCTCAGAAGGGTGCAATTGCTCCCAGCAGGTTCAAATGGCCATGGAGAAGCGAATCATCACTAACAACTCAATTGCTTAGTGACACACCACCTGAGATAGAATTGTCTGACTACAGAAGGTTGCCAAGTTCTGGTAGCGAGAGCCCATCTGGACTTCTTAATGATGAAGGACTTAAATCAGAACCAATTGATGATTTAGATCTGTTCTTTGAAAGGCTGTATAATTATTACTGTGAGAAAGGTCTTCGGTGCATCATCATCAAGTGGATAGTTGAAATTTTAAGTGTGATCTTCATGATATGTTTTATTGCATTTTTCTTATTGTTTGTTGATTGGAATGCCTTGCTTCATGCAAAGTGTGGGATAGAAGCAGTGGAGTCAGGAAAAAAGCCTTGTGATCTGGCAAAAGAGGTCATTAAGCAGCATCCATTGGTTCCTTTAACATTTACCAAAGTAATGATTGTTGGGTCCATGGTTATATTGACTTTCTATGGACTTTTCAACTTTCTGAAGTTCTTTGTACAATTCAAAAACATGGTGAAAATTCGCCACTTCTATTATAATAGGTAATATTGCGGATTTATTTTTATTCGTTCTTAGTCTTTTGAATCGTTAATTAACCATAGTTCAATTTATCTCCATTTTGTCTTGTTCAGTCTTAATGTCACAGATCGTGAAATTCAAACAACAGCTTGGCCTAAAATTCTAGAAAAGCTTGTACAATTACAGAAGTCACAACAGCTTTGTGTGGTTAAGGATCTCTCTGCTCATGAAGTGATTATGCGAATAATGCGCAAGGAGAACTACTTAATCGGGATGCTCAATAGAGGTGTTCTTGCATTTCCAATTTCTGCATGGGTTCCTGGAGCTGGCCCAGCTGTCAATTCTAGAACAAATGGAAGGAAACATCATCTAATCCTACCAAAAACTCTTGAATGGACCTTGAATTGGTGCATATTTCAAAGCATGTTCGACAGGTAAATTATTGGAATTACCTTGTGTTACTTGTGTCTTCATTTGAGATTGTGGGTTGTGAATAAGCAGTTGAATATGTACCAGTTTTGGAAATGCATTGGGGATAACAAACCATGCATATTAAGGGGGAGAAGGATGTTGATTATATTTGTTATTATGACTATTAATAATTTTTCAATTTTTATGTACTTTTTAAGTCAAGCATGTAAAGAGCATCTATTTGTTCATGTTCTAATTTTTCATCATATTCATGATTACGGCAAGTCTACTCTGCACGTGTTCAGCTTGGAACATGTGGAATTAAAGATTAATTAACAATAACCTGCACCTTTATAAACTTTTGCCTTTGTAATATGGAGAATAGAGATGGTGGTGTGTATTTGTATTAGTCTCAAAAATTGGATATAAGTTGGTATACAATGACATCATACTCTTGAGTTATTGGAATATTTGTGTACTGGCATTTTCTTACATAATCAGACATAATAGGCATAACCTTGTCTCAAGAGCATGGCAGACCTTAAATACAGGCATATCCAAATTCTAGGTATCACTAACCTCAAAAGAGATGGTTGGATCTGAATAAACACATGACTAACCTCATATAGATGGGTAAGGCTTCATGGAAATTGTTATTCAAATAAATGGATGTAATTATATATTAAAATTTCAAAAATAAATTTTATTCTCATGGTGTTTGATATGCACGTTTGCTTTCTAACTTTTTTGCTTTTCGATTAATTGTGGATTGTCATATCAACCATTTGGGGCAGACATAGGATCATGTTCTGAGTTGCCAATGAAAAATAATGTTACTGAGTGGTGATGATGCCCATGAGAAAGAAATCCATGGAAAGATGTGTGGCGTATAAGGAAAATATAGAGTGAACTGATCCTGTAGAATTGTTGATATGTTTTTTTATGGCTTTATAATTAGCATGTGGAATCAGATTTGGTAATTTTTATTATTGTTGCGTTTATCAGTTTTATTAGAACCAGTCACTTCATGTATTTATCTGGTCATTAAGAAGTGAGGATCATACATTGTAGTCAAATTTCTTTGCAGTAAGATCTTGTAGGTGGTATAACATTTCTTTTATTTGCAAATTTTGAAAGTCATCTTCTTGTGGGTTAACATCTTTTTTGGAAAAAAAAAATGCAGTAAATTTTGTGTCCGAAGGGAGTTTCTCACAAATTCTTCATTATTAAAAAAGAGACTCGTGGTTGTTGGGATTGGGATGTTTCTCATAGCACCATGCATTATGATCTTTATGTTGGTATATCTCTTCCTCCGGCATGCCGAACAATTTTATAATCATCCAAGCATCGCGTCATCTCGGAGGTGGTCTAACTTATCAAAGTGGATTTTCAGGGAGTTCAATGAGGTACTTGTTTTACTCAGTGTTGAGACTTATCAGACATACTCTTGTGCACCTTGTTTTTTCAGGAAATGATTAAGAATAGACTAGCAGTTTAATTTATTGATTGATATCTTACAACTCTTATATAGATTAGGAAGCCAATTTTAAGATTGCTTATGCATGAAGTTATGACCTCTTCATCATAAAAATAATGTGAAGTGTCCTGAATTTTAACTAATGAATCTTTTATATTTTTTAGGTAGTTAGTGTATCCACTGTTTTGGAAACATATTTTTAATATATTGAGGACTTACATAGGGAAGCTCACCATCTCGTGGATAAATATAAGGTTTACAAAGATAGGCAATTTGCTAACAATTCATTAGCTCTCCTGTCATCATAATTAAATCCTTTTCTGATCAACATGGGATCATTGATGCAATATAGCAATCTCTTAAGAAGGCTTCATGGATTAATCCAGCATATTTTAAAGATTTGCTGTCAACTTAACATCAACTTCGTAAAATTGCTGCGAGTTTCTTGGACAGAGGCATATTTGGACTAAAATGGTGCTAGCAATGATGCCTGGAAGGTAGGGGTGGCAATTGGATCAGGTCGGATAAGATACGAATCCGGTTAGATGTGGGTCATGTTAGATGCTGGTCAAGTCAAAAATTCGTTAACCCAAACCCAACTTGTTTATTAATAGTTCAAAAATTTAGATCTGAACCCATCTTGTTTATTAAACAAGTAATCCGATCTGACCGACATAACATATTTATTAAATAGGCCAAGTCAAGTTAAACGGGTTAAGCAGGTTAAGTTGGTCTTTAACAAATTCAAATATATGTAAATGAGTTAAATATGTTAAGTAGGTCGGATTAAATAGGATAGAAATAGGTTAAACAGGTTTTAAACGGGTTAAATAGGTCACGTTATAATCCGACCTAATTATTAAATAGATTAAATGAGTCAAAGGTCTAAACCTGAATCCAATCCATTTGATAAAAAAAAGTCTACATGGGTTGACCCATTTATAACCCAAATCTATTTATGTCAAACCAAAACCTGATTAAAGTAGGTCGTTCATGGATCAGGTCATAAATTGCCACCTTTGCTAGAAGGCCACATGATAAGTTAACAGCCTACCTTATCATCATAGAGGATGCTAATGTAATCATTAACATATGTAGGAATTACCTTAGGCCTGCAAAGTATCAAAATGAAGTTGGAAGATGACCAATTTTAGTACAAACAATCACATTAATCTTTGATTCATGAGTCATAAACCAAAGAGCCAAATTGAAATATAGTCTCATAAGCGATTCACTAACATAGTGCAAATGTAAATAGGGGTGGGGAACTGATTTGCGGATCACCATTCAATTTGCAAAATTCATACTACAAGAATTTTAGGTTTAGACAAAACCATAAAATCTCAACCAAAGTGAATGGATTTCAGTGGGATATTGATTTTGAATTAATTTGAATTTTGGGGTTTAGACCTAAACCTGCTAGTTTCTTACAGCATTTCTTTAGATCAACTTGCTGTATTTTCTAATATAGCTGTAATAATTTGCTTCGTATTAGTATTTTTTAATCAACATATGCACTGATGCCTTGTTGGAATAAAAAAAATTTTTCTAAATAATGATGTGGAGATGTAAATGAATCCTACTTTGGAACATAAGTCATGCAGCTTTAAGGCCTACTTAATGTTTTCACGAGTCCTTAATGGGAAAATGTTGCAATTATATGGCAAATGCTTGGATGATAGGGAGTTTATGCAAGGACTGCTTTCAAATATCATTGATGTTTTTATAATGATTCCTGTAATCACTGACTTTTTTTATTTATTATTCTTCTTTCTTACATTCCAGGTTGACCATTTGTTCAAACATCGAATAAACAGCAGTGTTGCAAATGCTTCAAATTATTTAAAGCAATTCCCATCTCCTCTTATCACCATAATTGCCAAATTTATATCATTTGTTTCTGGTGGTTTGGCTGCCATTTTGATCATCATTGGGATTCTGGATGAATCTCTGCTAGAGGGTCATGTAAGCCTATCAATAATGCTGATATTACGTTTTTCAAAATGAATTTTTGTTATTTTTGACTTTTCTGCCTTGACTAAACTCTGCAGGTATTTGGTCGAAATTTATTCTGGTATGCTGCTGTTTTTGGAACTGTAACTGCTATAAGTAGGGCTGCTGTAACAGATGAGCTTCAGGTCCTTGATCCAGAAGGAGCAATGTCTCTGGTTGTCCAACAAACACATTACATGCCAAAGAGATGGCGTGGTAGAGAAAACAGTGACTCTGTTCGAGTAGAATTTGAAACCTTGTTTCAGGTAAAAAATTTATTTGCTTCAACTGTTCTGGTAGTTCTGCTTTTGATTTTGCAATTGTTGTACCATAATAAGTGTTGGGATAATGCAATGATCAAGGAATCTTTGGTTAGGTTAATTATATTGTCCATATACTGAGTCTTGATTTTGACCTTGGTCAATTGCTCAGGTTTCCACAGGATTTTGATAATCAGGGTTTCATGCATCACAAATTCCTTTTTAGCCTCCCCCCCCTCTGTCCTTCCCCCTTTCTGCCCAAGATATGCAAATCGTAGATCCAGCTGACTTTGGAATCCATGATGGTTTCTCGGTTGTTATGTTCTTGTAAAAGACCGGTTTTCTCTCCCTAGGCAATCAAGGGTGATGCCAAATCAAGTAAAATGCTCGTCATTCTCTTTCTTCTGAAATTGTAGTTAAGAAGTTTGCTTGATATCCTTGCCACAATTTTAGTGATCAAGGTTGTGGAATTTTGACTCTACCCCAGAATTTGTTTTGTTCATGGAATCCTCCATCTTCTCTAAAGGTGTAGAATTGGTTCATTATCTTGTTATTTCTTCTCAATAGCTTGTTCACCCTATCATTTCTTTTAAGACTCTATGATATAATGAGGAAAAGAATCACCTTCTCTTGTAATGAAAGTTTAGGGCTCCTATCATCATTACAGGAAAGGTTTAACAACCTTATTCCTGATGAAGCTTCCCATAAAAGCAAAAGGAAAAAGAAATGAAAAGAAGAAAGAATTATGAATATAGCCCCATGAAAAAAATTTTAAAGTCAAGCGATAGCTAAACAAGGGCTCTTAAAAAATTAGTGAACTCAAACTAGGTTTTCAAAAGCAGCCATACAATAAGACTGTAGGGGCTTGGTTGGGTGCTCATGTGACTGGTGGGTGATAAGATCTCGTCACTTCATAAAAAATTAAGATAAGCAATCTGGTCACTGAGATATCTCTATTATTATAATAGGAATTCTTGGGGTTGTGTTTCTAACCCCAGAGTTGCACTCACCATATTTGTGATACCAGGCCCTAGTTCTCATGTGCAACATTTGTGCAGAGCTCTAGTTCCAGGAATTGGAGGAGAGATGGATTCCCTTATCCCAATTTTTTAGGAATATGAAGATTTACTTTTCACTAGAATTCATTTTCCTAAATTTTAGCAATTGCATGCTCTGGCTGCCTTCCTGGATCTCTCAAAATATCCTTCCATATTTGACCTCTCTTCTACAAGGCTGCTGCTTTGCAGAAGAGTTTCGCACTAATATCTCATGGGTTCATCCAAAGAGGCCCTTAAATTTGGAGTCAAGCCAGGATACACTAAAAATCCTGATTGTGAGGCTCTTGATCTTTTAAGGTGCACTCTCCTCTCGTGAAAGTTAAAATAAATGTAGATGCTATCTATATAAAGATGGATCAGGTGAAAGGCAAAATAAATGCAGATGCTATATATAAAGATGGATCAGATTCTATCGGCAACTCTATAGAAGTAAGAGCTCCTGATATCTGTAATGCTTATCGGTATATGCTTACACTGATGAATTTTCCAATTTTCTTGAAGTAGTTTAAAGTAACACATTTAGCAGAGGACTAGACAAGAAACTTTGGTGATTGAAATTTAAAATTGTCCTATTTAAAAATATGGCTATCTCCAGCATGGCAACTTGCTTGCAAGGACTTGAGAAAGTTGCTGATGGTGACTCTTTAACAATGCAGTATACTGGAATGATGCTAGTGGAGGAGATGGCATCAATTTTAGTCACTCCATACTTGCTAATATTTGTTGTACCAAAGGTAAATTTTGCTGCTGCTTTTGAGAAACTGTCATATTTTCTAGGCATCTAAAACCTTTTTTGTTGATTTACAGCGTGTTGATGACATCTTGCACTTCATTTCAGACTTCACTGTGTATGTTGAAGGTGTTGGCCATGTTTGCAGGTAAATAACTCTCTCTCTGTTTAGTTATTTCTTTGTAATAATCAAAAAGCTCACCCCATTTTATCAAGTTTAACCTTGGTTTTGTACTGTAGCTTGAGTTTGTTTGACTTTGAAAGGCATGGAAATAGAAAATATGGTTCCCCATTTGATGCTGCAAGAGACATGAGAAGTTCCCAAGGGAAACTAGAAAAATCATTCTTAAGGTATTCTCTGCCCCCCACTGTACGTGCTCACACACAAACTACTGAAGCTTGTTAACCGTGTCTTTGATGTCACTCACAATTCTTGGTGTTGAGTTGATGGGGTTTCTTCTGATTTTGTATATGTTATTTGAAGATATTTACTCACTTCAATTCCTTGCACTTCAACTTTGGTATTTGTAGATTACTGATTATAGAAAGTTCAGTTATTCTGTGAAAAGCATGTCTACTAGATTATATTGTAAATGTATACATCTTATTTGTTAGCACTATTGTTGTATTTTCTGGTTACTGTAGCATTTATTTCTTGATGGAAGAAACAAGGTTGGTGTATCTGATTGTTTATTTGAGGGCATAATTGATTTTATCTTTATGCAAATAGATGTTGAGCATATCAATTAAATAATATTTAAAAGGAAAGAAATCAAGAAAATAGTCAAACAACAATATGCTAGTACAGACACATGTTACCTAAGAAACAAGAAGAATTTGTTAAGCAATTGCTTATTATTTAAACAAGAATTGACGTAAAAAGGTTTGGAAAGGAGGACTGACCAATTAGCAAGTGCGCAAGGTCAAACAAAACCAAAAAATGTGTAAAAGTGTCATCAAACATTAATCATGCATCTCTTACTACTACTTGTCAAGGGTGAAATGGCCTGGTGGCATTGTACTGCTTGGGTTTCATGGGTCACTAAAGTAAGTTTGCTTAGGGTTGCAAAGTGAATGGTTCTAGTCGTTTGCTAGTTGGGAAAGCCAAGTCTTACCACCTAGTGTGATCTGTGAGGATCATCAAACACAATGTGAACCATTTTGGTTGCAACAAGTAGGGCTGGATAGATTCCAAGAGAATGATCCACCGTATCCAAATCGCAAGCCAAACTTCTGAAAGCCATAATTTAGTCATACGATGCTTGATTGAGATGATTTTTTTTAAAAAAAAATTAGGTAACCTTTTGAGATCTACAACTTAGAATCAACCCCATAAGGACTAAAATGGATTGAAATTTTATTGTTTGAGCCTCGAAACAAGCTAGTCAAACTGAAAGTTATTTTTTTCAAAAAAATACTTTGATCAGGCATTATCTCTTGATTCATGAAGAATTAGGTAAAGCAACAAAAGGCAAAGTTGAGATCTACCACTTGTACGAGTTTAGTTTTTTATTTTTTATTTTTTTTTGGGGGGGGGGTGATTTTTTTGCTAGTAATTTTTGGAGGCCTAGTTCTATTTGAACTAGGAAAGGAATCTAACCCAAATTGTGCAATGAAGAACCTTACTACTATTATAAATAGGGGCTATATATTTCAGTTTATGGAGGTGTAGGTCATCAATAAAAGAAAAGGGGATGTAAACCTTATTTTTGCATTTTTTCTATTTTTTTCTAATTTTCTTTTGAAAGTTTTGAGTTGAGCAGGTTGAGGGTATTCTTCCTTCTCCCCAACCAGATAAGGATCCCTCTTGGGTTCATTGGATTTTTAGTACTTGAAGTTGCAATCAGCTTTTTTTGTTGGGGGACGGGTGGATTTTGCATTGTTGCTACAAGAGACCTTGGTAAATCTGCCATTGGGCTTTGAATTTCCCATGCAAGCTATCTGGAGAATTGAAATTAACTCCACCAAAGAGCACTCAAGAAAAAATTCTTATTCAATTATTATGTGTAAAACTACATGCATAAGGGTTTGTATAGATCCTAGGGTCCCTTCTATGAGTGATCCTAGGGTCCCTTCTATGAGTGAATAGGATGGGATCGCTTGGAACTTAATTCAAACATGAACTATTATAAAATGAAACCAGATAAAATTGATTCAAATATGAACACTTTGGAAGAGGTGTAAGATGGATCCAACTGTTCAAGACCTGCCACATATGTTTGTGCAGTTGATGTTCTGGGGTCTTTTTCTGAGTCAAACAAACGAACAAGATCTGACACTTGGTTACCTGGTTTGTGATCAGTTCTTTTTCTGCATACGAGGTTTCTGGTGAGTTCCTTTGATGCATAAAGTTGATAAGGAAACAACTTCTGTCAAGCTGCTGATGTCTTGGAGCTAATTAAAATTTAAAGTTTTCATTATGAGAATGTAAATTTCTTTCATAGCTGTTCAAAATGCTCACCTACATACATTGTAGGTTGTGGGTACATTAATCCCTGGGCCCATCAGCAGCCTAGTATAGCAAATATCCACATGAATACTCTTTCTAGAGCTTCAAAACCTGATTCATGCATGTCCTTGACATGTTATATCTTCAAGTGACAGAGATCTGTTCAACATATTCCTGTAATATATCTGTAGTTTTTTAGTTATTACAAATTCAACCATTTTTGGACCTCTTTATGAAATTAGATATAGTAATTGACTTCAAAATGATCAATTGTGTATAATAATATCATATTACATGCTTCTATTTTTGGGGGCGGGGGGTCATTGGAGAGCATCTGACTGGGGAAACAAAAAGTGGAAGGGTGAAGGAGAGGATGAGATTGTGAGAAAGTGAGATGTTCTTATGAATCTCCCTTTTTTATCAAGACGAATAACTACACATGATGATAATAATTTAACTTCTATTTTTTTCCAATTAACATTGACTGTGAATACCATGGGCTTCTTAGCTTCTCTATCACTTGATATTCTCCGACCCATAAGCTTTCCTATATCTTTTCCCACCCTCATACCATTTAGTCCTTTTGGCGCTGACATTTTGAAATTCAATTATAGAACCTGAGATTTTTCTTTTGAAAATGTGTTTTGTGTGTGTGTGATTTTTCTTTTGAAAATGTACTGTGCATGCGTGCATGCAAATAAATCAGAGTGCTTGAATAACAAACGTTGTCCTGTATGTATGTATGATACCATAGTATCTATATCGAACACCTAGGAGTGCCTGAATAACAAACATTCTCAGGACAATTATTAAGCAGAATTCCATTTTACTGATAAGCATATATAGAAACATTGCAAGATCAGGAACTGATGTCTCTAGATTTTGAGTTTTCTGACATTTCTAGTGCTTGGACATTTGGGACACTTCTGATGTTCCTGGACACTTCATACAATTAAATCATAATATCATTATTATGTGCCTCCCTTGGATACTACTGCATGGAAGTTATATAGTCTAACATATTAGTTAGAGAACCTTAATAAATTTTGTGAATAGAAGCATTAGTTCCAACTTTTTATTTTTGTTCACATGATCAATTGATATTTTCACACAATATAAGATATAGGTGTATCATCATGTCTGATTTTTAAGAGTTCCCTTTTCAAATTATTCTAGACACTTCAAGACTTTAACACCTATGTCATTTGTCCTAGTATCATTACAAGAAATTGACAGAATTCAGAAAGTATCAGGGCAGTTATAATGACAATCTTAGGAAACAAAAAAGATGATGAAGAGAGATGCAGGGAAAAAAAATCATAAATAAACTGGAACTCATTTAGAAATATGGATGGAAAACTTAAAAATCGAGCCCTTGATAATTATAGGTACCTGGGAGGAGGTTCTAGATTGAACCGTGGAAGTGTCTCCCAAGAGTATGCTCAAGTAATCTTTATTACTGGTGCTCTTGCAATTAATTTGACGAACATCTACATATGCACGCATTCATGCATAATGCATGCATGCATGCCTATACTGTGTATCTAGTCTAACATACCTCTGTTTATATGAGCATGCATATATACATTATATATAGAGAAGAGGGAGGTGAACTAAGATCCAGTCAATTGGATTTGATGTCAAATCCGATCAGGTGAAATCCATAAGACATGGGTCCGACATCAATGATGGGAGCCATTGAATGTGATATATACCATCTCTAAACTACTTATAGACAAAAAAACATGTGATTTGGAGACGCTAGCCTATGTATCAATTGGTCAAAAATGGATGATTTAAATAATACATATGCCTATTTTTGACCGTTCAATGCATTTGCTAGTTCTCCGAATCATGTTATTTTTAATGTTTAATCAATTCAAAGATAAAAGATCACATTCAGTGGCTTGTGTCATCGGTGTTGTACCCTTGCCTTCCGATTTGGCTAGATCAGATCTTACCTGAAATCCGGTCAAACATAGCATATTTCATCTCTCTCTTTATCTATCTATCTATCCATCCATCTATCTACCTATCCATCTATCTATATACACACACGTATATATGTGTGTATTCATGCATGCATGCAGCTTTGACTTCACTTTGACTTGATATCAAGAGCTAGAAGCCACGCATGTATGTATGTATGTATGTGTGTATGTATGGAGAGAGAGAGAGAGAGAGAGAGAGAGACTAGGTTCTGGTTGACCAGATTTCAGGTCGGATCTGATCAAAGAGAAATCAGCAGATGGGGTCCAACAATAATTGTTCGAGTCATTAAATATGAACTACTTGTAAATTGTCTGGATACCAAAATTCTTGCATTTTACTGACCCCTAAGCTATGCATCAAGTGGTCACAAGCAGGTATTGTATCATGTTCATATAAACATCCTGTTTTTGACCACTGGATTCATGGACTAGGATTTTCCAAATTACATGATTTTTTGTATGTAGGTAATTTTGAATTTGTAGATCACATTTAATGGCTTAGATTTTTATTGTTGGACTCTTGTCTTCCAGTTTCACTGGTAGGATTCAATTTGAAATCTGGTCAATTGGGGCCTAGTTAACCTCTCTCTCTCTCTCTCTCTCTCTCTCTCTCTGTTTATACATATGCACATGCTTATTTTATTTTAAAATAACAAGGATCTGATTGGCAAGCATGCTGAGGGAAATCCTGAAATTGGTGACTTGCAGCAATGACTAGGCCCAGTTTATCAGAATTAGTTGTTGATTATGTTATTTTTTGGCCACACGCTCAAATCCTGTAAGCTACAGGCCCCACCCCATCTCAACTGCATCTATTCACAGGCCTGCCCTCAAAATGAAACCTTTTTGCTAATGTGAGAAAATTGTCTTCATTTTAAAGTAAAGTTGAAAATTCTAAGATTTTGAACCAAATGAGAAAATTTCAGATTGAAACAGATGAATAAATCAAGGACTAACTTTCATGTGACAACCTCCTCTCTGATTTTCATAGTTAGAGCTAAAAGGGTATACCGTTTAGGAGGAGGCAGGGAAGATGTCCATAATAAAATAAGCCCAAGTAATGAAAATGCCTGTTAAACTCTAAGCAAAAATATGGGTCTCTTTGTGTTTGATTTAGTGTGGAGTGTTTGTTTTGCATGTGTTATTGTATTTCAATGTTTACCTTGGCAGTTGCTAAACTATGCATCTCATTCTTGTAATTTGACTTCTTTTTTGTACAGTTTCCAGAGCACCTACCAGTTTTGGGAACCAAGTGCTCATGGTCGACTATTCCTGTCCAACGTTGGTAAATTTAGGGAGCAACATATGCATCATCCAGGATCCCATCTGGAATGTTCACCAAACAGGACATGGCAGTTTACCTCAGGTTTAAGAGGCCAGGGTGAAATCACTCATAGGTCGAGGAATGTTTACAGCAGGGGCATTTGTACAAACGATTATCCCTTGGACCACTGTCTGCTAGATTGGTATTACACATCTCAGCCTCTGCATCCAGTAGACAACTCTAATGACATAAAACTGTCATCTGTTGATGCTGCACTTGGTCCAGGCCGAGATATGTGGTCCCTGATGAACAGACCAGAAGCTGAATTTGAGGTGGAAGATAAAAGCTGGGATCTTTCCTTCTCAGATAGAATACAGAGTCACTTAGAGGCTTCCACTTCCAGCCCTTTCCTCAGGGATGATGATGCCCTTCAGCAAAGGGATTCATTACACCATGCTGTTAACCATTGGTGGGCCCGCCCCTTCCCTCAGTCATCCGGACCCCAAGCTAGTTTTCTCGAGCCTCCAAACTATGGTGATCCCAATATTAGTCATCACAGTGATTATTTGTCAGAAAGGAGTATGGAGGAGCAAGGGAGTGATGACAGAGGTGATAGAAACTGGAAGAACATCCACACAATGTCCAGGACGATGTACCTTGATGACTCTGATAAGGATGAAGGGTTTGATCTCCATTTTGTGGATGATGCAGGAAAGAATGGAGATTCCAACCATCAAATAACGAATGTTTTTGGCAGTCCGTTATCAAGTCTTCCTGTAAGAATAATACCGCGGAGCAATGATCCAGTTTAAAGAAATGCACAAAGATCTGTAACTATTGCTTTGGAGAACCAATATTAGCCATACTCTTCATCTGCAATGGAAAAGGGTAAGGGCTAGGGTGGATTCTGATGTTCTGTAACTGTTGGTGGGAAATGGGTGGTATTCTTTTGTGCATAGATTCTTTACTCCTAGAACAATTTTTTGTGGCAAGTAAATCACGTAAGCCTGGATACAGGAAGCCCACCTCTCCCAACCCAGAAGGAAACTGTTTTAAATGTAAACATTGAAAGCAGATGCCATTATACTACAATTCTTTCAGAACTCATACTGACTGCTTTTCTTTACAACACACTCATTCTAACATGGATGGCATAAAGAAGCATTAGATCTGCAGCTAAAACTAGCTCATTGTATGTTGATTAAGTGACCAAAGGGAAGAAGGTTTGTCTTATTTATTGGACCGGGGGTACCTCTGGATGATTAATTAACCTGGTAATGGTTGCACGGTGGACTATAATTGTGCCTCGACCTGTTTACTTTGTTCATTCCTGATTGGTAGTTGGCCATTTGCGAGAATGTGACTGGAGGTGAATCAGTGGATGGTACAGTTCCACGAACCTAGTCTCTTTTTGCAAGAAAGCTTCTGAATTATTCATTTATATCTTTTAACTTCTCTTCAATTTCAGAGATGATAGGCCGGCCAATTTCAAAGTCCTTGGTTTTTATTTTACTCTTCTTTCATAACCACTTCTGATGATGTTGCCGTAAGCTTTATTTAAGCTTCCTTAGCAATGTGATTTTTGCAATCAATGTAATTTCCTTTCGCTTGCTAGATGGAGGTTATGGTTGCTTAAAAAACTAAACCATGTTTGACGCTCATTTCAGGTTGGTTATCAAAATCAGGAAATGATGATTTGTAGTTTAAAGTTATTTCCACTTAATGATTCTAGTAGGCTATCAAAATTAGGTAGATTAACGGGGCATTTTCAAACTAGCTCGTGCCAAGGTCCGGTAAATGCTTTGCTTTGAAGTAAGTCTTGGTAATATGTTGATGCAAATCAGTGAATATCTTTTTCAGATTAGACAGGTGCTTTTGACAAAGATTTACATGTCTGTCTGATTAAATTGGATGACAAAAATACAAAACATAAGTCTTTGCTAAGTCTTGTAATTTGATATATGATTACATGTTTCTAATTATATAAGATTGTCAAGGCAAGTTTCAGCATTTATACAAACATAAGACTGATTAAATCAGTGAATATCTTTTTCAGCATTTATTGTCAAGGAAACTTCTCCAGTATAAGAAATGTGCTTGGACTCATGTTTAGCTTGTAGTATATACAAGTCAAATATGAGCAAAATTCCGGCCCAGTTTAGACCCCCTGATTCTAAACCTTTTGTTTTTGATGGTTTGAAGCTGGATTGAAGTCGGGAGGTTTTTAAAATTGTTGTCATTTGCCTCTTTACTCGGTCTTTAATTCATTATTCATATAGTAATAATAAATACCGTATTATTTATCAAACCTTTCATTGGAGTCAACCATCATATCAGACATGCATCCGAGTCAACCCTCGATGTGGATGATCACCTTAGTTAATCTCAACCGTCCCATTATCTGGACCAACTCTTTCGAGGGCATCTCGTTCCATGGGAACTGTCAGGGTGACATGTATGGTCCTGATCTTCATCCCGTGATCTCGTTGTTCAATCCGGACCGTTCGTTCCGAGCATAAAGCATCATCGCACGGCAACTCCACATAAAAATTTCAATGCAGACGCCAGCCATATACAATTTCTAAGCAGGCGCAGGGAATCAACAGCGCGCCGTCCGCGACCGGCGCGGGGGAAGGAGCGGTGTGGTAATCCAGAAATTTCTGCGAAGATCCAGGGGCAACTAATTCCAGCGACCGCGCGGCCGGTCTGAGGTCTCGGTCTCCCTTACCTCCTCGTCGCGTGCTTTAAAAGGGGGATCCGGGCGGTCTCGTCCGATATATTCCAAACCTCCTGGCGTTTCCCTGGGCCTTCTTTTCTCTTCCAAGAATCCGATCGGCGCCAGCGAGCGAGAGATCTCCTCTCTCTCTATCTCTCTTAGTCGCTGCCCTTTGAATTGGATCGGAGCTCTCTCCGCGTGGAAGATGGGGTTCGTGTCCTTCGCTGGCCGTGTCCTCTTCGCCTCCGTCTTCCTCCTCTCCGCGTACCAGGAGTAAGCTCTCTTCCTCTCCCCTCTTCTCTTGTATCTTGTTCCATTTTGATCCTTTTTCGATAGATCTGCTGTTTTCGTAGCTGATATTGATCTGGAGGTAGCTAGGGCTTCGGACTCCTTGGTTTTTTCTTGATTTCCGGCCTTGGGTTTAGGGGATGTTTTTTTGGTCGGGGAGAGGGGGAGGGGGGAGGCTAGGGTTTGAGCTTATTGGCGTCTTCTCTGATCTTTACTGGCGTTAAGTTCTTTGTTGTAGCACTTTTTGTCAGGAGAAGTTTGGTTTTTCTGGTTTTATTTGTTTGTGCTTGGGTTTTTGTTGTCTTTCTAGCTATCTGCTTGGACTGAGATGGTGCTTTCGTTCGGATCTGGTAGTTTTGAGCCGGGGGATGTTTTTGTTTCATGGGGATGTTTTTGTTTCATTGCCTACGATGTCTTTTTTTCTTTTTTTGCAAATTCAGTATTTTCGATGGCTCTTGATTCGTAGTGGAGATCTATACGGGGTCTATTTATGAAGATCTCATGTCTTTGTACACGTCACTCTGCTTTCTGTGGATCTGTTTGTGTTTTCAAGATTAACTGATTTGTGGTTCAGACTTTGTTAAATTACCATCCTTTGCTATGAATTCTTGGTGCATAGGGGATTCAAAAGGCAACTATATGATATAGTTGGGAAACAAGACCCGATGGTTATGGTTCCCCCGTGTGGGGGATGTGGAGAGTAGAAATGCTGCAGTCCAGTATTTATTTTTACAGTTGAAAGGAGGAAACAAATTAATGGGAGTGGAGCAATGAAGGATAATCCTTTTTGAAGATGATGCATGTGATATTTACTATATTAAACTATATCGAACTCTAGCATGTTGTTGTCAATTTGTATGCTGTAATTTTTAATTAAGCAGTCTTAAGAGCCAAGGGAACTTTGTTCGACAGCAATGGTACTCTTTGGGTTTGTGATATTAAATTTCATGGGTGGTTATCTTTCAGAGAATTGAAACTATTGTTGCTGATATTTATGAGCATCTTAAGTTCTTTATATCAAAGTAATGAGTTTTACCATTTCTGGAAGAATTCTAAAACTGACATTGCCATTGTTTCTTTCACCTGTGTAGATGAACGTTATTTAATAGAGGCTGCTGTGTAGCTCTACTACTACCCTTTAGAGTATGGGCAAGAGTTATTGTCAATTGATAATAAGTTATGTAATATTCAGGCAAATGATGAAGACGCAAAATAATCGTGATGTGCAAATTGCTCATTGATCTTTCAACATGTGAGCACGCAATTTTTAATGTCTTCTGCTTGACTGATAGTTCCAGGAAGTTATATGATACATTCATAGGAGAAATATGTCATCCATCACTATTAGGGATTGCTATCAGCCATGTTAGTCCTTCCAATTTTCAAATGGATGCTTTACCTTGTGGATATGTCATTTATGAGCGATTGTTCTGGACAGCTTTATGCTTAACCTTAGTAAACATGTCTGATCCAATATATGTGGGTCAACTTGCAGGAATAAAGTCCTATATGTGTGCTAGTATTCCGGATCTGGTGATCATGCTTTATTTTTCAATTGATGGTAATTTTATGGTTTGTTATCATCAAGATGATTTCTCTGATTTTTGTTGATTATATTTGGCTTATATTTTGCCATTGTATCTATTAAGGTTCTGTCTACTCTTTATAACTGGAACAAAATGGAAAGAATTCTAGAACCATTTCATTAACGAATATAGTATGATATGTAATGATGCTATGACATTGAGAAATCCAAAAATGAAATAAATATATTGGTGCATGAGTATCTTTTTTATGTTACAGATCGATGGGATCAAGTGAATAGTTTTGGAAGGAATCATTACATCCATTTATCCAAAGACTACATTCAAACACTGATTCATGATGTGGTGTTGAGCTTTTATAGAACAATATTTTTATTTAGCAAGTAAAATGAGTGATTTTGTCAATTTTGATTGCATGTATGTGAAGGAGTAGAAAACCAATCAGGTATGTTTTGCCTTATATTCCGGATGGAAAAAGGTTTTGTCTTATACTAGTAGTGATGTGAATCTTTATGATGGTTAGTGGATGTTGAGTTTTAATGAATTTTTCCCAGGAACATGTACATCTAGCCAAGCACGTTCAGTGAGAGTGATTATTTGCCCATTGTCATATATCAAGAACTTCAAATGTTATATTGAACTTCTTCACCTTGTATGGGAGTGTTTATCATTGGATTATTAATTGTATGTGTTGGAGGTCTCTTGATTGCCAAAGTTGCGTACCATGTTTTTTTGCATGCACCCACCTCTTAGGTTAATCTACCCAGGTCTTTAATATAAGCTTCAAATTTTGTCTGGGCGATCCCAAAAGCATATTGCATTTTCCATCATGAACGATGCCTTGCTTCTGGATGCTTCATATTTCAAAACATTTTCATTCTTGTAGCAGGAGGCTTTATGGCCATAGGATATTCACTATTGGTTGATGAAATCTTTTATCGTTAGTTTTCTGTTACAATCCTTTCTCTAAACTTCTAACCAAACTTATGTCTGTTTGTTGGAATCTGCTCAGAGTTTTATATTTAGAGTTCTAGATTCTTGCAGGGCATATTTGGTTTAAAGAGAGGTGATAGTTAATAGTAATGATATAGAACTCAATAAGAGTGGAGAAAGTTAAAATCAGAAAATTGGTTTGTTCTTTAAAGAGAGGTGGTATTTAATAGTAATGACATAGGGGAATCAATAAGAGTGGAGAAAGCTTAAATCAGAAAATTTGTTTGTTCTCTAAGACTTGCTTGAAGATTTTCCATCAATCTTCTGGAATTTTGATTGGTGTATATCACCTTTTGATCTGAGAGAAGTGATAAAGATATTTTGCTGAGAAATTCAGCTAGAGAAGAGATGATGCTATCAAAGGAAGATGACACTTGAATTGCAAATTCATTAACAGAGAAGTAGAATTTACTTGATTATGGCTGAAATATGCTAATACAAGATCCATTTTTGATGATAAATGGATGTCATTCAATAACATATTTTCTTCCATTCTTGTATCCTATATTTCATTGTAGTCAAACATCAGGAATCAATGCTGGAAAAGCTATTAAATGATTCTTTGTCATTTTTGATATTTGTATGGATATGCATAGAAGTTGTGGATAACCTACAAGGATTTTCATTTGTCCCCTTAGAAGCTTTCTTGAAATTATCTTGTTAATTATTGTTGCCTTTTTTTTGAATAATGCGGCAGTTTCATGGGTGGCAACAACATAGGGTTTTTTTTTTTTTTTGGTTGTTATTTATTGCTTCATGATTGGGATAGGAGTATGATTTGGAGATGTTGCACCCCTATGAGCTTTTCCCCTCAAGGATTTGGATCTGGTGTAGATGAGTTTTTTGTTCTTTTTGTCAGAAGTGTGATACGAAACCTGGATGTGGTGTTTATTTTGAAGCCTCTATTTACTTCTGTTTGGAGGCATATTTTAGTGATACAGTGCAGAGTTTTTTATATATTTACTGTGTCTTGGATGGACCCATGTTTCTTAGTGATCTGTCTTGCAGAATGTTTGTTTGGATATGTTGTGTATGGAGCGGTTTTGCTATATTTGGAAGGCCTAATATGTTATGAATTAGGGCATCAGCACATGAACCTAGAAACACATCCAACTCCTAGAGTCCTTGTAGATTGCATATCTTATATGGATGTTTGTCAGACACTCGCACAGCCATCATTTTCTCCCCAAATTGTAGCTTTGGAAATTAGCAGAGAGGTGGACTTCTCCAAGAATGTTCGAAGTGTGCTTTTGTTCATTTTTTAGATATTATTCAAGAATATTGGTATTAAAATAACTTTGCAATCTGTGGTTTTTCTAGAATTCTTTATCTATTTTGGAAGTTTGAATGAGAAATATGCATGATGGCGATGGGACACCTGAACAAATAATTTATTATTAATATCTTGTTTTCCACAATATTTAAATATATACTCTTGTTAACTGTTTTTCCAATGTATTCCCCTATCACCATTCCGCACTCTTGCCGAGTTAAAAACTTGGACATATCTTGAAATCTAGTTCTCATGTCCATGTCTGTGCAACACTTAGCCTTCTTCTGCCCAAACTAGTTTCCAGCTTGCATCTATTGGAAAATACCATATACTCGCTCTGTTCATTCTAAATGTAGTTTTAATACATGGAGGTGTTTCTGTTTTTTTGTTGGAAGAGAAGCAACTGCTTTTCTCTAAGTAATTACATCATGTTTTGGTGCATCATCATCATTTGCCAAATGACAGGCATACCCTGTGTATGAAAACCATGTAGTACGATGCTTGGAGGGGTAAATGTGATATTTTGTGGTTGGAGCAAGCCCAAGATTTGCATTAGGCACAAGCAATGTTGTATAAAGAAATCAACTGTCTCCAAGTTGGAGATGCACACTGTTCATGTTGTACTCCACTTAAAATGCCTAGAAACCAAAAACCGTATGTTTGGGTGTCTTTATATGTTGCATAAATAGGGGTACAAAAGCGTAAGCCTTTAGCTGCATGATAAGGTGTTTTGCTATAACCTAAGCACCAAAATATATTGAAATCTGATCTATAGATATTGTGTCAAGTAGATCGTGGGTTGGCTGTATTTTTTCAATTTATATGCTGCTATGCTAGCACAATTACTACATTATTTTGCAACCCTTGACACATTGGTTGAGATCACCAAAACATATGACTTTTGGTTTTTAGCCATTTTAGTGGTGCTGATAATGATCAATGGTCTGAATTTGGATAGCCCACAAATTATCTTCAAAGAACTGAATCTTTACAGAAAGTTCCATGATTACCGTGTGATCTCATGTATCTACATGTCTGTATCTAAATGTTTTATGTGCACATGTTCATCTGTTTCACTTGTACATCTGTGTTTGTGTCTGATGTGCACAAGTGCATGTGACTTGGTTGGTTAACCTTGCTTTGCTGATAGTGTTTATGATATATTGGTCAGGCACCTTCTATGCTTTATGTTTGTGTCTTTCGAACCATGTACATTTTGTCACTTTGTGCTAAATGTTAATAAATCATGGTCTTGTCAGGTTTATTGAATTTGGAGTTAATGGTGGGCCAGCAGCAAAGGCTCTTAGGCCAAAATTCAACCTTTTCACGAAACATGTTTCAACCCATCTTGGGGTAGCACCACCACATGTTGAGGTGACCACTGACTTTGCCTTTTGTGTAACGTTCTTTGTGTTATGAAATATTACATATGCTGTTGTTGAATACTTGAATCCTTTTTTCCCCAGATGAAACATGTTGTTGCTACTACCATATTTCTGAAAGGGCTTGGAGGCCTTCTGTTTATCTTCAGCAGCTCCTTTGGAGCTCATCTCCTGGTTTGTTTCTAGTTCCCTAGATTATTTAACCAATCTTTATTATGTAGCTGGAGCGTTATTGGGTTCA
Source organism: Areca catechu (assembly GCA_021397845.1). NCBI lineage: Eukaryota > Viridiplantae > Streptophyta > Magnoliopsida > Arecales > Arecaceae > Areca > Areca catechu. Next base: position 49,108,046 of record CM038049.1, on the reverse strand, counting down.
ACAGGGCTTATGAGCATTTGCGTAATCATTGTTTGGAGTTAGTAGGGCCCCGCTTATTAGCAGATGGTGTGTTTGTCACCTTTGTTTCTATTAGTGTTAGGAATTGGGGTGGCATTAGACCTGCCAATATGGGCCTAACCCACGTAGATTGACATTATATAGGCCAGGCTGGGCTGGGCCCACTTATACAAATGAGTCATGAAATCCCAGCCCGGCCCGGTCCTGTGTGGGCCATGGGCTAGGGTCAGGCCGGGCCGGCCCATTTCGTGGTTCGCCATGGCATTTATGCCGATTGCCGACCTCGCGATGATGACTGACGAGGTCCTTCGTGACGGGGAGATCGGAGGCCAGATCTACGTGGAGAAGGATGGGGGGTGGGGGGTGCGGGGGCCGGGGAGATCTGGAGAGAGCAGGGGGCGGTTACTCGAGGTCCTGGAGCCATAGTGAGCGTAGTAAGGAAGATTGGAGGGGAAGGTCTCATTGATGTCGAAGACAGACGTCCTTCTCGTCGACAGCTGTGGCTAGCGGAGAAGAAGTGGTTGTCGGGGCTGAGGGCAAGGACGATGACGGCCTCGGAGTCGCCCTCGAGGGTCGCCAGGATGGAGGCATCAGCAGTGTCGACGACCTTGATCTGGTCGTCGCAGGCACAAGCGAGGAAGGCGCCGTCAGAGGAGACGACGAAGGCTCCCCCGCTGTAGAACTCGCTGCGACGAGGACACGTACAGGTAGTTCCACTTCAGGCCTACCGGAGACCGCGTCGCCATCAGTGGAAGTCCTGGGTTCCGGCCGGTATCATGGTCTCGCGAAAGAACGGCGACCGTGGTCGCGGAAGAAGAACGGCAGCGGCTTTGACCTAACCCTAACCAAGGGTCCCGACTCCCCTAGCTAGCTGAACGAATCTGAAGAGTTTGTGGGTGTTGCTGGGGTGGGTGCTGGGTTTGGATTGATCGAGATATGCGGCGGCGGGTGCCCGAGTTCCGGCCTCCTTCGCGATGGGGAGATTCCACATGCGGCGCTTTGACCTAAACCTAAAGGCTAAAGCTAAAGGTCCTAATTCCTAAACCAGTAAACCGGTTACCGTAGGGCCGTAAGGCTAACGGTTTTTTTTTTTTTTTTTAATTTTTTTATTTTATATCATGGTCCATGGTCTGACCCGGTCCTAATCTTGTTGAGCCCATGAACTATAGTGGCCAGGCCAAAAAGCCCACTTACATAAATGGATCAATTTTTTTCAGCCCGGCCCAATCCATTTATAGGTCCAAATGAACTGGCTCATGGGCTTTAGCCTATTTTGACAGGTCTAGGTGGCATTATTGTTTATAAGTATCTCAGCACGCCCTCCGGTCTAGATGGGTGGGCGGTGATTTTTGCATTTAAGGGTGCGCTTGCACCCGGTGCTGTTGTATTTCTGAAATGTCTTCACATCGGATATTTTGTTGAATTTCAACTAATGTTAATTAGCTAGCCGAATTTGTGGTGAGTAGCGATGCTGAAATACTTGGTGCTCGTGCAGCTTCTTTACCTGACATTTATTACTCCCGTGGTTTACGACTTTTACAACTATGATATAGAGACTCCAGAGTTTGTGCAGCTTTTCATCAAGTTTGCTCAGGTATGTGTTGACTATACTTTTTCCCATGGCTGTATATTCTGGCCTGGTTGTAGGATTTAAGATTTGAAATTAGATGGATAATTGATTGTGATTGACGTCTTGTTCCAGAATTTGGCTCTCTTTGGAGCTCTACTCTTTTTCTTGGGGATGAAGAACTCTATCCCAAAGCGACTGCCCAAGAAGAAGGTTCCCAAATCAAAAACAAATTAAGTTGAAAAGTTGATGGTGCATGCAGCGTAGGTTGGTGGGAGTCCGGTAATTTTCGTGTCTACACAAATTGAAAGCTACAACAGCTGTCATCCTCATTCCGTTCTTAACATGTATCGTGTTCCATTATGGGAGCACTTCCATTTTGAGATATGTATGGCGGAGTTAGGTTTTGTGTTTCTATTGTATTATTATTTCTAGAGGTTTGATTCAGAGACTATTACTCTTTTTTTATCTGGGTTGAAGCTCTTGCATAATTTATTTTGCAATTTAATTTAATTAGTGTTGAAATTGTTTTTGTCACCCAATTCCTCATTGATCTAATTCTAAAACAAGTTTCATGATGCGTCGAGGATGCTGATATCTTTGGACTTGGAGAGCACTCCCTTGACCCTAATTGTGTATTGACACTTTCCAAGATTGGAAACAAGTCAATGCCTGAACTTCTGTCTTGATCTGGCGTATTAAAATTATGATTTTGTTTACGGAGTGAATTGTTTAGCTGGTACTTTCTAAGCCCTTTTACCTGTTTCTTGGTACCCTTCCAGTGCCTCCGATTTCCATAACCTTCCATCTGAAGTCTACTTTTTAAACTAATATTTTGCTTCCCGTGGCTGGATAACCATCGGTTAATGTATTTACCAAGAGATAAAACTAGTTGAGGTCTTGCTTTGTTTTGGTTGTCTTTTTTAAAGCTATTTTTTGCAGCCTAGTTTTGTTCATAATAACTTTTGGTGCAATTTCTCTGGTTATTTTTTCAGTGGGTTTTCTTCATACATTACAATGATATCTTGAGTACAATTCCCTGAACTAATAGATCCTTTCTACAAAGTCACTGAATATGTCATACTGAACCAGTAAGTCTGTTTTGCTTGTCTCTTCGATGGAAGTACGACTCCTTCCAGCAACGTGGTCCAGATGAACAGATCGTAGTTTTAAGTTCCTATGATGTCACTATATAGCTTTGAATTTTTTTCCCCTTTTTTGCCTTGTAATTTTATCTTGATTCCCAACTGATGGGAAAATGTGTTTTTCCTATTCAGCATAAATTTTTATTTTTCATGAAAAATGAAAATTTTATCTTTATAAAAAAATTTATTTTTTCAACTCTAGTTTAAAAATTATAATTAAATATAATTATTTTATCCTATTTTATTAACCATACTTCCCAACCTATTTTCACGAACCAAGTGAATCTTGAAGGTTAAGTCATCCACCGGTACATGGTGGACGTTTTCGAAAATGCACCTCTCGTTAAGGTGATATCTTAAAAGATTTTTTAAGTAATTTATCCTCTAAATTTTATTTTTTTGACTTGAAAATGTTCAGGACACATATTTTGATCAGTTTGCATTGCAAACATTGAAGGGTATGGTCAGACAAAGTTACAGAGGTTTTTTTTATTGTTTAATATAAAGCCCCATCATTTCTTTTTGGATTTTGATTTTTTAAGATCATCAACAGGATTTCAATATCTTTAAATTTCTTGGATAATCCTTTAGGAGGCATTTAGTGATCCAAATTAAATCATCATGGTAATTAAGAATTATCAGTAATCCAAATCCTGTGATGAATCAATTCTTGATAATTTAAAATCATTATGTTTGATTTTTCATAGTACAGTGATTTTTTGAATATATATAAATAACTTATTTGATATATTATGAAAACAGATAGGGCGTATAATAACAAAAATATTTCTGATAAAATTATTTAATAAAATTAAATTTAAATAAATATTTGAAAAATTAATTAAGAAAGATAACATGAAAATTTAAGATTAAGTTTTTTTATATCTTGTATAAAAAAATCTATATCAAAAAGAATAATACTTTTTCTTATTGCTTCTTTTTTAATTTCTTTAAATGCATGTTCTTTTTTTTTTTTTTCATGTACTATCATCTCTCTATTCCAAAAAAAAATGATGCTAAAAAAAAAAGATAAATACAAAAAAAAAAAAAATCTCTTCCATGATATTTATAATTGCAAGTAATATTTTAATTAATATTTTTTTATCTAAAATCATCATAATACAATAATGTTGGATATTCAAATAAATTTCCAATCAACGTATTGAACAATGATTCAAAAAATGAAATGCTCCAAGATCATTATTATCACATCACAAAAAATTATTATGATCAATTCCATCATCTTTATAAGGATCATCCTTGATCTTTGAATCATTACTCCATGCTAAACAATCCCCTCCCCCTCCTCTCTCTGTTCAGTGAATGCCTAGCATGAACTACATTGTTTCTGGTATTAGTACCAATCCCTGTTGTCAGGATTTTTTTTTTTTGATAATTTGATATATTCAACTAAGAAGCCTGGAATGAATACAATCCAAAATACAGAAATGAAAAAATCCCGAAGAGATCCCAGAGCATTTCCCAAATGGGTCTATAAAATCTCTCCGGAGTGATGAACAATAAAAAAGACTATTCAATCAACTATTGAGTTAACCGACATATCTAACTATAATAGATGTACAGGAAGAACAATATCGCCTACATGCCTAATTATAATAGATGTCTGACATGTCTAACTATAATAGATGTACAGGAGGAACAATATCGCATAAAAGAAAGTGTATCGAAAGTGTCCTCGTAATTTCCTGAATCCACGAAATGATAATAGCCGAGTTCTCCTCAAGGCACTCTCGTAGAGAAAAAGATGGCATCCTCCCCTATTGCCAAGGGGTTTGCTACTTGCCATGGCTTGCGTGCCATTCTTATCGCTAATCATTGTGGATCATTCCTCAACTTCCATTCATCCTCATGATCATCCACAAGCAACATCCATCTGGTCAATGCTAACTCCCATAAACAAGTAGAATTTTAGATCATTTTTAACATATATTATATTTTCTCCGGTAGAGCTGCAAATGGATAGGATTGGGCTCAATCAGATAATTTGAGTTCCACTTTATCTTTGGATCCATCAATATGAGTATACTATAAACTTGTATTCAAACCCAATTAGTGTTTGGGAATGCAGTAATTTTTTATAAAAAAATAATTTTTGATAAAAATTATATTTTGATATCAAAAAATAATATTCTAAAATTATTATGAAGCATTTATAGTTGATAATTCAAAATTTATTTTTAAATAATAAAAAAGTCAAAAAGGATAAGTATCTAAAACAATAATATCCTCCAAGAAATTGGTATTCTCGAACCAAGAGGAAAGAAGAACGATAAAAAAAAATTTTGCGGTGAGCCCCGATACATGATAAATTTGAAAAAAAAAAATATGGATGAAGATACGAGAAGGTTAATCATTCTGATTTTAAAGAAGTTGGATGGAAGTTACGAAAAGTACAAATAAAAAATTCAATACAATCAAAAATTATTTTTGAATTGTGGATAAACATTCAAAATTTTATTTTTAGAACTGAAATCATTTTTTACAAGTACAAATATACACTCATGGGCTATCGAGTTTTCAAATTTGAACATAGCCACGTCCAACGTGATCTCATAAGAAATCAAACCTTAAATATAAAAATCAACTTTGATTTAATTAAATTATCAAAAAAATTAATTCAAATCCATACGCAATGATTATAAAAAAAATAAGTTCCGGCTAACAAAGGTTTATACAATGTAGAGATGGTCTCCAAAACCCGTTGCCGTGGTTTCAGATTCTGCAGAGCCAACATCATGTCTAATCACGATAAAATAACTTGGCAAAAAAATGTTTGTACCTGAATTGACTGCTCGCATGGTATTACCGAGTTCCATGCGCGTGGCATCAATTCGTTTGATCTCCGCTGAATGGCTGGGGTTAGTGCAGCTCCAGGTCTCGAGGAACAAAAAAAAAAAAAATTCCGATGTAAAAATCTGAAAGTATAGGTAATGGAAATGCTAAATTATTTTCTTTCATTCTCGTGTTATAATAATGGCTATTTTCCTTCTCAAAGCCCACGAAAATTAGAAGAAGTCCCATCAAAAACCAAATCGTATGATTCTTCTTGAGACCAGTAAATGTTGGTGTTCTAACTTCAATCCAATTCCTAACCCCAACAATCTTTTCTAGTCTGCCCTGCTATCCCAAATCAAATCGGGATAAACCACTTATTCGGGCGATGAAAAGAAAGACAAGACAAAATCGTGTAATGAAAGCCTCACTCCCAATCCTCGTCGGCCAACTGATCATCTTCCTCCTCCTTGGGGGGCCTCACCACCAGCACCACCGCCCCCAGCGCCTCCTTCACCCCCTTCTCCAGTAGCTTATCCCCCCTCTCCACCCTCAACTCCCCCTTCTCCCCTTCCGCGACCAGATAGAAGCCGGCCTCCTCCGCCACCTCCATCCTCCCACGGTCCGCCACCACCAGCACCTCCTCCTCCATTCCCCACTTCCTGCCAGGACTCCATGGCAGCACCCTCCCGTCCCCGAACTCCACCGCCACCCCTTCCCTCTTCCCCACCGCCGCCACCGGCCCCACCCCGGTAGCACCACCCACCTTCCCCACCCCCTCTCCGCCGTCACTATACCCAGCTCCCCCTCCGCCCTGCACCACCCCGGCGCCGCCGCCACCCCCTCCGCCCCCTCCCCTGCCCGGCACACCGGCAGCAGCACCACCGAAGTCGCCTCCGCCACCTCCCCGTACATCAGTCGCACCACCGGCACCGTCACCCTTTCCGACCCTTCGTCTCCCTCGATTCCTTCTCTCCCTCCACCCGCCGCCTTCTCCATCTCCTCCTCGATCCTCTTCCTGGCCCCCTCCGTCTCCGTCGCCTCCATTGCCCGTTCGAGCGCCGCGATCCGGTCACCGGCCGAGAGCGCCTCCCGGCTGAGGCGGAAGTGGGTGTAGGCTAGGCAGTCGCCCGGGTGGGCGGCGGAGAAGCAGGTCCAGCCGTCGTCCCCGCGGCGGCGGGGGAAGTCCTTGACGGCCCGGGCCAGATCCTGAGCGCCCTTGGGGTCGAGGCGCTGGTCAACGACGCAGCGGGCGGCGGCGGCGCGCTGGGCGGCGTTGAGGAAGCGAAGCTCGTACAATAGATCGGCGCCGCCGCCAGCGTCGAAGAAGGCGAGGAGGTCGGGGTCGAAGGAGGAGGATATGATGGAGTCGCGGACCTGGACGGCGACGATAAGGCGGTTCTGTTCGACGCCGGTGATGCCGGTGACCTCCTCGATGGAGGGCGGGGTGAAACCGTCGTTGCTGAGGGTGGAGATGAGGGGGCGTACTCGTGCCAGAGGCCCAGGCGGTTGCGGAGGATGTCGATGCGCTCGGCGGGGCCCAGGGAGCGGTACTTCTGGAGGAGTGGGGAGGGCGGCGGCCGGAAGGGCTGGTAGAGCTCGCCGAGAGGCGATGGAGGGGGCGGGGAGGAGGGGATCTTGGTGGCAGAGATCGGTCGAACTTTTTTCATCTTCTGTTGATGATGATAACGGTGGAGTTGGAGCTGATGGTGGTGGTGGGTTTGGAAGAAGGGGTTTGTGGGTTTGGGAGAGGTAAGTGAGAGCATGGCCATGGTGTGCGCGCGCGCGCGCGCGCGAGAGAGAGAGAGAGAGAGGAACAGGGGAGGAAGGGAAGGCTTGGAAGGCTGGGGTGGGAATGGTCTTATCCGTTCCCCTGCCTCGTGATTAGCGTCTGTGTTTGTGTGTCCTCCGTCTTTGCACATCTTGCAATTTAGGATATTTTTGGAATTGGGCCTCATCCTGTGGGCTGTATTTGACCAGGGCATCGAACTGGTGACTGTTTTAAAAACCATCCCGGCTTTTCGGTTTTTTTTTTTAATGTGGTGAAAATACCATGCCTTTGCTTCTTGGATACAAGGTTATTGTTACAGCCTTCGATATTAGCCACTTGCTTTACAAAATCAGTTCGGGTATCCTACAAGGTTATCATGCTGGTCCGTTTTTTAACCCATAACAGGTTGAATCAGACAACATATATGTCTGGTTTGACCTCAACACATCCTTTGAACGGCAGAGCTATATTTCATGATTTTTTTCTTTAAAAAAAAGACATATAATGACGGTTAGATTTAATATCAAATATATAGTTTAATTATCATTTTATCATGTTTAACTTTTAAATCGATATATGTACTAGAACAGAATCTAACTGATTAAAATAAATTATTCTTGATAAAACTGATCAAATAGAACTGGAGTGAAACTGATGGGAGGGATATATGTTGCTATAAATATAGAGGTTATTTAGTCCGTTTACACAAACTTGTTCTTTATCAATCCTTCCTACAAGGAGAAGAAAGTGAGGAGAGAGAAGACTAGTCACCTCGTAATAAAAGAGGGACCTCTGTAGTTCAAGGTATGTCTTCCGTAATTTATAGTTTTGCATATACATAATAGCATTATCCAAGCATAAAAGATTAACGATATTACTCAATATGTGATATTAGAGCATGGTTTCATGCTTTATATTCATGCAAAATTTTAAGATAAGTGTTAGTTTAATTAAAAAATATTAAAATTATATTTTATATTTTATAATTAAATTAAATATTAAGAAATTAATTTTGATTTTTTTATAAAATTAAAATAAAATTTTTCCTGTAGGAAAGATCTCGATTCTCTCTCCTATCCGACCACCTGTTGGATTGTCTATCATTGGATCGCCATGTCAAAACCCATCCCATTATTATATTTTATTTATTTTTTATATTGATTTATAGTTTAAATTAATAAATAAATAAAATAGACGATGTTAAAATCGGTGGTTGCTTCATGTTCATGCAAAAATTTAAGATAAATTTTATCATAATTTCAAAATATTAAAATTATAATTTATATTTTGAAATTAAATTAAAGATTAAAAAATTAGTTTTAATTTCCTTATAAAATTAAAATAAAAATTCTTCCCTTAGGGAAGATCCCGGTTCCCTCTCCTATCCAATCACTCACTAGGTTGTTTGTCATTAGATCGCCATGTCGAAATCCATTACATTATTATATTTTATTTATTTATTTATATTAAATTATAGTTTAAATCAATAAATTTAAAAAAATAGACAAGTGGTTAAAACCGGCGGTCTTCTCACTTCCGGTAAGAAATTTCTTTCTATTAAATTCCAAATTGATCTCCCTCGTGCTCAACATCGTCGGTATATCAAAAAATGTTTGGACAATTATGGTTGGCTAGTGGCTCACCGGCCATGGTGACTTAGTGGAGGAGAGCAATGGATCCCGAAGAGAAAGGTGGCGACCGGCCACCAACCATGTTTCAAATGGAGATTTTTTGGGCTCACCATTGATGCACGACTAGCCACCGCGATGCTACCAACGGTCTCCTGGTTAGACATTGGTTTCAAATTCACTAGTTTGGAGTCTCATTTGGAAGCTGTTACGGCTGTAACGATGACGTGGCATATATCAGATTTCGTTGGGCATGATTCGAGCCACGTGGAGTTTTTTTTCGGCTGAGTCAGATGCAACCCCGTCCCGACCGAGGTCGAGCTCGGCCGAAGCCAATCATCCTTCTGCCGCCCCGCCAGGTGTCTACCCTGGAGGGGTCCACCTCGGCCGAGTTCGGCGGCTCCCCAGCTCCCTCGCCAGGTGGCACCCAGAGACGGTCCCACCTCGGCCGAGGTCGAGTCGAGCCCCTTCACTCCTTCGCCAGGTGGCGCCCGGAGACGGGACTACCTCGGTCGAAGCCGAGCATCCTTCTGCCGCCCCGCCAGGTGTCCACCCAGGAGGGGTCCACCTCGGCCGAGGTCGGCGGCTTCCCCGCTCCCTCGCCAGGTGGCACCCTGAGACGTTCCCACCTCGGCCGAGGTCGAGCCGAGCCCCTTCGCTCCTTCGCCAGGTGGCGCCCGGAGACGGGACCACCTCGGCCGAAGCCGAGCATCCTTCTGCCGCCCCGCCAGGTGTCCACCCAGGAGGGGTCCACCTCGGCCGAGTTCGGCGTCTCCCCCGCTCCCTCGCCAGGTGGCACCCAGAGACGGTCCCACCTCGACCGAGGTCGAGCCGGGCCCCTTCGCTCCTTCGCCATGTGGCACCCGGAGACGGGACCACCTCGGCCGAAGCCGAGCATCCTTCTGCCGCTTCGCCAGGTGTCCACCCAGGAGGGGTCCACCTTGGCCGAGTTCGGCGGCTCCCCCGTTCCCTCGCCAGGTGGCACCCAGAGATGGTCCCACCTCGACCGAGATCGAGCCGGGCCCCTTCGCTCCTTCGCCAGGTGGCGCCCGGAGACGGGACCACCTCGGTCGAAGCCGAGCATCCTTCTGCCGCCCAGCCAGGTGTCCACCCAGGAGGGGTCCACCTCGACCGAGGTCGGCGGCTTCCCCGCTCCCTCGCCAGGTGGCACCCTGAGACGGTCCCACATCGGCCGAGGTCGAGCCGGGCCCCTTCGCTCCTTCGCCAGGTGGCGCCCGGAGACGGGACCACCTCGACCGAAGCCGAGCATCCTTCTGCCGCCCCGCCAGGTGTCCACCCAGGAGGGGTCCACCTCGGCCGAGTTCGGCGGCTCCCCCGCTCCCTCGCCAGGTGGCACCCAGAGACGGTCCCACCTCGGTCGAGGTCGAGCCGGGCCCCGTCGCTCCTTCGCCAGGTGGCGCCCGGAGATGGGACCACCTCGGCCGAAGCCGGGCATACTTCTGCCGCTCCGCCAGGCGTCCACCCGGGAGGGGTCCACCTCGGTCGGTGCGGACCAGCCTGTACAAAGAAGGCCCCAAAGAATGGAGGCGCGGGCTCCGAGGTTGCCCCTCGAGCCGTGCGCGCCGCACCTCGAGAAAGGTGCCCCGTACGGATGGCGGCGACACGCGAGACATCACTTACGTCGGCCCGACATGTTCCACAGTCGAGAGACGAGGCCCTGACAAAATAGGACCCGATAACGGACAACGTCGGCGCCTGGGAAGGAGAGCGCTCACGCTCGGCCCAAGGTCTGGTCGGCGGTCTGACCAGCGCCCCCCTCCCCTACTCTTTCCCTGCTAGGCTCTGCGAACGAGGCCGGAAAGCCGCCCGGCCGTCTGATCCAAAAGGGGAAAGAGAAAGGGGCGGAGGGGAAGGGATGAAAGCGACAAGGGAGCCTCCCAAGAGCAAAAAACGATGGAACAGCAGGAGGAGATAAAAGAAATGAGAGAATGGACGACAAGGTAAGCAAGCAAGAAACAAAGGCTGGAGACTCCGCTTCAAGAGCAAGATCCAAGGTCCTGAGAGGGGGCCCCTTGGTGTGAGCTTGGCAAAGGAACCCAGTCGGGTTTCTGGTCTTTTTGACACCTTTTCTTGCTAACACATTCTCTGAGTCTGGGACTCCTTGGGGGCCCGTCCCAGAGAATCTGTTCCCTCTCGCTGTCTTCTAACTTGACCGTCGGAGCTCCCTCGCCGGAATCCCCGACCAGGGTTTCTAACCTTGCCTTGCAGGTCCGATCCAGCCAGGAGGCCCCAGGAGCGAGGCGGTCTAGTCGGATCGGTGGTTCCGAAGTCACAAGCACTGCGGCGGGAACGGCAACAGAAGCCATCATGTGGGCTGTCGCTAATGACCGAGAGATGGCCAACAGTTGTCGATTTCAGCCAGTGGTCCTCCGCAGTGAAGAATCCATGCATTGAGAGGTCATTAATGACATTTTGAAGCTCTATGTTTGTTTGGTGGTATTGGGGAAGAGAACCAGTGATTTGAATTTCTCTTCTTCGGTGGCTTCTAACCACCGTGTGGTCGGTGAGAAGCTTGCCGATGGCTAGGGATGGCCGCTAGATCTCTAGGCGATTGGCGATGCACCGGTGGAAGGAATCCCAAGCTTTGGCTACCATTAATGGTGACTTGAGGAAGGTTATTGGTGAAGAGGATAGGAAGAAGATAGAGTTTAAAATGGGTTTGGATTTTGGATATCCATTAAGGCCTAAACCCATATCCATTAAATAATTTAGTTAAGCCTAATCAATAAAATGACCAAACCCAATCACATTGGGTTAGGCTCAATTTGGATTAAGAAATTTTTATAGTTTTATCCTTATAAAATTTTAAATTATATATAAGTCCAAATTAAAATTATACTTAAATCCCTATTAATTTCTTAATTATATTTTATAGAAAGCCCCCTATATTATCTGCTATTTACAGTTCAATCCCGATTATTGAATTTCATTAAAATTGCTATAACTTATCGTTTTACATCCGATTTGAGTGATTTTTTAGCCGTTAGACTCGTAATGGTGTGAAAAAAAATTTGGTTGAGTTCTTCATTTATGATAAAATATTTAAATATTTTTTAAATTATTTATATATAATTTTGCTTACTATTATATTGTTCAAGTATATTTTCATATAGTTCCAAATGGCCCAAAGCATTCTATGGATTATGAGTAGATGAGTCATTGAGGGCTAATAATTTTTCCTTTCATCATATTTTGAAATTACATAAAAGGTGTGTTTATTATAATTGACTCAAAGATGACTGTAATGAGATACAAAATTAATAGTTATAGGTTGACCAACTTGAATTGTATAAAGACATAAAGTTCTACATCCAAAGGTGGGAATAATCTCAGATTTTTGTAATTGTAGTTGGTTAAACCACCGAAGATGTAACTAATATAATGGATCACAATTTAAACATATTTCATATTATTGTTAATTATAAAAATTTTATATTTATGATTTATGTAATCCATATTTTGGTATTATTATATTTAAATTATAATTAAATTAGTTACAACACTTATTATATGCTATAATTCTTGTCCAAAGATATCTTGTAGTTGTATAATAAGTGTTATTAATAGAATTGTCATTTTTGAAATATGTATTATGAAAGTAACTATATGGATATTTTTTTATTTACAGCTATGATCCCTTCTTTACTCTCGTCATATCTAAGTAATATTTTCACGTTGAATGGATCAAATTATTTTGATTGGCACTAGCAACTTCTTATTATTCTAAGATGCCTAGATTTAGATTTAGCTCTTTGTAAACCTCAGCCTGATTCACTAACTCTCACTAGTTCTCCTAATCAAAAGGAATTATATGAAAAGTGGAAGCATTTTAATAGATTATCTTTCATGATCATTAGAGCTCTATAGCAAGAGACATAAGAGAATTTGTTACTGATAATAAATTTGCTTCTGAGTACCTTTTTTCTGTAGAGCAATAATTTATCAAATCAAATAAAGTTCTAGTTGGTACCCTAATGAACAAGTTAATTTCTATGAAATATGATAGAATTTTTGGAGTGCGAAAGCATATTATAGATATACGTGATATAATTAAAAAACTAAATGACCTGAAAATGATGGTATCTAAAGCTTTCTTATCCAGTTTATTCTTAGCTCTCTTCCATCGTAGTTTACTCAATTTAAAATATACTATTATACATGTAAAGAATCATGATCAATGAATGAGCTTATCTTCCAATTTATGCAAGAGGAATAAAGATTGAGACATGAAGGGATTCCAGTTATTCACATGATTTTTGAGAAGTAATTTAAAAGAGAAAAAGTAAAAAAAGAAAATAAAGGACCGAGCAATCCACCAAATAAAGGTTACACAAATTAAAATATTTCTTCTATAATAAGGAGGGACATATCAAGAAAGATTTTAAAAAAAGAAGAAAATAGTTCGAAAAGAAGGGTATTTCCTTATCACTTGTTTGTTATGAAACCAATTTTATTGATAGTCATTCTAATACTTCGTAGATTGATTTGGGTGCTGTAATGCATGTTTTTAATTCATTGTAGGGATTCCTTTCAAGCTAAAAACCAAATGATAGATAGCAGTGGATCTTTTTGAAAATCGGATGAAGTCCAAGATTATTTCAGTTGGAACTTATAGACTTATCATAGATATCGATTTCCAAATAGATCTACATGATGACCTTTATGTTCCTTCAACATCTAAGAATTTAATATTTTTAGCAAAACTTGATTTAGAAGGTTTCTTATTTACTTTTATAAAATCAAGTTTTAAATCAATAAAAAATTTTATTTTAGTTGGTACTAGAATATTATGCAATGGATTATATAAAATAAATATGGATTCTTTTTTTGTATAATATTTACTTATTTTAAATGTCAATATCAAACTAAAATGCAATATTATAAATAAGAGTTCTTTGATATTATGGCATGGACGATTAGGTCATATATCAAAAAAAAGGATAACTAAATTAGTTAAGGAAGGTATTTTATCAAATTTAGATTTTAGTGATTTTGATATATACATCGATTGCATTAAAAAAATAAATTAAAAGGCATAAAAGGCATGCCATTAAAAGTCAATGACTCTTAGAATGAATACATACCGATATTTGTAGCTATTTTTTACTTTGTTTTAGAGGGCAAAGGTATTTCATCATATTTATTGATAATTTTTTATGTTATGGTTATGTTTTCCTATTACATGAAGAATCTAAAGCTTTAAAAGTTTTTAAAGTATACAAAGTTGAAGTAGAAAATCAATTGGATAGGAAAATTGAAGCTATAAGATGTGATAGGGTTGGTGAATACTACAGTATATATGATAAATATGGCTATAATTTTGGATCTTTTGCCAAATTCTAGAATAGTATATAATGTGGCAGGATTGCTGATGTGGAGCCCCTGTCAGATCCAGTCAGATGCAGTCAGATGCCACATAGGTAGAAGTTGCCATGTCGGACCCTCTCTTCGAGCTCCTTCATCGGGTGGCTCCCCGGAGGTCAAGTCCACCCCGGTCGAAGTTGAGCTCCTGCTCTCTTCGAGCTCCTTCACCGGGCAGCTCCCTTGAGGTCAAGTCCAGCCAAAGTAGAGCTCCCGCTGTCTTCAAGCGCATTCGTCGGGCGACTCCCTCGAGGTCAAGTTCACCCCGGTAGAAGGCGAGCTCCTGCTCTCTTCGAGCTCCTTCGCCGAGCGGCTCCCTAGAGATCGAGTCCACCCTAGCTCTCTTCGAGCTCCTTCACCGGCAGCTCCCTCGAGGTTGAGTCCACCCTTGTCGAAGGTGAGCTCCCGCTCTTTTCGAGCTCCTTCACTGGGTGGCTCCCTCAAGGTTGAGTCCATCCCGGCTAAAGTCGAGCACCCGCTCTCTTCGAGCTCCTGCTCTCTTTGAGCTCCTTCACCGGGCGGCTCCCTCAAGATCGAGCCCACCTCGGCGTCGAGCTCCTTTGCTAGGCCGCTCCCTCAAGGTTGAGCCCACCTCAGCCAAAGTCAAGCTCTTGCTCTCTTCAAGCCAAGCTCCATTCAGACGAGAGGTCCAGCGGCCAGAAGCCAAAGCCCATGGCACCACTTCCCTTGTACAGCGGACCGTCGCCCAAGGACCACGGAAGAGCACCCTCCATGATGCCATGATTACTCCCGCTGCTACTTACACCAGATAGGAAAGGATGCCTTGGCCAAGGCAATGCTTTCCCAACCGACCGTCTGCGCCACCTGAAAGAGAAAATCGCTCCAAAGGATTCAAATCCGAAGGGCGACTGCCCCCCAATCGAGGCCCTGCCAAATTTCCCAGAGTGGAGCAACTGGGAGGGAGGCCGAAGCCAGCAACATAGCTCCTTATCATGGATGGAGAAAGTACTTGTGCGCACGGCTCGAAGCACTGCCAGGCATTGACCTTCTGGCACCTGCAGAGGGAGAAGATCCTAAGGTAAGCCGCTGGGAGGGATCCTGGCCTAAAAGAATTCTCTAAAGGTTCTCAAAAGAAGGTAAGCAAACAAGCAAAGAGCTAGCGCACAGGAGAGCAACCGAGAGGCCGAGCGCTCTGGGCTACCGGGGACTCACCGGAATGGTCTTGACGGACACAGCCACACAGCTCGAGCTCTCCTCCACCGCTACCACCCTCGCTCTACTCTCTCTCTTTCCCAAACCAAATCTCCTCCTCAAAGTATGGAGTCTAAGCAAAGGGGCCCACATGAGAGGATCTGTTCTCCTGGACCATCACTGACTTGATCGTCGGAGTGCCCCTGCTGGGATCCCTGGCCCGGGTCTCCTCTATTTTGCAAGTCCAGGCGCGCGAGTTGGCTCTCGAGCGACAAGGTCAGCATTCGAGGTCATCCCCAAGCTACAGGCCATGACGATGTAGGTGGCAACAGATTGGCGTGCCAGGGAGGGGGATAGGACATATTCTGATCCAAGCCAACCCCCATGCATGCAACTCCACCCGAAACATGGTGATGACATGCGTGCAAGAGGTCTCCACTAGTCGTACGGGAGACCCCCCTTTCACGGGGGCCCGCACAGTCCAGAGAGGGAGCCCCCCGCTCCACCATAGCTACCTCCGGTGGATGTCCAGTTGGCCGTGCTTGCCCAGTAGATATAGGTTTTGCTCGTGGAAAGGATATCCGAGTTTGGCCAAGCGCTCGATCATCTCGATCATGTACAATACATGATCAGTGACCGAGGACCCTTCAATCATTCGAGCGTTGAAGATGGTAGAGGAAACCTTGTACCTTTCAACGTCGTTTGGGGCACCAAAAGATTTCTTCAATTTTTGAAGGATTTCCTCCGGTTGGGCCTCCCCGAATCTGCGACTGAACTCGTCGTTCATAGCTGCCAACATAATGCACCGCACCGTAGTACGGTCAGAGACCCACTTTTGATAAGCATCCCTGACTGCAGTATGTGCGGTGGGGGCTGGCCCCTCAGGTGCCGGATCCGTTAATACATAAAAGATCCATTCGTGCTCGAGAACAATTCTCAGTCTTCGATACCAGCTATCGAAGTTGGGTCCCATGAGCTTGTCATTATCTAATAATGACCGGAGTGACAGATTAGTAAACATTATCTAAAAAAGAGAAAACCAAGACTATTTAGTATATGAATTATTTAAAACTTAAAGACATTGACTTTTGTCTAAAAGCTCCTCCCACTATTTTATTCAGACTGGTAGCCTCTACCTCCAATCCGAAGAATAACACTTATCCCTTAGTGGGTACCAAAATTTAATAGACAATGCATGAGCCCGACTATGGTCGGCTAACCCATGCTCATCTAAAGGTAGGTTCATGACCAGTTGTTTCTCCAAACAACTCCTAGTAATTTATTTTGCCCCAGGAACACTTCAATCGGCCTTTGGGCTACCTGCTAAAGAAGGTCCCAGTTAGGTCCAACCATTAACATGACTGATCTTAATGCTTCTAGCTAACAAATGATCAAGCCCGACTTTGACCGGCTAATCTAACCACCTGTTTAAGAAAGTTGCATTATGTCATCATATAATGAATGGCAATTCCAATAGTATGATGACCACCCGATCTATGGATCTGCCGATAATCACCCTACTACTGGACTTATTACCAAACACCTTAATGGGAGGCTAAGACAAAAAATTATCATATAATTTCCATCTTTTTAAGGACCTAATAATTTAGAGGTTTTATACATGTTGTGACAGAAGAGAAAGGATAAGTCATGGATTATCTTTCACTAACTTCATATGTTAATGAAAGGGTTACATGAACTACAAAATCCATGGGCACCTAAATTAGTCAAGCTGATTAACCTTATTGGCATGGGCTAACTCGAATCAATGAGCTAACTAATCAAATCTGGTTGACCATATTGGCTAGGTAAGTGAGATCAAGGTTATGGGTTAAGCCATTAACCATCTTTCCTTAGACACCAATATCATTGGCCAGGAAAGAGGTAGCCCCAAAAACCATAGATCAAAAGCCATACTTACCTTAGACACCAATTGGTTCACCAATTTCGATTAGGCTAGCCTAACGAATCGGGTCCTACCACGAAGCCAAGATTAAGTCCATTTAGATGTATGGACCAATCAATCTAACTATTAGATAGATACTAGAGAAGAACCTTAACTCAACATTTGATTAAGTTAATTCTCTATTAAGTCCAATTCATCTAAACTTAGGTCTAACCCAATTAGGACCTAATTCAAGCTAACACATTTAATCCAAAGTTATGAATATGACATAGATCTTAGAATCATATCCCTAGATCATTTAGTCACTTAAATTTACTTAATTCATAATTAAGTTAATCATACAACAGATTGAAATATTTTCAATAAACTTTATAAAATATTTTTTACAAGAAAACTCAACTTTTAAATTTCTGTTCACTATGAAGTGTCGACACTTCAGTAGCAAGTGTCGACACCAAGGTGTCGACACTACTCTGAGACAGGTCGACACACAGTGAAAAACAGTGAACCAATTTCTATGTTTTTGTTCATGAGTTGACACCCAGAAGCTCAAGTGTCAACACATAGACACCCAAGTGTCGACACTAGGTAAACCAAGTGTCGACACTTGATCCAACCCGAGCACAGAAATGCAGAAATCCAAACTTTGTCTTTTCTAAACTTGAATTTTATGTTAAACTATTTAACATAACAATCATAAACTAACTTTAGAACATTTCTAAAACATTTTATGACTTCAAATTTAGAACATAATAAAGATCAAAATATTTTAATCTTTACTTTTTCTTTTCTTTTTCTTCTTCATGAGTCCTTCACAATGGCACCCCGACACACCATAGGAGATCCCTTTGAATGGGAAGTGAGGGTCTTGCAGCCCTACTTCTCTCCTATGACCGGACGGCCTGGTGAGGCACTCAATCCGAGTACTTGCAAGATATTAAACTGATTTCATAATGTTTATACTAAACATTCATGCTAGAGCAACCTTGTTGCTCTGATACCAATTGAAAGGAAAACTAGTAGCGAGCATGCTTTCTATTTTAAAATGTTTTCAAAATAACATGCAGCGAAAGTATAATCGAGAAGATTAACATTTAATCTAAGCATGCTTTTAGAATTATTCTATGCTACTTAGCCCAAGATCTTGCATGAATGATTAATATAAACTATGAAATCATGAACTCATGCTATGAACATTTCAAAGCAACATATCTATATATGTAAAACCATACCTCGTATGAAGTGGAGACGCTCTCCGCTGCGAAAGATCCAGGAGGAGGAAGAAGAACTCTGCTTAGCCGCACACGTGTCCGGCCTCTACAGGTGGTTCATACCAGGGCTCTTTCAAAATCTACTTCCACTCCAAGTGCTAGCTTGTTGTGGAATGATTTGATCGGAACTCCTTTTCTTCTTTCGATGCCGGACTCTCCGAATGAATGAAGAAACTCAAGAGGTGGAGAATGAGTTGTTGGAACCCTTCCCAAACACTCAATCCCAAGACCTAGATCACTAGGTACAAATATGCACAATTTTTCAAAATCCTCACACCCATACAAAACTAGAACCTTTCATAGTTTCTTCCCTTTTTTCCCTTTTTATTTTTCCAGCATTTCTTTGCTGAATTCTTCCTTATTTTCGTCCTCCTATTTCAGCCCATTTTGTAAATGGAGAGGGAGAGGGAGAGTGGGGAGTTATGGGTGATAATGGAGTGGTAATGGGTAGTTATGGGGAGTTATGGTCATGGAAAGTTGCATAACTCCCCAAAACTGAATTTAAACTTATTTAAATTCATATTAATGTCTCAATTAATTTCAGTTCATAACTGAAATCAATTGGGTCAAGTGTGCATACATTGGGTTCAACCCAATTGGACCCAAACCTATTTTGAACCAAATCCTATTTGATTCGTTCCAGATTTTTACAGCTCAATTAAATTGGGCTATCAAGTAATCAGATTACTTAATTCACCTCCATGCATCACCAATTATTAGTAAAAATTTTATGTCACAACCTTTTTGTGGCATCAAGTGTCTACACTTGCGAAATCAATAAGTGTCAACACTTACACAAGTGTCGACACTTACACAAATATCGACACTTACACAAGTGTCGATACTTTCAAGAATATCAAGTGTCGACACTTGGATAAAGAAAAATACTTTTCCTTTGTGAGTCCACGAACGATTTCCAATCGTTCTCCGATCACTAGATCAAGTAGAAACCCCTATAGTGTGTGATCCCATAGGTTCGAACACTAAGCCGGTAGCACTGGAACATTTTCAATACCAGTCAAAGTCGCCATCTAGCAATGACACCCGACGTCCGGATAGGTCGAAGTTGCAGAGCAACAATCAAGAACCAGGAGATATGGAAACCTTGTAATTAATCCCTTTGACCTCAATGCTCAGGAAGACTTAGGGTTAAACTGCCCAACCCATAAAATCCATCAACAATGTGTTCAACCTCACAAGTCCTGTAACACATTACAGAGACTACCCTGACCAAGGTTTTGCTAAATTGAAACACAGTAAGATATCTGCTCCAAACACTTTGGAGGGGTCAATCCCATCTTGATCCAATCACTGCTACACGAGTACTTAACTATACCCAGAAACCTTCCGTCCCTGGATTAGAAATCCAGATAGTCCAGCACCAAAGTACAGTGAGTTGCTCGCAAGCTACCATGACGATCTCATGTCTGAGGGATAACTACGTTCATATCAAAACTCTAGGCAGAAAAAGTACAGACGGGTCACGTTCGATGAAATGTCAAACACAACATCTGCATGCCATACCAGTGTCTCCACACTCCTTGGTTAAGAGGATAACCAACGACTATGGCACACAACGACCTATACTTGATATATTATCATCCTGAAATAAGTGTATCATTTGGTCGCGAACAATTTTAGGACTATATGATATATCCTCTCTATATCACATACAAATAGTCCTAAGGACTTCATCACTCAAGAACTCATTTCAGAAAGATGAAATAGTGATGAACTACCAAAATAAACATTTTATTCAATAATATAATTCATATACAATTACATCAAATGTACAACTGTGTACAGTAGAAATTGGCTTTGGGACACATTTCCCAACAATGACGCCTATCCCCCTTTCTTCCGAGAAATCCAAGAGGAGCCGATCCCGAGTAGGTTTCGCATGCCGCAGGTGGATCCCTACGACGGGACCATCGACCCTCTGGACCACCTTGAGAGCTACAAGACTCTTATGAGAGTCCAAGGGGCGACCGATGCCCTCTTCTGTATCACCTTTCCAGCCACTCTCCGGAAGGCAGCTCAAGTCTGGTTCACCCACCTCGAGCCTGAAAGCATCAACTCCTTTGTGCAGTTGGAAAGGAAGCTCGTGGCTCATTTCGATGCTTTCCGGAAGGTGCCACGAGAGATAGACAATCTTTTCTCCATCAGGCAGCAGGACCATGAGCCTTTGCGAGACTATGTGACCCACTTCAAAGTTGCCGCACTGGAGATCTATAATTTGGATGAGCCAGTTGCCATGCTGGCATTGAAGAGGGGCCTCAAGACTTCCCGTCTCACCTACTCCCTAGACAAAAAAACTATCGAAGACGTACTCCGACCTCCTCCTCCATGTTCACAAGTACATCCGTACCGAGGAGGCGGACCGTATGAAGAGGGAGCTGAACGGAAAGCCACTGAAGAAGTAACCTTCAGGGGAGACATCCGAGGTGCGGAAGCCCGGACCAGCCACCCTGAACTTCCATCAAGGGTCAAAGCCAAAGAGTGACCCCATCCCAGAAGGAAGATACACACCTCTCATCATCTCGAGGTCAAAGATCCCTATGGAGATTGAGGGCGAGCGTTACTTGCATCGCCCTCCCCCGCTAAGGCCATCCATCGGTCACGATAAAATGAAGTATTTCCAGTTCCACCACGATCACGACCATGATATCGAGGAGTGCCGCCACCTAAAGAAATAAATCGAAGACCTTATAAGAAGGGGCTACCTCAAAAAGTTTGTGGGGGACAAGATCTCGGCGGAACCTCAAGCACTTGCTGCTCTTCCCCATGTCCCTGTAATCAACAATCGACCCACTGAGAAGCCTGTGGGTATGATACATTGGGGAATAGAGCGCGCTGCCAAGAAGGCCCGGGAGGGAGAGAGTTTGGAAAATGTACTCCCCTTTATGAGGGAAGAAGGATCTGGGAATCAAAATGTAAACAATGATGCCGTGGTTGTCAAGAAGACGATCGCCAAGCATCCTATAAAAAGGATTATGGTCGATAGTGGAAGTTCGACTGATATGGTCGATAGTGGAAGTTCGACTGATATTTTTTTTACAATGCTTTCTCTAGGATGAATATATCCTCTACTCAATTAAAGCATATGCACATTTTCTTTGTCGATTTCACTAGGGACTCTGTGGGAGTCGAAGGGGAGATCACTCTCCCCATCACTGTCGGATCACTATCTCGGCAAACCACTGTCATGATGACCTTCACGGTTGTTAGGCTTCCTTCAGCCTACAACATGATCCTTGGCCATCCCGAGCTCAATCTATTTGATGCGGTCATTTCTACCAAGCGGCTATTGGTGTAGTTTTCCACTCCTTATGGCATAGAAAAAATGAGGGGAGCACCTCAGCCGATCCAGCACTGTCTTCAAGCTATCCCAGGGGCCAGAAGTTCCGAGGAGGACCCCAGCATCGACGACCTTGACCAAAGGGTGCAAGATCCCAAAGGTGGCCCAGTCAAACACTTGATGGCGTATCCGCTCGGAAGCAACCTGACGAAGATAGTGCAAATCGAGGCCCAGCTGCAAGAAGAGGAGTAGGCCCACTTGTTGGAATTCCTTCGGGCGAATGTAGACGTGTTCTCCTGGACAGCGACAGACATGCCTGGGATTTCCCCCGACATCATCACTCATAAGTTGAGCATCGACCCGAAGTACTGCCCCATCCAGTAAAAGAAGAGGTGCTTCGTCCCGAAGAGGCAATGGACAATCAACGAGGAAGTGGATAAGCTTCTCGCACCGGCTTTGTTCGCGAGGTGCAGTACCCTGCCTGGCTGGCGAACATGGTCATTGTTAAGAAGAACAATAAAAAATAGAGAATTTATGTGGACTACACCAACCTCAATCGAGCTTGCCCGAATGATAGCTTTCCATTGCCGAAGATCGACCAACTGGTAGACGCCACCTCGGGGCACCGCTTGCTCTCCTTTATGGATGCATTCTCGGGATACAACCAAATCCAGATGCATCCAGAGAACGAGGAGCACACTGCCTTCATCACTGATCGGGGGATGTACTGCTACCAGATGATGCCTTTCGGCTTGAAGAATGCTAGCGCCATATACTAACGGCTAGTCAATCGAGTCTTCAGGGATCAGATCGGTCGGAACATACAAGTTTATGTGGATGGCATGCTCGTTATGAGCAAGCCAAAGTCAGACCACGTCGCTAACTTAGCGGAGGCCTTCCAAAACCTTTGCCTGCACCAGATGAAGCTAAATCCGGCGAAGTGCGCTTTCGGCGTGGCAGTAGGGAAGTTCCTTAGCTTCATGGTCACCCAGAGGGAAATAGAAGCAAATCCTGAGAAGGCCAAGCAATTGTCGATATGGAACACCCCATCTCGAAGAAGCAGGTCCAGCATCTTACGGGCTGGATCGCTGCCCTGAGTCGGTTCATCTCGCGATCGGCTGACCGCTGCTTGCCTTTCTTCAAGGCACTCGCAAGGTGCATGACTTCACCTGAACAAAAAAATGCAAGGCAGCCTTTGAGAAGTTGAAGAAATTTCTGGCATCACCACCGTTGCTCTCCAGGCCGAAGAACGGAGAGAAACTCTTGCTGTACCTGGTGGTCATCCCAGGGGTCGTCAATTCAGTCCTTGTCCGTACAGATGAGGACGGAACTCAAAAACTGATGTATTATGCCAGCAAACTCTTTCGAGATGTGGAAATCAGGTACACTCGCTCTGAGAAGTTAATTTTTGTACTTATAATATCTGCTCAACGACTCAAGCCATACTTCCAAGCATATCTGATTGTGGTCATGATGGACCAACCACTGAGGGCCGTGCTTAGCCATCCCGATACTTCTAGATGCCTGGCCAAGTGTGCTCTGACACTTAGCGAGTTTGACATCGCGTACCGACTGAGACCATCTCAGAAGGCCCAGGTGTTGGATGACTTTCTGGTCGAGTGCCGGGCATGGAAGAGGAGCCAGAAGAGACCACCTTGAGCGCCAAACGGAGCCCAGGATCGAGGAAGAGGTCTGGGTCCTCCATGTGGACAGCGCATCCAACTCGAGAGGGAGCGGAGCAAGCCTCACTTCGCCAATGGCGATGGGATTGTAGCTGAGTGCGTGCTTTGCTTCCGATTTGCAGCAACCAATAATCAGGCGGAATACGAGACACTCCTCACGGAACTGAGGGTTTCCCGCCAACTGGGTGTACCCAATCGATTGTACATGTCACCGTATCATTTCTTATTTTCTAAAAAATGTCAAATAAGTCCACATAAGTTATTAACAATAGTTATCGTGCAAAGTTGGATCCAATTTAGATGGTCGAAAGAGGAGATTATAATATTTCGTAAAATGAAGGGTCGGATTGTTGAAATTAAAGATGTAAGGAGTTATTTACAATTTAGTATAAAATGCAGGGGTTATTTACCCCTTAACTAAAAAATAAAAGGGCTTAAAAGTTTGTCTTTCTAAATCATGCAAGAATATCAAAAAAAATTTATTTAAAAATTATTATTTTAACAAAATTTGATAAAAATAATATTTAAATATGATAATTTAATATATTATTATATAAAATCATGATATTTATTTAAAAATGATAGACATATCAGTATTGGCGATTTTAGCCGGTCCATCAAGTATAAGACCACATCCAACATGAATGGAATGAATTTTATCGGACCAATTAGAATCCAGGGTGGATATGGATTCTAGAATTATTTTAGAATATTATAAATATTTTATAATATTTATTTAATAAATTTTTTATCTAATTTAATCTAATTTTTTTTATTTACCCGATCTTCATCCTTGCTTGACCCACTGAATCCATTCAAGCCCGATGCCAGCAGGAGGTAAATGTGAATATAAAATTTTTAATTAAAAAATAGGTATGGATGTTATTCCATCCATCTATTATCATCCCGGCGAGTGAGGTTTGTGAGAAATTGAAAAAAAAAAGGGGAAAAATATCAAAATTACCGAACCATTCCGCCTATCCGGAGGGAAAAAAAAAAAAAAAAATCCCGCGAACCCTTCAAATATAACCACGCCAATCATGCCTAGGTTTGGCGCCAGAAACCGCGAAAATCCAATCCCAGCCGCTTCTTTCGACCATTCTTTCTCGCCAAATTCCACTGATGTGCTAGAAAACTGTCACGTCCCGTATTTAGTATCAGAATCGGCTACATGATCGATCGTATAAATTCTAGATTTTATCCTAAAGATTATGCAAGACCTAGGAAAATAATAATTCAAACATATCTGAGTTAAATTAATATTATATAAACAATCCAATAACAAATGTATAATTCAGTATTTAAATCGATGTCATTAATTGGTCTACTGACTCACAAACATCAGTAACCGAAACTAACTAACTAACTAGCTCAACAATTATGAAGCTCCATCTCACGCCCAACCTAGATCCTGTTTAAATATCCCGAGTCTCTAAAAGAAAACAAATGATAGAGAGTGAGCTACATAGCCTAGTAAGGATTCCAAATGATCACCAATAATATTATACATGTATATCAGAACAGCAAAACATTAGCATAACATGTGACGAAATCAAACAATTCAGATTTCATGTTTAACCAAAAACTTTGAATTTTTTTTTTTATTTATTATTATATTTTTCCTTTTAGAATTTTCATTATTTAACCATTATCTTTAGGGTTCTGGACTAGCCACGATCACACTCCAGCCTGTGACTGGCACACTATTGTCACACTCCAGCCTGTGACGGGCACACTGTTGTCACACTCCAGCCTGTGACGGGCACACTATCGTCACACTCCAGCCTGTGACTGGCACACAAATTGTCACACTCCAGCTTGTGACGGGCACACTGAGAAACCACGGTACCGCCGTGGCATAGCTAGTCCAAACACCAGTTCACTTAACACTTTATCATTTCTTCTCACATAGTCAGATCATGTCACTTTCCAATGATCGATATTACGATCAAACACATTTCAAGATCACTTGGCAAATGCAAACAACATTAACAACAAACTCGTTCCGTAACCCGGAAATCAAATCATGTTATCCGAAAACTACCATGCATGAAAAATATTTAATATATGCTCGGATCAAATCAGGTCATGTAAAACATATTAATATTACGGGTGATCAAGTTTAGAAGTCCTTACAAATCAACTATCCACGTCTGTACTAATCCGTACCCGAAATTGGCACGACACCTTCCCACTCAGGAGACTGATTCTCTACATAAAATAAATAATTAAATTAAAAATCCAAATTCTCAATTTTTCACGAATCTTGAAAAAAAAAACCACTTGACTTTCACTCTCTTTTTTCTCTCTCCTCTTCCTTCTCTCTCCTCCCTCTCTCTCTCCTCTTTCTCTCTCCTCATTCTCTCTCCTCTTTCTATCTCATCCTTCTCTATCCTCTTTTTTTCTCCTCTTCCTTCTCTCTCCTATTTCTATCTCATCCTTCTCTCTCCTCTTCATTATCTCTCCTCTTTCTCTCTCCTCTTTTTTTTTCTTTTCTTTCCGGAACCGTCCCTGCGTCTCTTCCCCAGCCGGTCGACCCGGTCTTCATCCTCTCCCCCACTGCCGGCAACCATGGTGGTTACCGCAGGCTTCTCGAACTGGCGATGGCAAGCGGTGGCGATGGCGACGGCGGCGACTGCAGCGGCGACGGCGAACGGCCACAATCCAAACCGAATCGGAAAATCTAAGAAAAAAACAATAAAAATTTTCCAAAAAATAATTGGAAAGACTTACCGGTGCTTGAAGAGTTCTTCGTTGCTGGCCGGAGAGGAGAACGTTGCGTGGAAGGAGCTCGATGAGGCTCGGATCGATGGTGGTAAGGAAAATTTAAAAAAAAATCACCGAGGTTTCACTGCCGTTTGGAAATCAAACCCCATCCAATCGGGGTTTTCACCGTCCCGAACTCATCGTCGATTACTTCCCTCCCCTCCACGATGCTTCCACCGATTTCTCCGACGAAGAATTCGGTCGAAAAATCCCATTCGACTCAGCCTCTCCTTCTCCTATTTTCGGTCTTCATTTTTTTTTTTCGTTTGGATTGAAATTGGCTTGGTCCGCCGACTTCAGCCCAGGCCCATAGCTTACATGTAACCACGCCAATCATGCCAGGTTTGGCGCCAGAAACCGCGAAAATCCAATCCCAGCCGCTTCCTTCGCCCATTCTTTCCCGCCAAATTCCACTGATGGGCTAGAAAACCAAGCCTCCCCCCGCCACACCCAACGCCTTTCCTCTTCCTCAATCCAATCTCCTCTCTCTCTCTCTCTCTCCACTCGCCCCCGCCCCAACCCCCCCCCCCCCCCCCCCCCACTCTCTATCTTTGTCTGGATTCCTCAGTGCCGGCATGCTGGTTGCCGCTGAAGAGTTGGTGCTTGAAGCCCCCGAGACCAGAATCCTCCTTTCCGAGGAGATCCAGAACATCCGATCGATTCTTGGGCCTAATACACCCGAAGACGACATCTTTCGGGCTCTCACCGTCGCCGGAAACAACCCCAATCGCGCCATCAACATCCTCCTCGACATTCCCGGATTGCCCACCGCGTCCAATCCTGCGAAGCAAGAGATGGCTCCCGAAGTTCTCACAGAAAATTGCCCTGTAAGTAGTTTAGATCCCAAGAATAGAATTAAAAAGGAATTGAGTTCTGGAAATGACGATGTTTTAATTTCTGAGGTCAGAGTTAAAAAGGAGGAACTTGATTTGGATGTCGAAAAATATGATATTTTGATGAACGAAAGAATAGTTAAAAAGGAAGAATCTGATACCGATGTTGATAAAAAGACTGTGATTTTGGTTGAAAAGGAGGAATCTGATAAGAATTTCAAAAAAGATGAGATTATGGTGAACGAGAGAAAAGTTACGAAGGAGGAATTTGACCAGGATTTCAAAAAAGATGAGATTTTGATGAACGAGAGAAGAGTTACGAAGGAGGAATCTGACCAGGATTTCAAAAAAGATGAGATTTTGATGAACGAGAGAAGAGCTAAAAAGGAGGAAACTGATTTCAGTTTCGGGAGAAGTGTGATTCCAATGGCTATGAAGGAGTCCTTCGGTGATAATTTGTCTGGTCTGGCACAAGCCCATTTCTCTCCTTACCTCAATCCACGGCCGATTTCAGCTATTAGGCCAGCTGCAGTCACTGGCCATAGGCTTCAAGTGGTCCCAGCTCCTGATCCTGCTGAGATTGGTGAGTTCCCAGAGGAACCGGATTGGTTCCTTGTGGGGAAGACCTACGTGACAGGGCTTTCGACATGCCGTGGGAGAAGGCGACTGGATGCTGGTGAGATTGTTCATTTCTCTTTTCCAGATACGCAGAAGATGATCGAGAGACACTGGGGGGCGAGTGCAAAGACAAGAGCTGCGATATCTGAGATTGTACGCTTCTCGACTAAGCGATGTGGGGAGGTTTGTTAGCAAGCTCCTAACTCTTAGAGTACCTTATATATCATTATTCTCATGATGTTCTGGAAATGCCTCTTAGGATCTTTTTCCTGGAGAATGCTATCTTGTTTGATGCTTGGGCTAGACATGATGGTGATTGCAATCTCTATTAGCTGAAATTTTTAATAAAGGCATTGATGGGATTTCTTATAAATGTCCCAAGATACTAATAATATCAGTATTATTTTTAATATATATTAAAAGGATTTTTCCTATACATAAACTTGTTACCCCACACTTTCTCTCTTCATAACAGCCACATATTACCAGAATGGTATAATTGCTGTCAGCACCTTGCTGATAGCTGTGGAGTTTAAAAACAGGCTTGAACCCTTGACTTTTTGAATAGATAGTACCCTTCTTAACCACTTAAACACATAATTAGTCATCACTTCTAATGGTTACAGATTCATGTATTTTGATATTTGAGGGAACATCAGAAAACATAAACTTTATTTAATAAACATATTCCAATCTTTTTTATTTTTTAAAAGTTTCACAATTTAAAGTATTGAAAAATAATTTCCACATTTTACATATAGAATGGTTTTTTTAGAAATTGATGAATCATGATTATTTATACCGCAATTAAAGAGTGGTGTAAAATATAGATTATGTGATTTAGAAGGTAGTATTTAAAGAATAACGATTTGAATGCTTATATATTATTTATAAATTATATCTAAATTTTTATAATTTAGTATTTTTCAATGTACTTTTAATTTGAACCCAGTTTGATCAAGTAGCTTGGTGGTTGCAGTGGTGAACCAAAGGAACTATTCCCCACCCATTACCTTGTAGGCTTGTACCCACCCAAGTCAGAGCCCAAGCCTCCCGGTAAACTGAGCCATTTCTTAAAAAACCAAGGCTTAATACAATTGAGAGTTGATGTGAGGGTCTATGCCTTTAGAATTGAACCCTCACCATGTAATTAATGACACATCTTTTTAATGGAAACATTTCTATGGCTGCATGATGAAAAAATGGAAAATTAATTGCAATTACTTTGTCAGTTCTTGATTTGCTTTAAAATATATCCATCCAGGAAAAACTATTTATGCATCCCTTTCAATTCTTAAATTGACATGATTCTAATGCAGGAAGTCCTTGAACTTAATTAATATTTAATTATTATATTTGCTAAGGTTTGGGGTTTCTAAGTAATTTCACAATGACCAAGTGTGAACTATGTAAAATGTGCTAAGTAATGAAAGGGATGCATGAATAGATTTTCTTTGATGGGGATCCACGTTAAAATAAATTGGCTAATATGTGACTTTTTACTTACCATCATGGAGTTGTAAAAAAAAAAATGTATTAGAAGAGATATGTAGGTAGTTAATTTATCTCAGTTGTTCCTGTCAAAAAACCATCTTGTAAGCCCAATTACTATCATGGAGCTATATAAGAATTTTCAATGAGAAAAGACCTTCCTATATTGTTGTTCCAGTTATCATACTTATTGAACCTAGACTAGAAACCAACCTGGCCAAAAGGTAAGGTCACCAAATTACTATTGCAACCTCTGGATCAATGGTTGGAACCAAACTATTTTAAAAATTTAAAATAAAACATCCAAAAAATAGTTAATACAAGAAACATATGCGTGGGTGTTGGTAGACTTCTAATTTTTAATATTAATCTTTAGATCATATTGGTGTGCATTCTACATAGCTATTTAGTTGCAGCATAAATAAAAAATATCCCTAAATCATCTACTTTTTAAAAATTAGATATACATAATTCTTTGCTATTTTGGTTATTCTAAATGGCAAAGTCAGAAAAATATCAAATGAATAAATAAAAATATGTTTTTCTTTCACGTTATATAAAAGAAATAACTGCATTTTTTTGTGTGGAGAGAATTGAATATTGAAATACAATAAGTTGCTTAAAATTACTACATCTATGATATAATATATTTATTTAATTTGATAAATCCATATAGTTTATGTTTTTTGGTTAAGTGTTCTTGAGCTATACTCATAGCCAAGGGTTGAAATATATATGAGCCCACACCTTCACGATGGGACATGTGTTGCCTTCTCATAGGCAAGCAAAAGAGGGAGGGGATGAGCAAAGAGTGGAGAGAGTACCTATGGTAAGAGCTATCTGTCCATTAAAAAGCATGTGAGCCTGACACCTTCACTCCTTTTTCTGCCAAAATTTCCACTCTAAATAAATTATGTTTATTTCCCTAATTACAAAATGCCATTACAAATGAGTTTGGTAAAGGGAAATTAATGATGGGGTAAGGGTAAAATGCTTTGGATGCAAGAGTATGACCCTATATTAAAATGTTCTTAGCTATTGATGGTTTTCTCAGATTGGGAAGCTTCCAACAGAGTGGAGTAGATGCCTCATCCCACTTGTGAATTCGTCTAAGGTTAAGGTTCAAGGGCGATTTGTAATTCCACAAGTAGAGATTCATTTGATGCAAGAGATTATATTATATGTCAGGTAATCTAGCAACACACCCAAACATACTGTTTACAAGTTGTTGCAGATGGCATGAGCTTGCTTTAAAGGTTATTTTTGTTTGGGCTAATTTCTTGCATGTGTTTTCTTCCACGTCTTTCCTACAGCTTTTACATCCACAGTTCAATTTTTACGGAGGGAGACAAATCCTCTTGGAAGCTCGTAGCTCCTTCACACTTGAATTCTACCGTCCATCCTCTTCCTGCTATGTTCAAACTATTGAAGATAAAGCCATTTAAAAATGTAGTTATTTTTTAGTTGTTTGTTTTCCTTTAAGATTTAATAAGCTTTTCGGTCTTTACAACACTGAATTGAACAATAATTGATGTGTTTTCTTTACATGATCAGGCTGAGTTCACTCCAGAGGATCTCGATACCAGAAAGCGATCGCTGAACCTAAAAGTAAGCTTTAATTATTGTCAAATGCTCACACCAGCTTTGTTTCATGTATCTGATTATGTGCATATCATTGTAAGTTGTAACTATTTAAATAAAAGATGCCAACAGAACCTATTCAGTTTAATTGTGAATTTATTTAGTTACTGCGTTACTGGCCTAAATAACAATGTGCATATGTACAAGGCATTGCCCATGCTTGCTTGAAGCTTTGATATGCTTGCCTTCACCTCTGAAAATAATTCCCTGCATTTTTATATCCGTAGACCATCTCACAGTGTGCATATCATGATCTAAAGCTTCTATTCTTATGTTAAAATGAACCAGGATGATGATGATGACGACGCTGCCCAAATAGTGGGTCTTGCAAAACGAAGGAGAGGAGGCCAAACTAACCCTGAACAGAGCAAAGATGAACAAGCAATCCCAGAGTCAGCTTTAAATAAGCTTGTTGGTGCTGCAGATGTGTACAACTTAGAGGTAACATTATTCTTCAAACTGCTAGCAGCTTTATTTTCTGTACTTAGCAGTACATGAAAAAAGGTTTATGCAATATATTCATAATTTTTTTCTGTTGTTTCTAACAAACTTTGATTATGGAAAATGACTGCTTGTGTTATTGGTGATGGATTTTGACAGGAAGCAGAACCCCCTAGCACACTTGTTACTGAACTTCGGCCTTACCAGAAACAAGCCCTATACTGGATGTCAGAATTGGAGAAGGGAATTGATGTTGAGCAGGCAGCAAAAACTCTTCATCCATGCTGGGAGGTTTACAAAATTGCTGACAAGTATGCACATAAATATTAGTTTCCTTAGAAACTTCTATCATCTAGATAATACGATGATTGAATGAAAATCTTTGTTCATTGTAATTTTGAGCATCTGTTCTTTTTCAGGAGAGCATCTGCAGTCTATGTTAATGTTTTCTCTGGTGAAGCTACAACTCAATTTCCAAGCGCTACACAGATGGCAAGAGGTGGAGTAAGTCTATCATTTTTAAAGTGTTCTCCTTCTGTTTCCTTACTCAACATTCCAAAAGCCCTGCACTGTATCAAATTATTCACATAGATGTCTGAAACAGATTAGTCACCTAATCTATAAAATGGGTTGTTCCATGCTAGTTGTAGCAAGCTCATTTAAAACTTAGCATTAGTGACAACATGCTGTAGCAATGGGTTAATTTTGTTGTTTAAGTACCATCTTGTATCCAGTCAGTAGCTTCTCTTTCTATTTGGCCCTCTTTCAATACCCAGGTTTTTACTTGGATTGCCTATTGCCAAGATGATTATGTAATTGAGGTTAGAATGTACACTAAACTTTGGGGAACTTTATTCCACTGTAGATATTAGCAGATGCAATGGGTCTTGGGAAGACTGTCATGACAATTGCTCTGATACTTGCAAAACCAAATGGAGAAAGCTCAGATGACCAAGACACGGTGATGGAGTGCAATAAAGTTTCTGATGAAGAAATAGAGAGAGTTGCAAAAACCAAAACACCTTCTAATGTAAAGGGAGGAACTCTTATTGTCTGTCCCATGGCACTATTGGGTCAATGGAAGGTGAGCTTTCTGATTATCAATGCTTGCAATAGTTTTTATGTTCTTTTTAACAATTTGAGTGTTGTCATATGAAGTGTGGCATTAATTGTAGAAACTAGCATAACTTGTTCCACTTATTTCCCAATGGAAAACATCCAACCATACCATGTGACATGTATTGTTATTATTCTCAAGTGGTTTTCTTGGACATTCAGGAAAATTGTGAAGTTGGACTGATATTGGAACTTTCTTTGATCATGCTTGCTTTGAAATATTCATGGCCCATTAATTAAAAAAACTTGCAGGATGAATTGGAAGCCCATTCAAAGCCAGGGGCACTTTCTGTCTTTGTACACTATGGGGGTGACAAAACCAATGATCCCAAAGTGATTTCAGAACATCATGCGGTCTTGACAACATATGGAGTCTTAGCAGCAGCTTATAAATCTGTAAGGACATTGACAGTTCTTTTTTCTCGTTTTTCTTCCTATACTTTCTCTCCTTGTTCTAAGGTTGTAAATTTTAATTGAAAAATGTTGTTTCTTTTATCCAGGACTCAGAAAAAGAAAACATTTTTCACAAAACAGACTGGTACAGGGTGGTATTGGATGAAGCACACATAATCAAATCTTCAAAAACCAGAGTTGCTCAATCAGCCTTTGCCTTAACCTCACACTGTAGGTGGTGCCTAACAGGTACCCCTCTTCAGGTCAGTTTCTTCATTTTTTTGCTAGATCACTTTACCGAAGCACATTGGCTGATCTACACTTTACATTTTGTAAATAGAAACAGGGTGGACCTCCACCTTTTTCCTTTAAAAAAAGATTACTGACCCTTAAGAATTATTTTTATGTAATTGATTCATTCAGTGCTATATAAGTTTTCAGTCAGATCTCCAAATGGACCATTTCAGAAATGTGAAACAACTTGTGCGTTTTATTGACAAGAGTTATGGTTTGCTGTTGCAGAATAATTTGGAAGACCTTTATAGTCTCCTTTGCTTCTTGCATGTTGAGCCATGGTGCAACTGGGCTTGGTAAGTAGAAAAGATACAGTAATATTTTAGATTTCCCACACGAGGTGATTAAACCTCAATATTTCTTGGTGGTTTGAAAAGTGCTTGTACAGTGAATATCTGCTTTTATGTTCTACATAAGCAATGTGTTATATTTAGTTGTTCCTTTTGATACACTTCACTAACCATATGATACTACAAAGCATAAGATTTGTAGTTCTATGATGTAGCAATGCTGCATAAAATTATGATATGTTTTTCTGATTTTTTTGGTTATCTTCAAAAACTCTCTCCTATTTCTGTGTAATTCTTTTGCTTTCTTTCAGGTGGCATAAATTGATTCAAAGACCTTATGAGAATGGTGATGAAAGAGGCTTGATATTAGTTAAATCCATTTTGAGGCCATTAATGCTAAGGCGAACAAAGGATACAAAAGATAAAGATGGAAGGTTAGTCATAACATCTTGTTCTTCTTTTTTGAGATAAAAAATACTTGCTTACAAATAGATGGTCTGAGTGCAGCTGCACAGAATTAGTCTCCATTATCACTCATGACATCTTGGGTTGTCACCTTATTTCCATCAGTTCTGATCATTTTGAGAATGTTGATTTCAGGCCCATTCTTGTTCTCCCTCCTGCCAATATCCAAATTGTGGAATGTGAACAATCTGAAGCTGAGCGTGATTTCTATGATGCCTTATTCAAGAAATCAAAGGTTGGTTTACACTGCACTTAAGTTAATTGTTGTACTGGAAAGTCAATGCTCGGAGTTTACATCTGGTATCTACTAGTTCTTTATGTAGAAATATTGTCGTTGTTAGAATCATGTCTTATTATTGTAGTATTTTGCTAAACGGAGTTTTTATTATGGTTAAACCTGGACCTACTGTTCTGTAAAAACTTGGATTTCCATCTCTGCTTTAACACCATCTTCTCCTGCATCTAGCTGAGCTTGTCTTCAATATTTTATGAGATGGTTCCATGATACCTCCCCAATTTTTCTATAGTTATTATTTTTTTCTGATCACAAAGGTTTTCACTCTTGCTCCCCTGAATGTTATGTATGTCTAACAGGTCAGATTTGACCAATTTGTTGCCCAAGGCAAAGTTCTTCACAATTATGCTTCCATTCTGGAGCTGCTACTCCGCTTGAGACAGTGCTGCAATCATCCCTTTCTTGTTATGAGGTTAGTTGAAATATTGCAGTTTCTATCATGTCCCAAAAGCAATAAGGGGATCCCAACTGCTTTGCATGGTCCATCCTCTTTACTTCGTGCTCACTTGGTTTTGCAGCCGAGGGGATACTCAACAGTATGCAGACCTAAACAAGCTTGCCCGTCGCTTTCTTGAAGGAACAAATCCCACCCCCTCTGCAGCCCCCACTCGTGCCTTTGTAGAAGAGGTTGTCGAGGGCATCCGTCGGGGCGACGTGACTGAATGCCCAATCTGCCTTGAATCTGCATCAGATGACCCAGTGCTCACGCCATGCGCCCATCGGATGTGCAGGGAGTGCCTCCTGTCAAGCTGGAGGACTCCATCAGGCGGGCCCTGCCCAATATGCCGGAACCCCCTTACTAAGGCTGATCTTATAACATGCCCAACCGAGAGCCGTTTCCAGGTTGATGTGGAAAGGAACTGGAAGGAGTCATCAAAGATCATGAAGCTCCTCCAATGCCTTGAGAGCATCAGGAAGACAGGTGAGAAGAGCATCATTTTTAGCCAGTGGACTGGGTTCTTGGATCTTTTGGAGATTCCTTTGAGGAGGAGAAGAATTGGATTCTTAAGGTTTGATGGAAAGCTAGCACAGAAGAGCAGAGAGAGGGTCTTGAAGGAGTTCAGCGAGAGCAGAGACAAGCTGGTAAGACCTAGCCGTTAATTTACCCCTTTTTTTAAAAAGTAGTTGGTAGGCACTAGTTTGTTTTCACAGTTAGCCATTCTCTTTTTCTCTCATTTGTTTATGAAGTCCCTATAAGAAGATTCTTTTTGGTTAAAATCAGGTATTATTGATGTCACTGAAGGCGGGGGGAGTAGGATTGAATCTAACCGCAGCTTCTAATGTCTTTCTGATGGTAATTCTCTTAACGTCTCCACCCTTGCAACCATTATTCTAATCTATATCTTCATTCTCTTTGAAAGCCTCATTATATATTTATTTATTATCTTTTTCCTTGCAAATACAGGATCCATGGTGGAATCCTGCAGTTGAGGAGCAAGCGATCATGAGGATCCATCGGATCGGACAGAAAAGGCAGGTTCAAGTGAGGAGGTTTATTGTTAAGGTATGAACCGTGAACAATCTGTTCAAATTAGTAATTGGATTCTTTAGGAATTCATTGTGTTCATGTGAGCATGAATGCATAACGTGATGATTATTGTCTCAGGATACCGTCGAGGAGCGGATGCAGCAGGTGCAGGCAAGAAAGCAGAGGATGATTTCTGGAGCTCTCACTGATGAGGAAGTCAGGAGTGCCCGAATCGAGGAGCTCAAGATGCTATTCAGATAAAAATTCAGTCATAGGGAACGCAAGTATGTATAGTTCGTTTTGGTTTGCCCATGAGCATTGTCCAATATGATCAAAAATTAAATGGTGGTTGGTTGGCTTTCTAATCAAATATAGGGTGGATGGTTTTTGTTGATGTTTCCCATCCAGTTTTTGTTGTGGTGCCTACGAGGCACTCCTTTTGTAAGTCCCGTTCAATATTCTTAAGCTTGTAAAGCCTTTTCTTCTCCACTTCTTTGTGCTTATCTAGACTTTATTTAGTCTTCAAAATAAAATATCCCTCGTATCTAAATTAATGGGGCAGTAGTGAAGGTTGGCTCGCATCAGAGTATTCCTGTGGATGGACGGAAATAAGATATTCCTTATGAATTGCAAAACCATTCGAATTACCAGCCTGATCTTACCTGGAGTGTTCTGCTGGATTCTTCTCCAGGCTCATACAACATTCCTCTCACTGCATTGAGGTCATTTACTTTGGGCATGTTTGGTTCATTCCAGGTACTTGACTTCAGACTTGGAGATTCACTTTCTGGAGGAGAGCCCGTATCTCCTGGACCTGGTCAAAGTCATTTCAGTAACTTTTGGACAAGTGAACTTAATAATATGATGTCTATCCAAGCATTTCAAAGTGATGATTTCTGCCAGGGTGGACGAGATGAGCTCGTCGTATCCATCTGTATAACATTTTGCAATCAAGCTGGTTTATGTCAGCTTATTTATTTTTAAGTTGAACTGTTCATGAACAACCCAATATGAGGATTCTGTTACACTGTTGAGCTAATTTCCGTTGTGCATGTCTCACTATTACTTGTGAGATGCATATTTCCGTATTAAATTATATTTTTTTAGAATTATAATATCATATCGAAGCTTCTATCGGTAAGCAAAGATAATGATTAAATCGACACATAGTATTTTTAATTATCTTTCTAATTAGAGATTTGGCGAATCAAGCCTAACTCTAGCTTGTTCATTTGCTACATGAGAAGGATGGTCGGATGGTCGCTGCTAACTAATTTGATTCTTAATGCACGAAGAAGAGGCCAAGCATGAGGGGCTCCATTTGTCAAGATGGTGAGGTCCCCTCTCTGTGGTTTTAGATTCAAGAGAGGAAAGGCGCTGGAAGGTAGAGCGTACGAAGACAAACTGTAGAGGAAAGTAGCTCTCGTGTAGCTTTGCTTTTATTCATTTTCCCTCCCTGGTCCCACGACGGAGGAGCTGGTTGGTTGGTTAGCTTGAAGATGCTCCTTTCCTGACACCACCACCGCTTCGGTGATTGGGCGTGCTCTTTTCTGATCTTTGATCTGAGAATACCGGAAACAAGAATCCCTTCCCTTCCACGCTTTCCTTCCCAGGCCACGGAGATTTTCTCACGGAAAGAAAGAAAGAAAGAAAGAAAGAAAGAAAGGGGGTAAAATATACCACTCTGGTCTTGGTGGTCTGCCTTCTTGCTCTCTTCTCGTATCTAGGGCACCCCTTCCTCTCGACCGCCGCCTCTCATCCAGGTCCGTCCTCTCTCTCTCCCCGCCCCCATCCACACACACACGTACACACACCCACGTTGGTTATGCGAAGGCCACCCATCTGGAGCCCGGGCGCAGGTTGTTCGACAAAATTCCGCATCCAAACACCTTCCTCTGGAACGCTAACCTCTTCGCTTGTGGGGCTTCCAGCGCCCACCCATGGTCCGAAGCCCTTCAGCTCTTCCACCACATCTACCTCTCGTTGCCCTACCACCTCACCGGGGTCTTCACTTTGGACAACCGTCCATGTTGTCAAAACCCAGTGTGCCAACTCCGATATGTTTGTGGGCGTGCGGCACTTATCTAGGTGTATCCAAGATTTCCTTGTTGTTGATTCGATTAAATATGTAGTATTGTAGTTTCAATTTCTATTTGCGACTTACCAAAAGAAAAGAGAGTAGATTTGCAATAATTACAATTGCATTTGTCCAAACAAGCAAGTTTCAACTGCATGCAACTAGTTGTTGTAAATTTGTAATTCCACCTGTATGCATCTTCTATTGCAGTGTCTCTAATTACAAGGAACTAAAATGCCCTTAAATTTAAAAGAAACAAAGAAGCAAAAGAAGGATCTATGAGTTTCTCCTGTTGTTTATCCTGCTTTTTCTGCGATTCACTCGTTCACTTCTGTTCAATTCATCGTATTCCCGTTGACTGTTAGTATTCTGTAGGTAGTGCAAGACATGGAGCAATGGATGCATCAAATTGAACAATGGGTTCGTCAGCAGCCAGCAGAGCAGCTCTATGCTGCTCTTGCTGTTCTCATTGTGACTTTTGCTTTCTTTGTCATCTGTAAGTTCAGTAAACCCTAAGCTCACTGTTTTGCTTTCTTTGTCATCTGTAAGTTCAGTAAACCCAAATCTGGTAACTGGTTGGAAAACTGGGTATATTGGAAGACAATCTTTGGCTGATTTTTTATATCGTCTACTAACAAGATGTGTTAAAGCTGGCTTAGGATCATTTGCAACACTACTGCTTGAATTTAAGCTTGAATATCTGTAATTGTTTTGCAAATTAATTTACCCTGAAATGATCTCAGTATGTCAAAACAGGACTCTTGTACTAGGGCATTACTAGAATGAAACCACTAGGTCTGGCTGTCAGATATGCTGAGCATGTGAAATCTCACTTAAAGAATGATGAATATTTGAGCAAGTAATAGTAACCAAGCCACAAGTAGTAAAACCAGGTGCAGTCGCAGGAGTTGATGATGCTGATGTTTTTCTTTAGAACTTATTGTCAGATGCCATTACAGATGAGATCGTGCTTCAAACTTTTTGTAACTTGTTTGCTTAGTTCGATGACATTATAACAAATTCAGGAATAACTGTTCCCTTTTGGTAGAAGTGCACAAGTCATCCTTCACCTACAAGAGATGGAGGATCGAAAAGACCAAATAGTCTTCCTTGAGGTCGAGGAGGTATAAGAAGAGGAACCCAGTTTAAGAAGGCTGATAGTGATTCTTAGGCCTCTTCAGATAGAATAGTAGTCGTATTGAAGATGCTTAACCATAAGCATAAGATCCATTGGTGTTAGATAACTATGATAGGCTTCTTTATTTTCTTTGATGAGTTACAAAAGTTAATTCTTTGATTGAACTAATCGTGTGACAATACTTTAACATGGAGAAACCTAAGGGCCAAAGAACAATCATGGGAAGCTATGACTGCCCAGCATACAAAATGATACATTAAGGCTGGTCAAAAGCCAAAGCTTGAGACTTTAAATTTTTAACTTATTCTGGCAAACCAAGCAATGATAATTCCCCCCCAAAAAAAGTTAATGTAAACAAGTGAGTTAGGTGGTTAAAATTATGGTATCATCTGTATTTTGTGTTTCAAGAAATGTTTGATCTTAGGACTGTAATGGTGCATCTCAATCATAACCTTTCTTAGCATGCTCTTTATGCAAAAAAGGTGTTTGGTAGAAAAAAGACTTGCAAATCAACATTGAGATTTACAACAGTTTGGTTTCATTAATGATTCATTCATATCCTTTCTACAATCTAGTTATCCGAGAACCACTTTTTTGAACATTCTAGGCCTGCTTTATTTGAAGGAGATTAAACTTTCTCCATGCTCATCTTAATTAGCTTTCAGTTACCTACCGTTTAGGGTTTTTTTTTTTGGTACAAACCTTTTAGGTTTTTTAAATACTGTACTAAGATGTTGCAGATTACTGATATGTTTCAATTTTCAATCTTGGCCTGAGTTCCATCTAAACCTATTAAAAATTATCTTTTCCTGACTGGCGTATGTTCAAGCCTGACAACTCACATGTTTATTAGCCCTCCGTTTCAAATGGTCTTTTCTAACTTCGAGACTGAAGATTAGCAAGCGAACTTTGACACATAAGGTTT
Organism: Areca catechu; assembly: GCA_021397845.1. NCBI lineage: Eukaryota > Viridiplantae > Streptophyta > Magnoliopsida > Arecales > Arecaceae > Areca > Areca catechu. The sequence continues at coordinate 49,068,182 of CM038049.1, read as the reverse complement.
AGGTTATATATAGTCATGATAGAATGCAAGTTCAACATCAATAATAAAAAAGTGGTTTTGAATTGATGAAGAAAATAAAAGAAAAGTGGGTTGCAAGTCATGCTTTTTAAGATCTGCTGCAAATGGTTCTGAACTCTTGAGAAAGAAGAAACCTAAGTTTTCTAAAGGTCAGAAGTAAGTGAAGGGTGAAATAGCCTTGTTAGAGTATTGAAACATGGTGGGTCTTCCCTACAATTCATTGGAGAAATAATTGTTTTACCGAATATTGTATTTTTTTCTAATTTTACAATTTTTTGCCTTAATGTCACAGTCCGATTATTGAAGCCTGCCAAGTCCAATACCATAGTGCTTGCTGGATTAAGTGGCAGTGGAAAAACTGTTCTCTTTTACCAGGTACTACTCTCTCTCTCTCTCTCTTGGTGGAGGTAGGTGAAGGGAGTATATGCATGCTTAATTTATTAATGCTTTTGATGCTATAGCAAAGCTGGAATTGTGTAAAAGGTATATGTGTTCTATCTATTGTCATACTTTGATGAATGAAAGTAAAGAACAAATTAGAGGATACATAAGCCATTGATAAGATCTTGATATCTCTCTCCCTCTTCTGCAAAAAGTGATTCTTGGTACTGAATTCTATAATTTCATGCATTATGCTGAGCAACTCTACATATCAAGAAGATTACTGACGAGAAATTTTGAATTACGACAAAACATGGATTAACAGAATTATAAATTTAGTGGCTCAATGTAGGCCTTTATCTTGGTACTCTATAAAACTCCATAAACAATCACTAGAAGAAGGAAAGACCTGGTAATATGCTTTTCTAATGTTCTCTAGGTTCATGCCAACTCTTAGTATTGATTGAGGATAGGTTTCTCATAAAGTTCAGTTGTAAACATTACTCATGGTCTCGAATTTACGTAAGAGCAAGGTTCAAACTATTGTGGTACATGGACATACTAACTGGGGTAGGTACAATATGCACCAAAATTGAGGATTGTGCTAAGAAAGGGTGTCCATGGGCATGCATGGATATGGTTGACATGCCATTAGGATGGCCTTTTTGGGTTATTTTTTGGATTTACATAATTTTTGGGTATAGATTTTGAGGTCCAGGAACCCAAAAATCTTCGATTTTGATTCCTGATTCATCCTTTAATGTATGAATCCCATGATCAAACAATGTGTAATCCTGATTAGACAAAATTCCCTATCATCTCTTTCGATTAAGCATAAATTCTTGCTCAGATTTTTGAAGAAATAAGGAAAAAAATAGAGGAGGGAAAATATTAGCTAGCTAGGGTGAAGATCTTCTAACCCAAAAATCAAAGACCAGGCTTTGTTCTTGCAGGCCAATCTCCCTGGGCAGTTTTACCTTTGCCTTCACTTTGTTCCCACCATAATATTGTGGAGAATGATTGCCAAATATGCTGTTTTAGTCATCTTGAGTGGTACCTGATGAAATCGCTGAGGTCGGTTTGAGTGGTGTGGGTGTAGTTTAGACGGATTTGCCTAAACTGGTAACCCTTTGTACCACCAAGCAGTTAGCACAGTACCTATTGGTAGGTATGTGTTGTGTGTATCAGTTTTCCTCCTTTAAAAGTAATCAAATAAAAAAAAAATTTCGAAGTTAGTTAAGTCACTGAGCTCAAACAAAGATTACATTTGCAAAGAGTTTGCAGCTGCAAAACTTTGCATGAACCATAGAAGCAAGTAAAATCTAATTATAATTCGGTGCATGCCCAAAAAAAGCTAGTGGAGGATTTGTAAACTGGAGTTAAGAAAATATAAAAATAAAATGGAACCGAGAAGGTTACAACAAAAATATCTGGAAGGCTCATAACTAAATAGCATGGATATGAGTCCTAGAAACTTTGGTAAACATAGAAAACAGGGAGTTGAATTGAAGGAAATGGATGAGCGAGGAGAACAAAGAGATAGGGCAATTTTAAGAATATTGGATTCTGGCTTATGTTTTAGCTGGTAGAAACTGAATCATTATGACCAAAATTGGTACCTTTTGCTAGTTTTTGGATAATGCTAGATGAAACTCACATATTCTACTGGTCATAATAATGTAAAGAATTCACAGGAAATGAATTCAATGTTATTTATTAATAAGAAAACAGAACCTAGAAATATGAGCTTAGTTTTAATTTTTAATCCATACTGGAACATTGACCTGAGTTTTTGTTTTTAAATTAATAAAAAAAGCTTGAGAAAATGGTCAGGGCAATTTTTGAAGTAAAATCAAGATTTGTTATGTCCCATTTTCTAATGTAATGAGCATAAAACCAATGTCATGCCATAGTTCTGTTGTATTTTCCCAGCTGTGCTAAAAAGGCTTGAGAATTGTGCTTACCTTATCATCTGAAGAAAATATACTTCAGCACTTCAATTGCAGATACATAACTGGGTTGTATACTAATCATGTCACTTTGTTGAGGGAATGAAATATGATAGCATGTTTTTGTATCCTAAATTTAATTTTGTCATCTTCACCTCCTTGGTTTGGTTTGTCTACAAAATGATAATCAGATCTACAATTTTATCCTTTAATCTACACTCTGACTACCTTCTTGTCTGTATGTTAGCTCCGTGATGGCTCTCCACATCAAGGCACTGTTACATCAATGGAACCGAATGAGGGTACTTTTGTGTTGCATTCTGAAATGGAAATGGTAGCAATCTAACCAATTCTATATTCATAAGAAAGCAATAATATCAATATACTGCTGCTTTATGCTAGTTTAAGCAAAAAATGAAGTGAGACCGATATACTTGTTATATATTATGCTGATTACACTCCCATCTGCTGTGTGTAGAAGGGCAAACTGAAACCCATCCATTTGGTTGATGTTCCTGGGCATTCACGGCTTAGGCCCAAACTTGATGAATTCTTGCCTCGTGCAGCCGGTCTTATTTTCGTTGTGGATGCTTTAGATTTCTTACCAAACTGTAGAGCAGCTGCTGAGTAATTCTCTAACCTTTCCGTCGATACAGGGTTATTTATTCCATCTTATTTAAGCAGATAGCTATAGGCATCTTAAATTGATGTTGGCTATAATAATCATAATTCCTGCTATAGAAGTGCTATACTTCGAGCAGGTGACATAAGGGTTCTTCGATGGCCTGTTTTTAATCTTTATCTGCTCATGGCCACTGGCTAGTTTAAGAACTACTTATCACTGGATTCTTCAGTCTATAACCAACTTAACAATTTCTTTCTCATGTATTGTTATTTTTGGTAAGGTATCTGTTTGATATTCTGACTAAAGCAAGCATAGTGAAGAGGAAAGTCGCCATCTTGATTCTATGCAACAAGACAGATAAAGTGACAGCACATTCGAAGGAATTCATCAAGAAACAGTTAGAGAAGGAAATGTGAGATCCTAAATTTTTCTCATTTGTTAGAAGTTCTCTAATTCAGTTTTACAAAGTGCATTATGTTTGAGGAAAGTCTATGTAGTTAATATTGCAAGCATTTTATGATGCATCAATGATTTTTGTTAGAGGTATCTTTCTAACTTTGTGGTGTTTTCTAAGACTAAAGAGAAAATCTGGCATTTTTTTATATATATTTCTGGCAGTAGATTTTATTTTGTCCCCCAGCCTCAACATTGAATTTTAATGAAAAATTGTAGCGCAAGCTAAAGAAAAGATGAGATTCATGAAATTTAAACAGCACCTGGAGTAAAGGTATAATGGAGCTGAATGATGGAGCCTGATTTGGTCAAGCTTGAATTAAAATTACTTATGAAGATATTAATGAGTGTCTCGGTATGCACATGTGTTACTGAGGACTGCCAACCACAAAAAACATGCGCAATCCCAGCTTTTGGTCAATGCTATGAGTTCTTCACACTTCTTGTTTACAAAACACTTCATTATTCTATTAATGTGCGCTTTTCACAGGCCTTTTCCTTGCTGTATCCATTGTAACCCTGCTGCCAAATATTTTAATTCATATACATTGTAAACTGAACACCTGAAATTTTTAAGCCTCTCAATAGTTTGTGGTAAAAAATTTCAAAATACTTGAAACAAATTTTTATGTTTTGACAATTAGTACAGGGAATTTTACTTGTTTCCATAATGAAAACTTAAAAACAGGAGTTTCAAGGGGTAGAGGATGAGGAAGAGAAGGATTTGACAGAATTGCATGAAAGGAGAAAAGAGAAGGATAAAAGCATTGAACAGATTTATTCAAGGGCTTATGATGCCATCTTTTTTATCAGAATTAGGGTATTATGGTTGTTCATCCTCTTGCTTCCATAATGACTAACTTATGATGTTTGACTTGACTTTCCCATGACAGTGTTTCACAAACTTTTCATGTTAATGACTGTTCTTTCGGTTGAAGAGTTTAAGATGTTTCCAACACATTTATCCTGGTCTTGAAAGTCGGTAAATAATTGTTCTACTTAATTCAAACTTTACCCTTGCTTTCATGCACCCACTCAATTCATTGTCTCTAGCAATATTATGTCGTCATTTATCATTCTTTCTTCCATGGGAATTCCTTGTATAAACTATTCATTTTTCCAGAAGTTGCTTCTTCTCCCCATCAAGTGTGCTAACCACTCATGATAGATCATCAGTGTCCATCAAGTGTGAATGGTTGTGCTCCCCTTGGTTCGTTAAGTGATGGCCCTCTCTGCAGATCAAGCAAGGTCACACCTTGATCGAGGGGCCTTGACTTATGAATCATGTTACTGGGTGTCAGAGATAGAATTAGCGCCTTACCGACTCATCTAATCTTCAGGCTTGCAAAGCTATTTTCTGACAGAATGCAGTGTGACACAAACATTAAAAGATGCAAGCTAATTTAACAAGCATGATAAACAGACATCAGTGATTGCTGAATGCTGGAGAGGATCACCACACAGCTGATAAAAAACTTGATTTAGTCACTTACCATGAAGGGGTTCCCCTTTTTTCCTTGGTGATGACATGATGTCTGATTTTCTACTTCTCTTCAGTGATGACAGTGTCCTCTGTTCGTATACTTATTATGTTCGTGTTAAATGTTTAGGCATTTTTTCCTAGTTAGCAATTCTCTATGAATATAGTCACGCCACCTCAACTTATCTACCGCATCTTAGCAAAATGTGTGTGTGCGTGTGTTTTTTTAAAAAGCTTTTCATGTCTCTGAACTAATGGATGCTATAATGCTCCTCTACTATGACTCCATAGGCTTCATTATTTTGCAGAGACAAGCTTCGTACATCAAGAAATGCTCTATCCACCGCTGATATTGCCTATGAGTATACGCTTGGGGTGCCAGGAGAGGCATTTGCCTTCTCTCAGTGCCGGAACAAGGTGACAATAGCAGACGCATCTGGTTTGACTGGTGAGGTCTCTCAGGTCGAGCAGTTCATCAGAGAGTATGCGAAGCCCTAGCAGTTGGTTTTTTTGGGCCTTTTTTTTTCTTTCCACGAACTCGCAGAATTGATGGTTTAAAAAGAGAAAGGTTTAGCTGGTTTCATGATTACCGTCGATTGCATTACTCTTTCCTACTCATGCGTCTTTCTTAAAATGTTGAGACTGCTCGTGTCACATTTGATTTGCTATAACTAGTGACAATGACTGACCTATTATTCAGAAAACAAAGAAATAGGACAGCGAGAACATGCTATATGATGTCATAATTCAGAAACCATTCAAGCTGTTCGGTGAATGCTGCTGTTTGTGATTTATGAAGATTAGGTCTTGCTTAATATTAACGAAGTAACAGATACAGGCATCTTCATATTTGCTTCAGTACTTTGTACCACGGTGTCCGAAAGTTTGTGTTTTTTTTTTTTTTTTTTTTTTTTTTTGTGCGCGTGCGTGCGTGTGCGTGCATGCCTGGTCCATATCATCATTGATGTCAAAAAAACATTTACCAGCGCAATATCCTGGCTGCAGAGATATAGAACCGTATAATCTAACTTGGTAAAGGTCGATGTAATTGTCAATTTGTCTTCCGGAGCAAACTATTCAATGCAGTATCACCGAGGAAGAAAAACCGCATCGAACCGAACGCATATTTTATGTAGACATGTATATACGCATGCACGCACGGACACCATGACAATTAATCACGGATTTCAAGAGGGGGCATCGAGCTGACCATAAAAAGTGCATTGTTCTCTTTATCTTGAAAGAACGCTTGCTCTGTTTTGGCCGTCGGATTTGTCCTGCACCGAGCCTTTTATCCCAGTAGACTGTAGTATTGGCATATCCGTTAGGCAAGGAAAAGCGTCTTACCACCGAAAGATCCAAGGTTTCACAAGACCGCTGGCCAGCATTGCTTCCCAGCTTCGTTTCGGACGGCACGAATTGAAAATTTCTTTCAATTGAGCTTTATCCGGCTGTCCTACGAACCATGTTTTATGTTTTCGGCCTCAAACAAGCCAATTTAGTACCCATGATCTCTGGCAGTTTGAAGCCTCAATCTTTAGCATTGAACTGCCTGTATCCTTTTATTTTCATAAGAAAAAGAAATGACAAGGAGGGGACCGGTACAGCTACTTTCTCTGGATGTGGTCACGGGGGTTTCATTTTGCTGAACAATGTTTGATGCATATGGCAATCGAGGATGGATTCCATTGACTTTTCTAAAAAGCATCAAGAAAATATAAAAATATAAAAAATATTAATAAATAATTAGAATTAATTTAAATATGTTTTTATAAATATTATTTAAATTGTATTTCATGTTATTTTATAAGATTCAATTCATCAACGATGAAATCAACCATAAAATCTTTAGTTAACTCCTTATCAATATAAATAACTAAATAATTGATAATAAAGTCGTCTTCCATCTTATTATACAACGTGATCTTGATAATTTTCGTTGTTGAAATACTCTCTCTATGTTAGTAGTTGAAATCGGAGGAGTCATAGGTGCCATGGATTCGTAGAGTATGCGCACACACCAATAATGATGGCGGCGGCAGTGTGTCGAGTACCGTTAATATTAAACGACGGGATGGGATGTCCATTAAGTGGCGAGGTCAAAGGTGATGGGACGCGAGTACAGTGTATCGATGGAAGCTCGAGCCATGATGGGTGCCCGCCCGTCCATGCCTCCCAAGACCTGATCATGCTACGTGATGGTTTCGGTCACTAAAATGGTGCGAGGCTTTACCACATGCGACGTCCGTCGGTGCGGCGAGGTTGATGGAGGCGACTGAGATGATAGCTGTAGATTAGCGCATCGGTGGTATCCGGCTTTGTACATTCGCAATCGCTCGGTCTCACCGTGAGAGCGTTCCTACCGGTCACACCGCATGACAGGTCTAGCCGCCATCTCATCCGTTAATGTAGTGAATGGGATGGTATTGGCTTTGTATAGTAGCTTCGGCCATGACGGGTTCTGGAGATGGATGTCGGTCAAGCGATAAAAAGAAAATCTTATATCTTCTCCTAAAAAATTATGGAAAAGAAAATATAAATTAATAAAAATGAAAGATAAATTGGAAGTGATTCAACTTTCAGGTAGAGAAAGCTGATTTATAGTATTTATATCATTTTAAAACTTTTTTTCAAGATACTCCAAGTTATATTTAATATCTCAATTTTAAAAAAATCAAATACATAAATATATGTATATTTAAAATTTTATATAAAATTTTAACTTATAAAAAAAATTAAAAAAATTTAGGGGGCCAAGGCCCTCCACTTCCTGACGATCCATCCTTGGTGAGAATAAAAATAGCCGAGCAATTTTACACTGCATCCAAGTGATATGGATGAGTATAGCATTCTAGCCCCATCAAAGTACCAGCTGATCCGATGACGGATTCCCCAGCCCTAATAATAGGCTAACAGGATAAACTGTCATTTTGCTGTAGTATTATGGTTTAAATATGAAACGTGAGAGAGTGGAGCCTTGGCCATTACCGACTGGACTACTGATAACTATATATATATCTTTGACACGGAGAACAAATCATTACTTTATGGTTTTTTATTTTTGGAGAAGTGCAGAGAGTAGCGGGAGAACTTTCCTATCCACCAATATTATTCAAAGTACAAAGTTAAAGGATTTAGATATATATATATATATATATATATAGAGAGAGAGAGAGAGAGAGGGAGAGAATACATGATGGTAATTAGAAATCCAGAAGCAAAATCCTGTATGAGAAATATTATAACTTTATGGTAAGAGAAAAACCTTTATGGTAAGAGAAAAACCTAATAGTGTAAGGAGACTCAGGTGAATCCATCAGAAAAAGCAGGAAAAATCAAAATAATCTAGAGGAGACTCAGAGAGTAGTATCTGCTCATTTATCAGATATAGCAAAGAGATTATATGGAAATCACCTTACTGCGGACTTCCATCATTATCTTCCATCCCAACAAATGTATTTAGGGGGGGTAAGAAGTAATGCTGTACAATCAAAGTCAGAGCAATAGAACCTAACAACGGAAGAACCATCTAAGGTACAGTGAAGTTAGAACAAGAGCTAATATTTGCTATCACCATGACCTGCTGCAGAGAAATAGCAACAAAAGCAGGGGAAATAATTGTAAGAAAAAGCCTGCATATCATCATCTACCACTATTAGCATCACAGGATCATTCTCTAAGAGGTTTCATGGCGTGAGATGCTACGGTAGATAGTTCTTGTCGAGAAAAACTGTAATTATGAATAATAATAATACCGTAAATTTTTTTTTTTTTTATAGGAAAGGCTCGCTAAAGTCTATCTTATCAGGACTCACTAAAGTCCATGAAAAGGCTCAAGCCTATCTTATCAGGGCCTATGGAAGTCCATAGAAAGGCTCACCAAAGCCTATCTTATCAGGATCCACTGAAGCCCAAGAAAAGGTCCACTGAAATCTTTCTTATTATCAAAGATATAAGGATGATCTACATGATCTACCCTATGAAATGCTGAGTTGGACCTGATCAACCTATCTTAATCAAAAGGAATAAGGATGATCTACGTGATCTACCCTACGAAGTACCGAGGTGAGCCTCATCAACCTGTCTTAATCTTTATTAAAAGGCATAAGGATGATCTACACGATCTACCATACGAAATGCCGAGGTGGGCTTGATTAGCATTCCTTATTCTCTATTAAAGGCATAAAGATGCCGAGGTGGGCCTGATCAGCTTGTTTTATTTTTCTATCAAAAAATTATAGGATGACCCATATGGTCTATCTTGCAGCAAATCCAATGACACACCAAAGTGCATCTAATTAACATATATTTTTCAGCAGCTTAATGATGATCCGACCCGCCTATTTTATTCTCTATCACTATGAAAGGCAGATCCAATTGGTCAACTAACAAAGTGCAAAGGCTATTATCTATTACTCCCTTCACTGAAAATGGAGCCATAGCCGAAGCAATTCACTAGCAACATTTTTTTAGCTCGAAAGTGGAAGGCTGTGTTATACCCCTATCATCCGGTCTTGATAAAGGCCTAAGGCCCACTAAGGCCCATTAAGGCCAACCACTTCGATTATCTGGTTACAACCACTTTGGTTATCTGATTACAACCACATTCGGTTATCTGGTTATTCGGTTACAACCACATTCGGTTATTCGGTTATTCGGTTACAACAAATATAACCGTTGGTTATTACAACCTCTATAAATAGGGTAAGATGGGACATTCCAAGGATAATCAAGATCTAAGACCAATAGGCCCAAGTCAGGTCACTCTACTCATTTCTTTTTCTATCTATGCTATTTTTGAATTCTCCATTTTGTTGATGCCTAGATCATCCACTGACTTGAGCGTCCGAGTGTGTATCCAATCCATGTCTGAAAGCAGGATCAGATGCGCGAGCGGGATGCCCGATGTCATCGAAGCTTCGACCATGGATGATTTAGCGGTAACAGGAAGAAAAGATACGGTTAACGAATAAATGATCCAAGAATTCAACATCATTAATACATAGCGCACAACCACGAATACTTTTCTCTATTTTTTTTTTTTTCTCCGAAAGAGCTCCCAGGTATTTAGTTTATTTGAGAGTGCCGGCTACGGTGATCTTTGAAAATAATTTACTCTTTCAAATAATATCATGACCCCCTAATCACTGCGGGACGAAGCTTCTCACTGGCAATCAGGATATGGCAGTCTCCCTTTCCACTCCAGGTAATCATATTTACTCGGACCGTCATTAGCCCTGTCTTATTCTAATCCTCCACCAAGACCGGTAATCACTTATTTCTCTCGTGCAACTATTCAGCACAAGTCTGGCAGTACTTCCCTGATCACTTCAACATCAGCCATCAGGAGACTGCTCTCTTTTATTTCCGGGATCGCTGCTTGCACGTAGATCAAAGTATCCGTCCCCACCATCACGGCAATCTAGTCTCACAATCAATCGATTATAAATTCAAAATTTAATTTCATCAAAAACTCGATTAAATTAATAAATTATCTCTTGAGATTCATGATGATTGAGTGAATGGGAGACTAGAATTTTTCTCCTTTTCTGTTTTGATTGACTGATATTTTATCATGAAAATCCAGCATATTGATGATATTTGATTGACGTACTCCTTAAATAAAAAAATTTACTAAAATTTAGCATCATGAATCAAATATTTCATGATAAAATATTTTTTTTAAAAAAAAAAAAAAAAAAAAAAAAAAGTCGGTCCACGCTTATGGCTGCTATAGGAGAGCCTATTGATAGACTTTTATTTGGCACAGGAGGAAAGAACCAAAAAAAACAAAAAACAGCCTTCCAAGCTCTTGCCAGCTACGCGGGGACCGCATTATAAGACACCACCTTAGATCTTTCTCCTTAATTTTTCTGCATTTTATTTTCTGATTATTTATGCTCGAATAGTTTAATTTATTCAATTTACTAAAAAAAAAAAAAAAAGACAGCGAGTTTTTTTTTTTTTTTTTTGTCGCGTTGTTGTTGTTATTGGGTTAAGAAACCGCCGTCCCCTGTTTTCACCGCCTCGAGTTAAAACGACGGCGGCCGGCATCGGGGCCCAATTTAACCGCTGCCACATGGTCAACATCGGATGGCCTGGTGATGGCTTTTTATACTCTCTATTCATCGTCTATCCACAAGAAGTTCCGTATTAATCAAGTCATGAAGCAAAGTAGCTTGGCAAGATAAAGTCCGGCCTTTGTGAATATAAAAGAGCGATGGCCTTTAGCTAGGGGAGTGTGCTAGTAGATTATCCTGTGAAGTGTATCGTGAAAGCAAGCTTGGTTATTCCTTTATAATCAAGTCATCAAATAAATTGGTTTAGAAAAATAAGGTTGGGCCAGAAGACTTATTGCTTTTAAGAAATGTACAACTAGATTATTTGAAATGATATATTTCTTTAATTCAAGATTGCCTGCCATATTTCTACTTGCATAACCTGATTTGTACACTTGTGCTCTTTGCTCCCTATTTTTTGCTCTCTCTTACAAGTTACAACAATTCTTTTAAGAGTACTTTTACAACAAAAAAGGAACTAAGATTTATCAAAAAAATACTTAAGTTGGCATACAGATGCTTAATTCAAGACGAGAAAGGCTTGTCATGTTATATCAACTGGAGTTTGATTTGCTTATTGGCATTACTTTCCTTATAGCTTGGATTGGAAAGAGTACTTAAATTCAACTGCAACTAAAAAAAAAAACTCTTTTGTTAATATTTTAAAATAAAAATAAATAAATAATCAAAGTTTTCATATTAAATATTACTGAAACTTTTAAAAAAAGTTCCGCAAAAGCAATTTACTTTTAAGTTCATCGGAACTTTATGTGCCTACCTTCATATGGTTGCATGCACGTATTTTAGCCTATACATGCTGATAATGGATGCTGGCATAAAATAAGGGATGATCAGAAATATGGTTAAGAGTAATCATATAGATATCTATATAATGACCCAATAAAATTAAAATTGCTTTTTATCTTGCCAAAAAAATATTATTTTTTTTTCCAAATTCAAAATTAAGCGAACCTTCTCTAATTTATTTGATCGAGAAATTTTTCATGCATTTATTTGATCGAGAAATTTTTCATGCATTTATTTGATCATGTTTCTTATCTTCCCTTTTTCCTTAAGGGCGTTCAACTTCTGTTTTCATGCTTCCATTATAAGCTACACTCAATGCAATATGGTAATTATAATCACCCGATTAAAAATAAACAAATCCGGTCAATGGTACAGATCCAATCATTGGTTAATTATCAGATCCGATCCCAAAGGCAATATGAGTTTTGATTAAAAAGTTTTTTTTTTTTTTTTTTTTTATACTTTTCCCCGCAGCTCCCTTAGGAAGCGCTCTAACTTGATCTCGCTCCCATGTGCAACACCACCTTTTTTTTTTTTTTTTTTTCCATTCTCTAAGCCAAGTATCCTTCGGAAGTCGCATTGCAGCATGACATGTGCCAGCCTTGGACGAGTCCATGCAAAACAAAAGAGATCCCATCCTGAGCCACAAAACCACTCCGGCCTAAATTCAAATGCAGAAAATCTAACATCTTTGTCAAAATCTAGTGATTCTATTGCAGACTAACCAAAATCTATTCCATTAGTTGTGCGTTAGCAAACAGTGCTGCCTCCTAGTGGACCTCCATCTGCCTTTTTTTTTTTTTTCACTAAATATCCAATTAGAACAATTTCTTTTAAGTTATAATAGAACAGAACTATATAATTAAGAAACTGAAATTATCGAATCAGTAAATAACTGATTGCAAGTAGTCCCATCGATCACATGGTCCGGCAATGGTCCAGCAACTGGCATATGCACACATGACACTACCACCGTCCAGGAAATCTTATCTATTATTAGCTTGAACCCTCTTTGCATCCCGTGCATGATGGACAGCTTCGGTATAAATCACACAATATGGATTGATTGAATCGCATGCGTCAATCACATACATACCGTCAAATTGATGGTTGGCCTTTTCTTAATAAAATGATGGCTGGTTGAAAAACTAGTCCTCCAACAATGACACGGAAAATGACCGGGCACCAATCCTTGTCACGTGTGGTAGGGTGGATTGCACCCTGGATCCCTTACAGCACTCCATGGCTACCATCAAAAAGATGGGTAATATCAAAATCAATTTTGGTGGAGATGTGCGAGGTCCGATAATGATATTGCATTTGTGATTCGGAGTTTTAGTCTTGACATTATTGCTGCTGGGGTGTTACCTGTTTGATGTTTCAGTTTCTCAGCAGAGCTTACGGTAGCATGGACTGGGATCCAATATGCTTGTTGTTGTTTTAGGACCGATCATTTGATCGTTGACGGAGATTCTGTACGGTCATTTCATGGATCAAAGGGACGGTGGATTCTGTTTCTATGTATCCTTTGATTTGCGATATCATGCTTTGGTTGCAGGATTGTTTCTTGGTTCTTGTCAAGCATATTTTTAGGAAGGTCGATTTGGCTGCTGACTGGATGGCCTCTTTCGTTGCTACGGATAGGTGATGTGGACTCGTCCGGTGGATTTGTCAATAAAGTTTCGTAATTATATTTTTTAAAAATGTTTGAGATGTTTTTATACTAGATCCGCTAGCTGGTTGGAATATTCGTTTCATCAAAAAAAAAAAAAAAAAAAGAAAGAAAGAAATGGAGAAAGAAAGAAAGAAAGAAGAAGATGGATGCTTATCAAATAAAAAGGCATTATATGCTATATATATATATATATATATATATATAATGCATCGCTGATTCGCTGTTCGTAGCTGTTTATTTTTTTGGCACAGCACCCCCATGATTTGGACACCTAGCTAGTTTATCTCTTCCCCAGTTAACACACTCACCAGAAGCGACAAAATCTCAACAACCACTAACTGCTCTCTTCACCATCCTGCCTATTGTTGACCATTAGAAAACACTGACCAATGATCCAATCTGCTTATCAAGTTCATATATTTGTGAAAATTACAATATATGAAAATTACCATGCTCGCATGCACCTAATCACCGTACTTCACTATTTCGAGAAGCAAAGCCAAAAGTAACGCTTTTCACAAAGTGAAGACCGCCAAGCACGTGATATTTCTTCATATCTCTGCTCACAAAATTATTCAACATCTCTTTTTTTCTTTTTTAATTCTTTTATTTTTCTTTAATAAACCAAGGAAGAGGAGAGAGCGTGACAGATAAAAAAGACAATTTGAACAAGTTGCGTCCACTCGTCCCATGCCTTCCACACTTACTCTCCCTTTCCCTTCCGTTACCTTCTCTTATTATCCTCGGCTTCACTCAATAATCGTATAAAAATCCCCTCCCCATATCCTTTCCTCCGCCCAAATATTTCATTCCTCTCGGTTCTTATTCCAAGCGTCCACAGGTCGCCGGTATATATATATGTCGACGGAGGAGCCGAGGAAGCGGAGCGGTAAGTTGTGCAGGCAGAGGAGCCGGCTCCAGATGCATGCGCCAAGCTCGATCCAGGTGGGCCCCGCGCCGGCCAGCGTGGCGGAGTGGAAGGTGGCGATCCCGCTCCTCTCGCCGCTGGACATCTCGACGATCCCCCTGACTGCGGAGGCCGAGGCGGCGGCGCCCCAGGAGGAGGAGGGCCGGTCGCCCGACGGCGAGAAGAAGGAGGAGGTGAGCGGCCGGTGGACGGCGTGGCAGCACCCGGCGGCCCCGTTCTACTACGAGCCGGTGCCCGGAGACGAGCCGGCCTTCGTCGTGCCGCGCACGTGTCCCAACGGGCGCTGCTGCAACGTGGGGAGTGCCGATCTGTAAACATTTTGTGTAGTTCGATTTCTCTCCGTTTTTTTTTTTTTCTTCCAACCCAATTTTCTTGCCTTTTATTTTGGAGGTCAGTATTTTCATGAAATTAACTTGTAATTATTAATGCTATTGTTGAAATTAATTATTACATTAGCATTGTTAGTTGATGCGCTACATTATTGAAAGTGAGGTAGAATTGTCGATGAGAGGATGGGTAGGATCGACTTAACATGCGGTCCCGAGAGGAGCTTTGTCACGAGATTGATCAAGTAGAGGAATTTGCTGGCCGCCGCCTCCACGGGGAAGGAAATCGACGGGCGGAGTGGTTGGCAGGGGAAGCTGCTAATAGCCGGTCTTTGTATCTTTTGTCCGAAAGAAAGATTTTTTTTTTTTATTTTATTTTTTTATAACATGCACCGTTGGATCGTGATCATGTAACAACTGCTACGTGATGTCTCTTAATGGACGATGTTACCAGGAAAAAAAAAAAAAAAAAAAAAATCATTCTCTCATGAGAAAGATATAATCCGAACCCACTATATGACCGGTCTTTTTTATTTTTTTTAAAATAATTATTATATATTATAACTAAATTAGCCTAGACTGATCAAATTCATGAGCCCCGGGATGCTTTCCAACAATTTTTTTTTTTTTTTGGGATGAAGTACCATACCATCTAGTCCAATTAAATAGGATTTTATCTCACATTCATTTACCATGTATTCAAGAAAGGATGCCATGGTAACATTCAATTAATTTTTAAAATTCATGTCAGGTAAATGGATGAGCAATTAAATTTTTTTTTTTTTATATTATTCGGTTAATAGTAGTATTAAATTAATATATTCATCTTAATGAATCTAATATCCTGTATGAAATATATATATATATATTTTGATAAGACGGGGAAAGGGTTTCCGAGTATAGCTACGCTCCCTTATCCCTTTCTCTTATTAAAAAAAAAAAAAAATGAAGTGCTTTCAAACATAGTGACATCAGCCAGTATTTTTTTTTATAAGATCAGCCAGCATCTTTTCTCTCTCGCAAAATGGAAAATGGTGACGATGCCACCAGCATTCCGTAGAGAGATAAAAAGGCATCTTTTCCTCAGGATTCGAATCATGGCATCTTTCAGATCGAGAAATTTCGCTCGAGCCATCATCACCAAGGATTGAGATCCTCTCCCACCCAGATGGTGGGCTCTCTCTTTTTTTTTTTTTTTTTTTTTTTTTTTTTTTTTTTGTGAGGATAGTTGACGGGCTCGTCGCATCACCACCATCAAGGAAATCATACATGGCTGTGATTAAAAGACAGGTCCTCCTCTCCAATCCGTATCGGAACGAAAAGAATCCAACCCATATTGGACAGGGTAGATACAGAATAGAAATTAAGGATTCGCCTCTTTTATTTAAAAATTAAAAAAAACACAAGCTATGCGAGATATGTGCTAGGATGTAGTTTTACTAGGTTCATCAATTTGCGATCATTGCTGTAAATACGACACTGGTGGTAAATACTTAATGGAAGGGACTTGTAACAACCTAATTCAATAACTTTTTTGGAAGGCAAAAATTAGGTTCAATTTTTAATTTTTAAAATAATAATAATAAATTGATTGTTATAAACTGAATGATGAATATATATGCATATAAATAGTATAATTAAAGTTGGATGGGTAAGGTGGACAAATATTAATGGTATATTTTTTGATTGGTATATCTTTTAGCAACTTGAGTAAACTAAATTAAAAAGTGATAATAAAGCCTATAATTTTGTATAGCTCTGAATTATGGAAAGTAAAGAAGATTCAAGAGAACGGATTCAATATATTATAAATTAAGTCACTGCAATTGATATGGGAATGTAAATATAAATTGGTGAGAAAAAAACAGAGAATTAAGTGAGAAATGACCATGCTAGAGAAACTATAGGAGTTCTAGTAATCAAACATAATGTGATGGATAATCAATCATGATGTTATAGCTGCTGTAGGGAAAAAAACTTTTTACTTCTAAAGGATTTACCTATGTTACTTAAATGAAATTGTAAAGAGTGATAAGAAAATGTTTGCAATATTATTAGAGATGGTTCTAAATAGAAATAATTAGAGGGAGAGTATTTGCATGACCAATCTCAAACAATTATTATCCATGCTAACACCTCGCATCATTGAATCACACATCTATATACGTATTTTCTATCACCAAGGAGAAAATGAACTTCCAAGCATATAAATTTAAAAACAAATCAAACATCTGTCTCTAATATCATATTATTTTCTTTTCAACTTTGGTCATTGCAGTTCTTTTATATTTATTTTTCAAATGAAACTTGTGAATTGATTCTCCGAAAGAAAAAAAGAACTTGGAGAATCACCTGAACTATATAAATCCTGGAAACTATGTGATGTGAATTCTATGTGATGGTCAAGCTATATCACTAAACCCATCGCTGAAATCCAAACGCCTTTTTCCTTTTTCTTTCTTTCTTTTTTTTTTTTTGGTATGTAAGTTTGTGAATGCTGCATAACTGTATTAGAGGGATGTTGCTAACCCTTTTGTGCATTTTTCTTTTAACCATTTTGTTCTACAAAGGCCCCTCAGCATGAAATTTGGTAAAATATTTGAAAAACGTTGGTTCATTTATAGTATTATTTGAATATATTTCTTTTTGGTATGCTTCTTTTTTGTATGTTAGAAAATTACTATACACACACTATATACATATATACATACACACACGCATATATATATATATATATATATATATATATATATATATATATATATATATATATATATATATATATATATATATTCTTTTTTGTATGTTAGAAAATTACTATACACACACTATATACATATATACATATATACATACACACACGCATATATATATATATATATATATATATATATATATATATATATATATATATATATATATATATATATATGTATTTCGGGACTTTCGATGGAGTA
This sequence comes from Areca catechu, assembly GCA_021397845.1. Taxonomy (NCBI): domain Eukaryota; kingdom Viridiplantae; phylum Streptophyta; class Magnoliopsida; order Arecales; family Arecaceae; genus Areca; species Areca catechu. Next base: position 49,050,524 of record CM038049.1, on the reverse strand, counting down.
CTAGTTGCCAACGGTCATCTTGGCCATTGTAGCAGAGGCATGTAAGCCATTGTCCCTTGATGAGTTCACAGACCTTTTAAGGAAGACGGGTTATACCCGTGTCCGGGTGGAAATCGATGTAGGGAAACTGCTCAAACCTAGGATTCTGATCCGAGAAAAGAATGGGATATTATGATAGCAGTTTGTTTATGAGAATCTCCTAGTGGTGTGCTACCAGTGCGGAAGGCTTAGTCACTCGAATGATAGTTGCCGTTTCACGGAGGTGGAACCATTGTCGGATAATAGTGATCGTTCCCTTTTTCTAAAGAATGTTATGGTAGTAGGGGGAAGCTAGCTTAGAGGTTCCGGCACCTATGATGGCGGAGGGGAAGTGGGTTGATGGGGGCAGTTATCCCAGACTTGGTCTGTGGTTGGTGACATCTCATATATGCCAACCTTGGACACCCAGAGCTCCAACAAAGGGAAGGAGGGACCAGGACAAAGAGAAGATACCTTGCCCAGAATCATTAGATCCTTATTCATCTTCTCCGCCCCTGAGCTCACCAAGGGCCATTCCGTCTTCCCCGAGCTCTCCTCTGAACTCGGATGACTGGTAAAAACCTTCAAAGGTGGCCCCTCGATGGTCGCCGGAGACTTGTCTAAGGGAACCCTCTGGAGATGATGCAGCTTCCGGCGCAGGGTTTGTTATTCTTGGCCCACTGGGAGATGCTATGGATCTGGGCCTTCCTGATGGGCCGGGCACTCATGATCTAGTTATGTCCAACTCTAGAGCTTTGTCATTGAAAAGGGGCTGCAGCCCACCAAAGGAGCCTAGTTCCAACACTCCGGCAACCTCTCCAATGATGACAGCATCAACTCCAGCAGTTTCGGCCTCAGCTCAGGTGAGTCCGGGCTACCTTGTATGGATGGGGATCAGGGGGTAGGGGTTCTCAAGCCTTTGTAGTGTCTTTGCTGGTGAAAGGGTTAGCTCTCCTGTTCCCTCTTCTTCTTTGTTTCTTCCTGGTGTTGGGCAGAGGATGGACTCTGGTGGCTGTTCAAAGAAGGTTGGTGGGGTGGTTGGGGGTCCAGTTGGGGGCGATGTCAAGACTTCTCCTTTCCTTGCTAAAGGAAAGCATGTCTCTTTGGCACCTTTACCTGTGCCATTGTCGATGGTAGACTGTGGTCTGGGGGGAAAGCATGCTTCATGCCCTGGTCCTATGGGTATGTTAGGTGTAATCGTTGAAGGAGGGGAGGCCAAAGCTGGGAATCCAGTGGGGTTGCAGGTGGAAGGAGGGGCAGGAGGGGATGGGAAGCACCATGGGTCTCCTTGCCGGTCCATTCATTCTGCCATCAGGGCTTGTAATGACTCTCTGTCTCAATCTATTCAGACTACTGTGGTGGAACCCTCGGGGTGCCCAGACCCACCGGCCGTTCAAGTCGTAGTTCCTGGTGGTGGCAGGGGGAGACCTTGGTCATGAGGCAATGGTTGGTCAGTTGAAGATGACTATGTTTGCTGCTGGGGGTGCTACTGCTTTAGAAACTCTGGGTGATGATAACCTGAATGGTGCTAGTTCCCAGTAAGGTACTCTCTATCTCCATTTCAGTACTCCAATGAGGGTCTTAGTTTGGAATATTCAGGGGGCGGGGAAACCTTTGTTCCATTCTACTTTTTGCAGAGTGGGATAGCTGTACCATCTTGAATTATGTATTTTCCTTGAAACAAGACATTGTAGTTCCAGTTTGGAATGTATCCATCATTGCTTCTCGGTCAATTGGGATTTCTATGCTATCAAATCCCAAGGCTTGTTAGGTGGAATTATTGTAGTTTGGGAGCGGAGGGTAGCTACAATGGATGTCTTCCACCGTTGCTCCTAGCAGGTGGCTATTGTTATTACTGAATTCAATGGGCTTACTTGGCTTCTTTCTGAGGTGTGTGCCAGTATTGATTATAGAGAGCGAAGGATTCTGTGGCAAGAGATTACGGCTTCGATTGATAAGGGTATTCCTATAGTGGTGGCGGGGGATTTTAATTATATCCTTGGGCCTGAGGATAAGAGAGGTAGCAGACTATTTGTAGAAGACACTGATTCTAGAAAATTTCGATATTTTTGCAATCAAATGGCTTAGTGGATTTAGGGTTTGTGGGCCCTCGTTACACTTGGTGTAATAACCACTTGGAAGGGGCTAGGATTTGGAAGAAAATTGACAAAATCTTTTATACCCCGAGCTGGCTTCAGTGGTCCCCTGTGCACCTTGTTCGGCACCTTGCCATAATTGCCTCGAACTTGGTGTTACTTTATAATGATTTTTTAGCTTCATGTCACTCTCCTTTCAGGTTTGAGAACTTTTGGTTGGCCTACCCTCGATCCTAGAAGATTATGAGGGAGGTGTGGAGGATGCCAGTCAGGGATAATTCAAGATATCGGATTTCCTGTAGGTTGGTGTTGGCAAAGAGGTGCCTGCTTCGGTGGAACAGGGAGGAAGTGGATAACATTTTCTCTAGATTGGAGTCTGTGGAGAAATCTATTCTTGACCTTTAGAAGCAGGAGGAGAGGGAAGGGAGTTTGACTGAAGATGCAATGTCTGATTTGCGGAATCAGTTATCCACCCATCAATCTCTTCTTGGTCAGTAGGAGGTGTTTTGGATACAGAAATCCAGAGTGCAATGGATAAAGGGGATAGGAATACTTGCTTTCTTCACCAAGCTATTGTTGTCCGCAAACATAGAAATCGAATTAGAGCTCTTCGATCTCTTAAGGGGCATTGGATCGAGGATGCAGATGATATCAGGCAGGAGATTACTTCTTTCTTAGATCCAGGTGGACAAATTCCATCGGGGGCCTTACCTCCTTTGATCCTCCTTCTCCGGCGAATTTGGTTACTGCTCAGGATAACTGGTGTCTCCTCATGCCAATTTCAGATAACAAGATTTGGACTGTCCTTTGATCTTTGCCTGAGGATAAAGCTTATGGTCCTGATGGGTTCTCTTCTTGTTTCTTTAGACGGTACCGGTGTTTCATCCGTGGTCATGTTGTTGCTGTTGTGCAGGAGTTTTTTGTGTTTATCCAAATGCTTGACTCTTGGAAGTAGACTTTTGTCACTCTCATTCCTAAGTGGCATGATGCTTGTGAGCCAAGCCACTTTAAGCCTATTATCTTGTGCAACACCTTTTATAAAATTTGTGCCAAGTTTATGGTAAATGGGATGAAGCCTATTCTCCCACGCCTTATTAGCTGTGAATAAGGTGCTTTTGTGGGTGGTCGGTATATTTCAGATAATGTCCTTATTGTACAGGAGTTTATACATAATCTCAAGAGGGCCCCCAGTCGACACAGTCTTATGATAATCAAGCTGAATATGGAGAGGGCATATGACCGGATGCACAGGAAGTTCTTGTAGAAGGCATTGATGGATTTTGGCTTTCATCGCCATTGGATCGTCCTGATTCTAGCTTGTGTTGCGAGGCTTTCTTTTGCTATCCTCATCAATGGTACTCCTTTGAAGTTCTTCTTTTCTAATATCGGCCTATGTCAAGGATGCCCTCTCTCCCCGTACTTATTTATTATTTGTGCTGACTCTATGTTGCGAGCGTTGCGATGTGTGGCATGGGAATCGGGTCTTCATCCTTATGTCCCAGCTCCCGGAGGTCACCAAATCTTGCATCTCTTGTTTGTAGATGATTGCTTGCTCTGGGGCATGCCACTATCGCCTGCACGTAGGGGTTTAGGAGGATTCTGGAGGACTACTATCTTTCTTTGAGTCAGAGAGTCAATCTTCCAAAATTTGAAGTTCACTTCAGCCCGAAGACTTTGGCCTAGCTTCGATGCCAGATTCGGGACATCCTCGAGATTACTGAGCAGGCGGATACTTTACAGTACTTGGGGGTTTCTATTTCAGGGGGAAGACTCATGAAGGCGGAGTGTGGCCAGAAGGTGCAGGCGGTCCAAGAGAGGGTGGAGGGCTGGCAGGGTAGAGCTTTATCTTTGATGGGTAGGATTAGTATTTGATCAGATCAGTTATCACATCTTTACTAGTGTATTTGCTCTCCAATGTTATCATTCCCAAGTTAGTGGTCTTCAAGGTGGAGTAACTTCTCCGTACCTTCCTATGAGGTTCTACCTCGACTGGACGGAGAGTTTCCCTTCTTAGATGGCATGCCATCTGTCAGCCTATCTGGGAGGAGGGTCTCGGCTCTACTCTATGGTTGCTAGGTGGGATGCATTGCTGGCTAGACATATTGCCAGGTTCTTGTTATGCTCAGGCAGTATGTGGACTTTTATGTTGATGGCCAGATATGGCCCTGTTTCTAGGGAGAAGAATTTTTGGGTAGGGCATAATAGTTATGCTATTTGGAGAGAGATGGCTGTTAGGGCCTCTGATGTGATCCGTTAGAATTTATTGGCCGACTTGGCTTCTTTTAAAAGAATTTGGAGTTAATTTCTTTTAGGTAAAAACTTTATAATAAAGATCCTACATCGATGATCCAAGTTGTTGGATGTGATCTACTACATTAAAACTACTTATATATAAAAAATCATATGATTTGGAAATCCCTAACGTATGCATCAAGTAATCAAAAAATATATCTAATTTAATTTTATTTAGGCTATCCATTTTTTTATCACTTGATGCATATACTAAGGGTTCTTAAATCATATGATTTTCGATATGTAAGTAGTTTTGATACAGTAGATCACATTTAACAGCTTGTATCATAGATGTAGAACCTCAATTATAGAGTTTTGACTTGAAATGATCTAAATTTCAAATCTTTTAGAAAGGAGCCAAGTCCATCTATATATGTATGTATGCATGTATGTATTGCTCTTATAATTATATAGATTTTTCATACTATGATGCCCATTGGTACCTGTTAGCTTTTTTTTGCTTTTGGGTTGCAACTAGTTCCCTCTTAGCTGTTAGTCAAAAAAAACATAGTTGACCCAAGGCCTGTCCTGACAACAAAATTTGCATTCAAAGATACTCATAATTTTATTTTTATGATTCTACAAGAAAACTTTAATCTTGAGATAAGCATGACAAATAATCTTACATTAACAATATAAAAAAATTCATCCATTCTATTCAACTTTGACCTAATGATTACAATTCTAAGAGTATATATTATAAGAATTTGTATGATTGATAGTAAGTAATTTCCATGCAATCTATTAACTATGATCTCAATAAACAATTTAATCAGCTATTTCGATAGTTTCTATTTCTATTCTGCCTATATAGAATATCCAAGTAAAACAAGTTTGTTATTATATTGAATTGTTGAATATTATCACAATCCATTTATACAATTAACAATGCAGTTGGACATTTGTGTTGTTCCTTTATTAAAATAATAATTTTCAAATTTCTTTTCTAAAAATCATTTCCATCTAAAAATATATTTTTATTAAAATCACAATAATTTGGACAATAACACTACCAATTTTCTTATTATTTGTTATTTTGGTTATAACATCATCATTGTAATCATTGAGATAGTTAAAATTTTAATATAAATAACTCCAAATCAAACAAGATAGAAGGAGATGATAATTACTATAACGGTCAAAAACAATTTCATTGCATGTAATGGAATAATATCACTGTTAGACATTAGAATAATGAAAATTAATCCAACTTTATTTGATTAAAATTAATACTTTTTGTGATACTTTGAAGGAATTGACTCCATAAATATGTAGATCTTGATTTTAGGAGTCCAACGACGCAAACAGAATGCAATTCGGACTTCAAACGGGCCCGAAATGGATTTTAGAAGGTTATAGCACGGATTTCAGAGCCGCATGATTTTTGGAGCGTCCCTAAAAGTTTTTGTTGGCTCATGGTGGACCATTGAGCCGGTCCACCGTACGTTCTCTCGGTCCACGGCAGCCATTGCTGCCGGTCCACGGGCGGAGCCGCGGACCACCATGCACCGTTCGCTATGGAACTCGCCGGAGAGCTTCCCCCGGCGCCGCCCAAGCCGCTGCCGACCTCGTCGCAGGCCGGAGAAGTCCCGTTCGGCCAGAAAATGGCCGGAAGCCGGCTCCGCCCAAGCCCGAAGCCGCCCACCGTCTGCCCAGCCAAAGCCGCCGCGCCGTCCGTCCGCGCCCTCCGCCCACGCCCAGCCATCCCTCCGCCCACGCCCTGCTGCCGCCCAGCCGTCCTCGCCGCACCGTCCGCCCCTGCGTCACGTCCGCCCGCTGTCGTGTCCGTCTCCGCCCCAGCCGCGCCTCTCTGCCCGCAGCGTCGTCTGCTCAGCTGCCCTTGTCACCGTCGTTCAGACCGGGATGTCCGAAAACAAGGAAGCATCGGAACGAGAAGAGATGTCGGACGACGCTGGATGGACGCGGGATTGTGCGATAGAATTTTTGAATTTTATTTTTGAGATGGGGATGATCGTAAAAAAATCAGATAAGGAGATCGGATTAAGATGAAGAAATTACCGCGCTTTCCACACGGACCCGACACGGTATTTTTCAGCTATAAATACCTCGGTGATTCTCTTCTGCGAGGGGAGGAATTTTTGGGAGGTTCTACTTGCTGTTCGTAGTTCCACCTGTTGCTGTGACAGAGAGTCAGAGTCGTATAAAAAGGGAGAAAGGGACCCTTGTTCCCTTACTTTTATTTTCTCTGTACTCCAATATTTTATGCAATAAAATTTATTTGCTTTATATTAATCCATGTTTGCTTATTTTTTTATTTTAGTCATGCTGGAGTCATGTTGGATTAGCGTTTAAGGTAAGTTGTAGTGAATTAGTTTTGACTGACCTATACCTAAGGGACGGGCCGTGATCCACGGATACGGGCCGTACTCTTGAGATAGGTCATATCTAAATTATTTTCACAGATTTATTATTTGCATTTAATTCTTGCATTAGTCTAGTTTATTTTAGTTTATTTTAAGTCAAAAGAAAATACTTTTTCAAGATAACCCCAAAGTCTCTATGGGATCGACCCTTACTCCCGCTATTCTACCCTTTAGAGTAGTGGAATTAAGGTTCTAAATCGGTGCACTACGACATGCACCAGATTTTTGGCGCCGTTGCCGGGGACTTTCGGCGTTATTCTGAAAAAAAAAAAATATAATCAATAATCTAAAAATCCAAAAAACAAATTTTTTTTTTTTTTTTCAATTTTCAAAATTTTATATTCAAATTTTCAATTTTCAATCTTGAGTGCCCTGACATAAGGTTGCCCTGGCATAACTGGGAGGTTATGTTGAATGGTTGTCCTATGGTACAAAAAGGTTGAACACACAAAAAAATTTTAGATTCACTTAGGTAAATTTATTTTTTTTTGCAAAACCAAAAAAATTACACAGACATTTCATAATTTATTAGGATCAGATACTTAATCATCAAAATTAAAAAAAAAATTAAGTTTAATTTTGTTTGTTTATAACTTTTTGGACACCTTAGCTGTTGCATTTCATAATTTCATAATCTATCTTAAGGGCACAACCCATTAATCAGATAAGGTGGGGAGATCAATACCCTTCCTTAGCCCACAAATCATCAATCCAGCATCTGCATTGACCCAAGCCTTTAATTTTAAAATTAATTAGATGTCAACCCTAAGGATTTCGAGCTCAATAGGACAAGGAAACCCTAGAGTTGGACCGGGTTCAGATCATTTAATTCCTTGGTGTCTAAGGAAAGTGGTTCAGGGACTAGAGCCCGAAGGGACGTGAGTTGGTTCCGCTTACCTGGCCAATTTTTAATTGGTGTCTAAGGCAAGCGATAAGGGAACCTTCACCCACCTTACACTTACCTGGCCAAGTCAGTTAATTGATCTTGGGCTTGGAGTGCTCGAAGGTAACCTTGGATCAGTTAGGAGCTGTCTAGATCCAGGTTAACCCTAGGATAGTGATTTTGATTTGTTTCACTTGTTTGATTAAAAAAAAAAAAAAAATTAATTAATTAACTTTCTCTAGTTTAGGACTCTCTTAGGAACTTCTCTTTAGACCACTTCTCATTCTTCCGCTTTCCAATTAAAAAAAAAAATTAAAAAAATCTTTGATTGCTGTTTGCTTTAGAAGGGAGGGTGTATGTTAGTATATTCTAGGCGCCGACTTCGAGAACCTAAACATATATCCCTAGATCCGAAAATCGAAGGCTCCAGTAGAGCAACCACCCCAGGTACTATGGATCCTAATCAAGGAATTGACCCTTCGCTGAAGGAGTACTTCACTCATTCAAAATACACTTATTCACCTTGTATCCAAGTACCCCCTGTAGATGCCATTCAGTACGAAATCAAGTCCAGTGTGATTCAGATGTTACCCTCTTTTTACGGACTTGCGACTGAAGACCCATATAAACATCTAGATGAATTTCTAGAAATCTGTTCCAATGTTAAGATCCAAAATTTCTCCGACGATGCTTTAAGGCTTAGGTTATTCCCTTTTTCTCTGAAAGATAAAGCCAAATATTGGTTGAATTCCCTAGACACCGTGACAATTTCAACTTGGGATCAACTTCAGAGGGAGTTCCTTAAGAAATATTTTCCCATAGGAAAGACGAATCAAATTAGAAAAGCCATTACTAGTTTTTCCCAATTAGATGGAGAAATGTTTCATGAAACCTGGGAGAGATTGAAAGAGCTAATTAGAAAATGTCCTCACCATGCCATACCCAAATGGCAATTAGTCCAGTGCTTCTATGACGGTTTGTCAGAAAGGCACCGGCAAATGGTGGATGCCTCATGTGGAGGAACGTTCATGCTTAAAAATGAACATGAGGCATGGCAGTTGTTTGAAACGTTAAGTGAAAATTCTCTACATCATATGTCAGATGCCCGTAGAGATCCTCCCACAGGACCTGTAGAACCTAAGAGAGGAGGTATGTATGAAGTTGGTCGTGCTGTAGACATCTACAGCAAGGTTGATGAGCTATCTCAGAAGCTCGACCAACTTTTGCAAGCTGGAAATAATTCCTCCTCATCTCATCCTACTCATGAAGTCTGTATTATCTGCTCGAGTTCCACCCATACCTTAGGTGATTGTCCATCAGCTTACCAATTTCCTGAGCTCCTTCAGGAGCAAGCTCATCAAGCTCAAACCCGAATGGCTCCTAGACCAGGAAACGATCCTTATTCGAACACATACAATCCTGGCTGGCGCAATCACCCAAATTTTTCTTGGAAACCCCAATCCGGAATCAATTCTTCCGTTAGGCCAAACTATCAGGAGACCAAATTTCAAAGCATGCAATTTCCTCAATATCAAAATGCCCCACAGCCTCCACAACCTCCGTCGAACAATCTTGATCTATCCTTTCAAGAAAAGATCCTTCAAACTTTGAAGGAGGGGCTGAACATGAATACCCAAATCCTTCACTCCCATACCCAATCCATTGCCAAGCTAGAGATTCAGATAGGTCAGCTAGCTACAGCTTTCAATCAGAGAGAAGAAGGTAAGTTGCCTAGCCAACCATTATCAACCCCAAGGGTCAATACATGGCTGAGAGTTCCACTGGACCTGAAAATTTTTTTGAACACGCTAAATCTGTTATCACCTTAAGAAGTGGAAAAATATTAGATCAACCTGACCCGACCCAAGAAGTAGAACTGGCTAAGCCAGAGAAAAAGAATGAAGAGGAGAAGGAATTCATTGGTAAAGCACCTGTACCTAAGGCTCCATTCCCTAGTACTTTGGAGTCACCTTTACCATTGGATAAGAAAAATTTAAAAATGAATGAGATGCTTGAATTATTCAAGCAAGTCCAAATCAATTTACCTCTCCTCGATGCCATCAAGCAAGTACCGGCTTATGCCAAATTTCTTAAGGATTTGTGCACTCAAAAACGAAAATCTAAGGCACATATCCCTAAGAAAATCCTCTTAACTGAGCAAGCCAGCTCAGTTTTTCAGCAAATAGCTCCACCCAAACTCAAAGACCCAGGTACCCCAATTATCTCTTGTGTCATAGGGGACCTTACAATCAAGAAAGTCTTGTTAGATTTAGGTACGAGTGTAAACCTTCTCCCAGGATCAATGTATGATCTGTTTAAATTCGGAGAATTAAAATCCACGACGGTGACCTTACAGTTAGCTGATCGATCCGTCAAGGCACTCCGTGGAATGCTCGAGGATGTGTTGGTAAAAGTAGATGAGTTCTACTTTCCGGTTGATTTTCTTGTTTTGGATATGGAATCTAGCGGTAACCCTAGTCAGATACCCATCATTCTTGGAAGACCTTTCCTAGCTACCGCTAATGCTTGCATAAATTGCAGAACAGGGGTTATGGACGTCTCTTTTGGGAATAAGAAAATGCGATTGAATATTTTTAATGCATGCCAAGGACCACCCTCTTATGATCATAACGAAGTAAACATGATAGAAGAAGTAGTAAATAGGAATCTTCCTGTGTTGCTTAATTCGGATCCTTTGCAAGCATGTTTGACACATTTAGAAACTGACGATTTTGATGTTGCTGAATATGCAAATGAAGTGAATGCTTTGTTAGAGCCACCCAGGTTTAGCACCATTCCTTCTTGGACTGTGAAATTTGAATCATTACCGACTCAATCAAGCCCTTTAGTGCCATCCTTAGAAGCACCACCCAATCTGGAATTGAAGCCTCTTCCAGACAAGTTAAAGTATTCTTTTCTTGGATCCAATGATACCCTTCCGGTAATCATTGCATCTACTTTGACCTCTGATCAGGAACAAAAATTGATGAATGTACTTAGGGACCATAAAGAGGCTATAGGATGGACAATAGCTGATCTTAAGAGAATTGACCCTTCTGTTTGCATGCACCACATTCACTGTGAAGCAGAAGCTAAACCACATAGGGACATGCAATGGAGGCTAAATCCAAACATGCGGGAAATTGTTAAAAAAGAAGTGGTTAAATGGTTGGATGCCGGTATTATTTATCCAATTTCGGATAGCCAATGGGTCAGCCCAACTCAGGTAGTACCTAAAAAGTCAGGTATTACTGTCATTCAGAATGAAAAGGGTGAGTCAATTTCTATCCGAGCAACCACTAGTTGGAGAGTGTGTATAGATTACCGGAAACTGAATGCTGTTACTAGGAAAGATCATTTCCCTCTGCCTTTTATTGATCAAATTCTAGAACGACTAGCAGGGCAGAGTTTCTTTTGTTTCCTGGATGGATATTCAGGATACAACCAGGTTCCAGTATTTCCTGCGGACCAAGAAAAGACCACCTTTACTTGCCCTTTTGGAATGTTTGCATTCAGGCGTATGCCTTTTGGTCTCTGTAATGCACCAGCCACCTTTCAACGATGTATGTTGGCCTTATTCTCCGATATGGTTGGTCATTTCCTTGAAGTGTTTATGGATGATTTTTCTGTTTTGGATCTTCATTCGAGGACTGTCTCCATAATTTGGCTAAGGTATTGAAACGCTGTATAGAAACCAACTTAGTCTTAAGTTGGGAGAAGAGCCATTTTATGGTTCGTGAGGGAATTGTACTCGGACACATTGTTTCTGAGCGAGGGATTGAGGTTGACAAGGCTAAGGTTGAATTAATCTCGAAATTACCTCCCCCAACCTCGGTTAGACAAGTACGATCCTTCCTTGGCCATGCTGGTTTTTATAGACGATTCATCAAGGATTTTAGCAAAATCTCTCGACCATTGTGTGATTTACTTGCCAAAGACAAGTCCTTTGATTTTAGTAAAGAATGTTTGACCGCTTTTGACATTCTTCGAACTGCTTTGACCACTGCACCTATCATCAAGCCCCCAGATTGGACTCTGCCATTTGAAATCATGTGTGATGCTTCTGATTATGCTGTAGGAGTTGTTTTAGGACAGAAGCTCAATAGGGAACCCCATGTAATTTACTATGCTAGTAAAACTCTTTCAGATTCACAAATGAACTATACCACTACTGAAAAAGAGTTACTAGCAGTTGTATTCGCCTTAGAAAAATTTCGATCATATTTATTAGGGTCTAAGGTCCTAGTTTACTCTGATCATGCTGCATTAAGACATCTGCTATCCAAAAAAGATACCAAGCCTAGACTGATTCGATGGATCCTTTTGTTACAGAAATTTGACTTAGAAATTTTGGATAAGAAAGGTTCCAAAAATATGGTAGCAGATCACATTTCTAGGATCTTAGTAGAATACAACAAGGAAATTATTGGAGATAGGTTTCCTGATGAGCAGCTATTCTCAATTTTTTCTACCAGTAATCTTCCCTGGTTTTATCTGGTAACAGGGCAAGTTCCTCCATACTGGTCACAACAAGAAAAAGATAGGTTCTTTTCGCAAATCAAATATTACTTTTGGAAGGAACCTGAATTGTTTAAACACTGTTCAGATCAAGTGATAAGGCGATGTGTCCCTGAGAGTGAATTCAAGAGTATACTCAATTTTTGTCATTCTCTTGCATGTGGGGGACACTTTAGTGGGAGAAAAACTGCAGCAAAGGTGCTGCAAAGTGGATTTTATTGGCCAACTCTCTTTAAAGATGCACATGAATTTGGCCGTAATTGTCTCAAGTGTCAACAAAGGGGGAATATTTCACGAAAAGATATGATGCCCCTAAACCCCATTTTAGTTGTTGAAATTTTTGATGTTTGGGGTATTGACTTTATGGGACCATTTCCTCTTTCCTTTGGATATGAGTATATTTTGGTAGCAGTCGATTATGTTTCGAAATGGATTGAAGCTGTGGCAACTCGAACTAATGATCACAAAGTTGTGATCAAGTTCATTCAACATAACATCTTTAGTCGGTTTGGGTGCCCAAGGGCCATTATTAGTGATGGAGGTGCGCATTTCACAAATAGACACTTTGACGCACTGATGAAAAAGTATGAAATTACCCATAAAGTAGCCACACCATACCATCCTCAGACTAGTAGTCAGGTAGAAGTTTCGAATAGAGAGATCAAACATATTCTTGAGAAATCGGTAAGACCCGATAGGAAAGATTGGTCCGAACGTTTGGATGACGCTTTTTGGGCTTACCGAACTGCTTTCAAGACCCCTCTAGGAATGTCTCCGTACCGGTTAGTGTTTGGAAAGGCTTGTCACCTACCTGTTGAATTGGAACACCGTGCATTTTGGGCTATCAAGCAATTTAATTTTGACATAAAGAATGCAAGTTTTCATAGAAAACTTCAGTAAAGTGAGTTGGAAGAGTTACGAAATGAAGCGTATGAGAGTTCGAAAATTTACAAGGCTCGAACGAAGGCTTATCATGACAAATTTATTAATAGAAAATCATTTGAGCCTAATCAAAAAGTATGGCTCTACAACTCTAGGTTACGTCTTTTTCCCGGAAAACTCCGCTCACGATGGGATGGACCTTTTGTAGTAACTCAAGTATTTTCCCATGGAGCTGTTGAACTTAAGGATCCTAAGCAAGGGAATGTTTTTAAGGTGAATGGCCAGCGTTTGAAACCGTATATTGAAGAAATCAGTGATGGAGAAGTTGTTGAAACTCTTGATCTTGAACACCCAGTTTTGCTGTAAAGATCAACTTTGTCTGGCTGAAGACGTTAAACTTAGCGCTCCTGGGAGGCAACCCAGCTCTTTCCTTAGTTCATATTTTAACTTCTAGTTCTTTGTTTTTAGAATAAATGGAGTAATAAAAAAAGATTGCTGGAACATGGTGATAGAAGGACGTCTAATTCCATACCCTACCAGGTTGTATCATTCCATGCCATTTAGTTATTAATATTCTCTTCCATTAGGGACAATGGAAATTAAGTTGGGGGGTGAGGTAATTAATTAAATCAAATCCTCGAGTAAAATTTTAATCAGTTTTTGTGTACAAAAATTTGTCTCGAATTGAAAATAATCAAGCTCACTAAATGATGAGTGATTAATGGTTTAGAAAATTTTAGAGATACTGAGGGATAATTTATCAAGAAAACTCTATAAGTGGTAGAGTGTAGTCCAGAAAATTTTAGAAGAGTAATTCCAGACCCTTCGGCCTATTGATCTTAATAATGAATCTTACTTATTTTGGTATAGGCATTATAAAAAGTCCCCAGTTAAAAAAATTTTGAGGTTAATAAAGATTTTTAGCATCTCTCACTGAGTAACCGGGCCCCTTCGCCTAAGTAAGCGTTGTTGTTCGCGTCAAAAGGTGGGGATGTAACGAAATCTTTTGTAGAGTTAGTCTTGACTTAGCCTTTTTAACTCGAGTCAGTAAGCCCGAGAGGTGTTTTACACCTAATGCCCTAAAGCCAACTGGTTTGGGAGTCATTAGTTTAAAGCTCGCTACAAGGGTTAATTAGAAAGCAAGGTGTCAGGACATTGCACTGACTTTACATTTTAAAAAAAAAAAAAAAAAAAAAGTGGGGACTAAATAAATATTGCATCAAACCAAACTAAGTTGGAAGATTTAGATAGTGAGATAGAAAGTTGGGAACGGAAAAAAAAAAAAAACTCTTAAAACTTCTATGGACTTTATTCTACTAAATGGGTGGAATTGGTAATCCAATGAAGTACCTTTTTAATAGTCTAACCATGTATCCTTTGATTTTAGGATTAGTACGATAATTTTCATTTCATGGACCATCTTAGTACACAAGACTCATCCATTTCCTTTACTCGAGGACGAGCAAAGTTTAAGTTGGGGGGTGTGTTAGACATTAGAATAATAAAAATTAACCCAACTTTATTTGATTAAAATGATACTTTTTGTGATACTTTGCAGGAATTGACTCCATAAACGTGTAGATCTTGATTTTAGGAGTCCAACGACGCAAACAGAATGCAATTCGGACTTCAAACGGGCCCGAAATGGATTTTAGAAGGTTATAGCATGGATTTCAGAGCTGCACGATTTTTGGAGCACCCCTAAAAGTTTTTGTTGGCTCACGGTGGACCATTGAGCCGGTCCACCGTACGTTCTCTCGGTCCACGGCAGCCATTGCTGCCGGTCCACGGGCGGAGCCGTGGACCACCATGCACCGTTCGCTATGGAACTCGCCGGAGAGCTTCCCCCGGGGCCGCCCAAGCCGCTGCCGACCTCGTCGCAGGCCGGAGAAGTCCCGTTCGGCTAGAAAATGGCCGGAAGCCGGCTCCGCCCAATCCCGAAGCCGCCCACCGTCTGCCCAGCCGAAGCCGCCGCGCCGTCCGTCCGCGCCCTCCGCCCACGCCCAGCCGTCCCTCCGCCCACGCCCTGCTGCCGCCCAGCCGTCCTCGCCGCACCGTCCGCCCCTGCGTCACGTCCGCCCGCTGCCGTGTCCGTCTCCGCCCCAGCCGTGCCTCTCTGCCCGCAGCGTCGTCTGCTCAGCTGCCCTTGTCACCGTCGTTCAGACCGGGATGTCCGAAAACAAGGAAGCATCGGAACGAGAAGAGATGTCGGACGACGCTGGATGGACGCGGGATTGTGCGATAGAATTTTTGAATTTAATTTTTGAGATGGGGATGATCGTAAAAAAATCAGATAAGGAGATCGGATTGAGATGAAGAAATTACCGCGCTTTCCACACGGACCCGACATGGTATTTTTCAGCTATAAATACCTCAGTGATTCTCTTCTGCGAGGGGAGGAATTTTTGGGAGGTTCTACTTGCTGTCCGTAGTTCCACCTGTTGCTGTGACAGAGAGTCAGAGTCGTATAAAAAGGGAGAAAGGGACCCTTGTTCCCTTACTTTTATTTTCTCTGTACTCCAATATTTTATTCAATAAAATTTATTTGCTTTATATTAATCCATGTTTGCTTATTTTTTATTTTAGTCATGCTGGAGTCATGTTGGATTAGCGTTTAAGGTAAGTTGTAGTGAATTAGTTTTGACTGACCTATACCTAAGGGACGGGCCGTGATCCACGGATACGGGCCGTACTCTTGAGATATGTCATATCTAAATTATTTTCACAGATTTATTATTTGCATTTACTTCTTGCATTAGTCTAGTTTATTTTAGTTTATTTTAAGTTAAAAGAAAATACTTTTTCAAGATAACCCCAAAGTCTCTGTGGGATCGACCCTTACTCCCGCTATTCTACCCTTTAGAGTAGTGAAATTAAGGTTCTAAATCGGTGTACTACGACACGCACCAATCACCATTCAAACCATATTATCAACAACCTTCACCATTTTTTGAACAATAAAACACATGAAAATACAAAGTCCGCCAAATCTTATAAAATTCTTCTCTGTTGATAGAAACATGTGAGGAACAAATATTGTATCCTATAACATAATATAAAATATAGCATATATTATTGAAATAAATCAAGACATGATATTCAATTCTTACTATAAAATTAAAATTACCATGTTATTTAAATACTAAAATTGTGTGCTTTTCATATATTACTAATATACATGCACTTTAATATTATATTATATTAAAATATTAATAGTATTTTATACAAGAAAAGGAAACTATACTAAATATAATAATGGTATCATATATAATAATTTATTATATTATACATTGATATGGCTACATCGCTGACGTGGAGTGCATGTCAGGTCCAGCTGGACGTGGTCAGTACCACGTGAATTTTTTCTTTCAAAAGATCTCCCGTTCGGGAAGAAGTGCTCTTGCTCCTTCGCCAGGTGGCACCCCAAGATGGGTCCACCTCGACCGAAGTCGAGCCCCTTTCTGCCACTCCGCTAGGTGTCCATCCAGGAGGGGTCCACCTCGGCCGAGGCTGGCGGCCTTTCGCTCCCTTGCTAGGTGGCACCCCAAGACGGGTCCACCTCTGCTGACGTCGAGTCGGGCCCTCCTGCTCCTTCGCTAGGTAGCACCCCAAGATGGGTCTATCTCGGCCGAAGTCGAGCCTCTCTCCGCCACTCCGTCGGGTGTCCACCCAGGAGGGGTCCACCTCGGCCGAAGCTGGCGGCCTTCTGCTCCCTCGCCAGGTGGCACCCCAAGACGGGTCCACCTCTACCGAGGTCGAGCCGGGCCCTCCTGCTCCTTCGCCAGGTGGCATCCCAAGATGGGTCTACCTCGGCCGAAGTCGAGCCCCTCTCGGCCACTCCACCAGGTGTCCACCCAAGAGGGGTCCACCTCAGCCGAAGCTGGCGGCCTTCTGCTCTCTCACCAGGTGGCACCCCAAGACGGGTCAACCTTTGCCGAGATAGAGCCAGGCCCTCCTGCTCCTTCGCTAGGTAGCACTCCAAGACGGGTCCACCTCGACCGAAGTAGAGCATCTCCCTGCCACTCCGCCGGGTGCTCACCTAGGAGGGGTCCACCTCGGCCGAAGCTAGCGGCCCCTCGCTCCCTCGCCAGGTGGCACCCCAAGACGGGTCCACCTCTGCCGAGGTCGAGCCGGGCCCTCCTGCTCCTTCGCCAGGTGGCACCCCAAGACGGGTCCACCTCGGCCGAAGTCAAGCCTCTCTCTGCCACTCCGCCAGGTGTCCACCCAGGAGGGGTCCATCTCGGTCGAAGTTGGCGACCCCTCGCTCCCTCGCCAGGTGGCACCCCAAGACGGGTCCACCTCTACCGAGGTCGAGCCGGGCCCTCCTGTTCCTTCGCCAGGTAGCACCCCAAGACGGGTCCACCTCGACCGAAGTCGAGCATCTCCCTGCCACTCCGCTGGGTGTCCACCCAAGAGGGGTCCACCTCGGTCGAAGCTGGCGGCCCCTCGCTCCCTCGCCAGGTCGCACCCCAAGACGGGTCCACCTCTGTCGAGGTCGAGCTGGGCCCTCCTGCTCCTTCGCCAGGTGGCACCCCAAGACGGGTCCACCACGACCGAAGTCGAGCCTCTCTCTGCCACTCCGCCAGGTGTTCATCCAGGAGGGGTCCACCTCGGTCGAAGCTGGCGGCCCCTCGCTCCCTTGCCAGGTGGCACACAAAGACGGGTCCACCTCTGTCGAGGTCGAGCCGGGCCCTCCTGCTCCTTCGCCAGGTGGCACCCCAAGACGGGTCCACCTCGGCCGAAGTCGAGCATCTCTCTGCCACTCCGTCGGGTGACCACCCAGGAGGGGTCCACCTCGGCCAAAGATGGCGGCCCCTCGCTCCCTCACCAGGTGGCACCCCAAGATGGGTCCACCTCTGCCGAGGTCGAGCTAGGCCCTCCTGCTCCTTCGCCAGGGGGCACCCCAAGACGGGTCTACCTCGGTCGAAGTCGAGCATCTCTCTGCCATTCCGCCATGGGTGGAGGGGTCCACCTCGACCGAAGCTGGCGGCCCCTCGCTCCCTCGCCAGGTGGCACCCCAAGACGGGTCCACCTCTACCGAGGTCGAGCCAGGCCCTCCTGCTCCTTCGCCAGGTGGCACCCCAAGATGGGTCCACCTCGGTCGAAGTCGAGCATCTCTCTGCCACTCCGTCGGGTGTCCACCCAGGAGGGGTCCACCTCGGTCGAAGTCGAGCATCTCTCAGCCACTCCGCCAGGTGGCACCTCAAGATGGGTCCACCTCTGCCGAGGTCGAGCCAGGCCCTCCTGCTCATTCACCAGGTGGTACCCCAAGACGGGTCCACCTCGGCCGAAGTCGAGCATCTCTCTGCACTCCGCCGGGTGTCCACCCAGGAGGGGTCCACCTCGGTCGAAGCTGGCGGCCCCTCGCTCCCTCGCCAGGTGGCACCCCAAGACGGGTCCACCTCTGCCGAGGTCGAGCCAGGCCCTCCTG
Organism: Areca catechu; assembly: GCA_021397845.1. Taxonomy (NCBI): domain Eukaryota; kingdom Viridiplantae; phylum Streptophyta; class Magnoliopsida; order Arecales; family Arecaceae; genus Areca; species Areca catechu. The sequence continues at coordinate 49,032,020 of CM038049.1, read as the reverse complement.
CTCCTTCACTAGGTAGCATCCCAAGACGGGTCCACCTCGGCCAAAGTCGAGCCTCTCTGCCACTCCACCAGGCGTCCACCCAGAGGGGGTCCACCTCGGTTAAAGCTGGCGGCCCCTCGCTCCCTCGCCAGGTGGCACCTCAAGACGGGTCCACCTCTGCCGAGGTCAACCCGGAACCTCCTGCTCCTTCACCAGGTAGCACCCCAAGACGGGTCCACCTCGGCCGAAGCTGGTGGCCCTTCGCTCCCTCGCCATGTGGCACCCCAAGACGGGTCCACCTCTATCGAGGTCGAGCCGGGCCCTCCCGCTCCTTCGCCAGGTGGCACCCCAAGATGGGTCCACCTCAGCCGAAGTCGAGCCTCTCCCTGCCACTCTACCAAGTGTCCACCCAGGAGGGGTCCACCTCGATCGACGCTGGCAACTCCTGCTCCACCGCCAGGTGGCGCCCCCTGACAGGTCCATCTCGGTCGAGGTCAGCCCTACTCTGCAAAGCCTCGGGCAGGCAGAGACACGGGTCGCGAGGTCGTCACTAGAGCCAGCGCGTACCACGCTCCATACAAGGCGCCAGTATGGCCTGCAGTGATACGCGAAACCTCGCTTACATCAGTTAAACGTGGCCCCGCAACTGAGGAACGAAATCCTTGCATGCAGGGGCCTGAAACGGCTAGAAACCCATCGTCAACGCCCCGAAAGGAGAGCTCCCACGCTCGGCCCGAGGTCTCACCAGTCTTTCCCCTTTCTTGATGCACGACGGACGAGGCGTGCCGGCCACTTAATTCTCGGACTCGAAGGAGAACGGGGGGAGAAAACCCGGAGATCTCGGGAAGCCCCCAAATGGAGACGTGGGCTGAAGGCGGTCCGGTAGTATAAAAGGGACGATAAAAGCGGACGGACAGGTAGGCCGAAAAAGGGGGAGAACATCGAGAGAACGATCCGGGGGATCCCAGAAAGTCCTCAGGCGTTAGCTCGGTGAACCCAGCGCAGGAAGCCGGGCTTCAACTCCTCTCTTTCCCACGCTTCTTTCATTTATATCTCCTCTAAGCACGGGAATCCTCCGGGAACCCATCTTGGAGGTCCTGTTCCATCTTGCCGCTCTTTTACTTGACCGTCAGAGTGCCCCCGCTGGAATCCCCGGCCCGGGTCTCTGACTTTGTTTTGCAGGTCCAGAAGCTTGGAGACCTCGAGATGAAAGAATCCGAGAACCGGCGCCAGCTCACGAGCTGCAGGCTACCGCGGTAAGAGCGGCAACATACATAATACAATGAAGGTTAGTCATGGGGCAATTTTGGATTTAGCAAAAAAACAAATTTGGATAAAAACCCCGGATAAGTCTTATCCATCATAGTCGTGGAACGAACAATTTAAATCCACCCCACAAAATTGGTCGCTTGGCATATATTAATCTATGAATAAAGTTCATAATTTAAGGTTTATCGAAGTTGCACACTAGGCCAAAACTATATGATGATTTACTTAGCAGAACTAGATTGGATTAATTGACATACTTGTAGCTCGTAACCATAAGTAGCACAATGTTTTTCACTTTCAGAATGGAAAGCCTTTAATCTTATATGGGCTAATTGGGCTAACGGTGCCTGATGACCATTCCAACAGACTTGGCCCCCTTCACTATGTTGGCATGTTTCCAGTCTCAAAAGTAAGGCTACAATTAATTCAAGCAGGTTAAGTTGATCTGAGAGCAAACATTAACCCTACCAACCACTATATCTCCCAGCGAGCCCAACCTGGTCACTTGTTGAAATTTCTCTAACACAATCCAATCCAACGTCATGTAAAACTAAATCTTGGCTAGTTCTGATTAATAGGAATTTCAAGATAGGAAAAGTTTTCAGATATTTTTGTTGAATTTTATTTATCGAATGGAGGACGCAACAATTCATCAATTTTGATGATACATTTAACATAACATAACATGAGCAAAATGCAGCTATATAAATATATAAGCATCTAAAAAATATATATAAGTTAATTTTTTATGTAAATATTAGGTTGAATCAGTTCTGTCAGGCTAGGGTGATGTTAGGGTTGCATTCCTGTGGGATTGAACGTCAACTCTAACCCAATTCTATTTGAGATGAGGTTGAGATTTGCGCCCAAGCTCATGCCACGGTTATAAAGCCTCAACCCAGCTCTACCCAATGAATGGGTAAGATGGTCTGGTTTGAGTTGAGCCCAACCTTAGTTGCACGGCCAATTACGTTCACCTCGTTTTTCCAATGAAGGCCCAACAAATATATGCATTAGAGTAATTCTTTGTCCACCATTGGTGGTGTAGAAAAATAAATTACCAAATATTATTGGATCACGTAAATCCTGTTTTTCAACATATATTCAATACCTATAATTTTATTTTTTGTTAAAAAATTTGAATGGCAAAAATGCCCTTCCCTTATAAAAAAAATGCGATATTCATTAGCTTGAATTATAATTCCTAGTAGTCGACTTATGATATTCCCATATTCACAGAATATTATAAGACCGAGAGATATTTTTATTATTGAAAAAATTTAATTTTTTTTCAATAATAAAAATATCCTTGATCTTATGACATCCTTTGAGCATGATTATGATATCCCGTTCACAAATAGGTATTATAAAAAAAAAGGACATTTTTGTCATTTAATTTTTTTTTAAAAAATAAATTATAAGCATTAAATACATGTTTGAATGATAAAAATGTTCTTTTCTTATGACACCCATATGTGAACAGAATGTCATAATCTTTATAAGATATCATAAGTTCGAGAATATTTTTGTCATTGAAAAAATTTAAAATTCTTTTAATGATAAAAATATTCCGGGCCTTATACATCATGTGAATATGGTTATGACATTCCGTTCATGAATGGATGTCATAAAGAAAGAACATTTTTGTCATTCAAAATTTTTAATAAAAAATAAACTACAAGCATTAAATGCATATTTGAATGATGAAAATATCATCTTTGTATGATATCCTTTTATAAACAGGATATCATAATCTTATTCACAAGATGTCTTATGGATATTTTTGTTATTAAAAATTTTTGAACTTTTTTAATGATGAAATTATCTTTAACATTATGCGCGCGAACATGGAGTTATTACAAGCCGGTCGCTCAGTGTCATAATCTATATCAACGGATGTCATAATATTTTTATAAGAAAATATATTTTTATCATTTAGTTTTTTTAGAAAAGATAAAACTGCAGTATTAAGTACGTGTTGAAAAATGAGATCTACGTGGTCCGATGGTATATTTTTTCTTCATCGAGGATAGTGTACAAAAATGTAATAAGCCCAATTATTCCTCCATAATAGAAAACAAACCAAGCCAATTAAACCAGGATCAAATGCTCCATGAGCTACGTTCGAGCAAATCGACCGCATTTTTTTTTAAAGCGAAAAAAAGAGCAGTAAAGCACTCACCTTCAGCTTTTACTAAAATGTTAAAGAATATTATACAAAGAGGAAGAGGAGGTCGTATCGGCCTACCTTTGGCCCTTGATTGAAATGATCGAAGAAGATAGAAAATCCATGAGCCGTATGAACGATATTTTGTTGCCAACTAAGAGGTCTCAAAAATGCTAAAATTCCAATTAATAGTTCTCCAAGTCCACCGTCATGCATGTATGAAGATCATGAAAAGTAGAAGGCAAAGGAATCCGAAGAGCCCACGAATCGAATATCGATCCTCTCCGCCATCTCCAAGCTCGAAACGCATGCAGTTCCAGAAAGATGTAGGTCTGTAAAGTCGTCGAATGAAAATATTAGAGATGCCAAATCTTAGATCTTTTTGATCTTAAACCCAGTTCTTTCGGAACGGTAAGCTGATCGTATCACCTTTCTTCCAAATGGCTTCATCCTTCTGGAGAAAATTTCAAGCCCATCTTGCCAGCAACGAGTTGAAATCCTGAAGATGTTTCACAACCAATCCACCAAGAACTTCTTTAGATTTACAAACCGTTCCGCTTCACCAAAGAGTGACAACCGGCAACATTTAAATTCCTTGCCTTTCCACAAAAAAGCTTCCTCTCATCCGATCTATTTTCTTAATCAAATTCGTTTCGGCAGACGAAACGGATTATTATACGAGAAGGGAGAAACGAGCGTTAGACTCCCTCCTACAGGAGTGCACTTTCCCTTGCCATGAAGCCAGGAGTTTTTCTAACAGTAGTACGTAGCATCCAATCTCTCTTCCTTGGCTTCCCTGTATATCACCTACTGCTGATCCTAAGTAGGTGAAATTAAGCCACCCAACTTACAATTCATTGGGTTAGACATAGATAAAGCCCCGGACTCATGGATGCCAATCAAGACCGATCAAAGAACACTTGTAGAAATTAATCTTCAACTGCAAAGCATTCTCAAAAACAAGAAGCACCGTCTTCACCGTAGTAAGACTGGTTTTATCTCCAGCACAGAATACTAACGTGATCAGGACCGTAAAATTAATGAAGGCTTCGAAATGACATGCACCGATATTACGTCTTATAATATATACAGGCTCTCCCGGCCTTCTTAATTAAGAAGCTTAGCGAGGATGTCGACCGCTAAGTTAGTGAGATCCGAAGACAAAGGATGATGGAGGATGGGGTTAGCTATCCTATATATATCTAATGATCATCTATTAAAATTAATAGATTAAATTAAATAAATAATTAAAATAAATAATAGTATATGTCAAATTAAGATAAGTAGGAGTTAAAGCTAATTGGATACGGTCAAAATTAAGATTTGATCTAGGAAGTAACTTGATCGATATGTAAAGTCAATTATTTTAAAAGATCGGATCGTTAGTCATTAAGAAACGATCACTAGTCTATGTTAGTTCAATTCAATTAAACCGGATCCGATCGAATAAAAAATAGAATAATAAAATAAATTTCTAGCAATGAATTTTTAAATTATATTCCAAAACAAAAAAAAAAATTCTCGCTAAGCATAAAATATCAAGGAATCCTGGAAAAGGAATATCAACCCGGAAGTGGTCGAGGTGGATGGCGATGAGTTTGCGGACGAATAAGGCAAGAAGTTTTTAGATTTGGTTCGACCAAAAACACGAAGAAATCGGTTGAGGCAGAGAATAAATAGTCCAATAAATCCAAAATTAGAAGTTGGCGCCGGTTTATGGATTTGCAGCATGCGAACTCCTCGATCGTGCACGTATTTTTTTAACCAGGTGATCAAAATACATGAAATCAATACGGTGGAACCAATTAAATAAACCTAAGTTCTTTTCCTTTTCCTTTCTTTTTTTCCTTGAAATAACCTGAAGTCAGTAGGAAGGAATGGCTTTGCTCTAAAAGTTATGTAGATGTTTTTCCCTGCTTTCACAACGTGCAAAAGAGGGCCTATTGCTTTTACGAGCATGTCGAATAGAGGTGGGGGTTTTGGAGGAGAAATTCCGGCAGGGCTCGCCGGTGATCTTGGAGGAGGTCATCGCTGGAGTGGAAGATACACGTGGGACTGGAGGTTGGGGAGTCAATGGAGAGATTCACCAGCAATGGGAGAACAAGATGGGGATTAAATTCACGGATAAGTCTAGTGGTCGGCTATGGCACAGGAAGATCGTGTGATGGCGGCTAACGGCGTGGTTGATGGGCGTCGCTTAGTGGGAATCTGGGCACCGGCACCGGCTTGGTTGATGGAGGTGACGGGTGATGGTCGGGCAGTGGACACCACTTGGGCGAAGATAGGCATTGGCTAGGAGCAGAGGAGGTGGTGGAGTCGACGGTAATGTTAGAGGAACTAGGGATGGACTCGGTTGATGGCTTCTCATGGCTATATTCTCCTTGGGCCATGATTGATGGAGTTTGGTAGAAAAGAGGAGGGGAAAGCTAAGGCGGTTGATGGCGACTATGGTGGGTAGTCATGGGCTTGAAGATGGCTGAAAATAAGGGTTTGGGTGACTTAATTCTCAGAATAGCAGGAGGAGGAAGAAGAATAGGGAAGAGGGAGAATAGAGGAAGAAGAAGTAGAGAATGGAAAGAAGAATAAAGAAGAAAAGAAGAAGAAGAAGAATAAGAATAAGAATCGTGGGAAAGAAGAATAGAGAGAGAGAAAGAAGAGAAAAAAAGAGGGAGGGAGAAGAAGAAGAGAGAAGGAGAGAGAGAAAAGGGGAAAGCGAGGAGTTGGGAGAAATTCTAAAACTTTTTTTCAATAATTTCTTTAATTGATTTATTCTAAATACAAAATTTTTTAAATAGATTATAGTCTCAAGCAAGTTGGAGACCAACTTAACTAGAACTGTAGGATTCCAAACTAATCCGAAATAATTAGACAGATCTAAAACAGACTCCAAACTAATCCAATTTTCATGCTTTGAGATATGTGCATGAGTTGGATACAAAAAAAAATAAAATAAAAATAATATGCCCAAGCCCCATATACCCAGCTAAAATAAAAAAATGAATACATATATCTATTCATAGGAATGTTGAATGTCCTCATTATTTTCCTGGGGTGAGGAGAACTCGACTCCATCGAGCCAGGCTCTGTACTGCTCTGAAAGTCTTGGACAATCTAGGAATCCTTTGATTCCAGCCTATCTCCTCGATAAACCAATATAGCTATGATAATCTCAACCCCTAGTGAACTTGATCTGCTCGTCTAGGATGCGATCGATCTCATTATGCTGTTCTCTCAATTGGGCTTGTGGATATTTAGAAGAAGTGTCACTCACAAAGGATGGTACAGGCTCAAATAGATCATCGGGCATCAATGCTAGTTTTTTATATTCAATTAGATCCAATAATTGAAAGTTGAATTAATTCCATAGCCAGATGGTAGTTCATTAACATACGTATTAGATACAACTTTCTTTAAAATTTTGAATGTGCTTGTTTCTTGGATATATAGCTTCCAAATGGTTCCTAGTAGAAACTGCTCAGGTCTGACCCTAATCATGACATAATTATCCTTAACAAAATTCTTGACTTGTCAGTGCGTAACACCCAGAGAAAAAAAAAAAAAAGGGGCGACGCGGGGCTGGCGAAAAGGGTGAGAGGGGTGCGCGATGCGTGGCGACACGCGGCGTGGGCAGCGACGCGCGGGCGCGCGCGAGGCGCGGCCCAGCCCGTCGCGGGCGTGCGTGTTGCACGGCCCAGGCCCACGCGTGCGACGCGCGCGGGCGCGTGGGCTTGGCCCAGCCCGAGCCGGCTGTCGCATGGGCATTTCCCACGCGTTTTCCAGGCGTTTCCCAGCCATTTCTCGCGGTGTATGACGGTCCATGGGATTTCTGAGTGATCTGGATAGTCCGATCGTCCGATCGAATGGCTGAGATTGGTCCGAAGGAGTTTAGGCTTGATTAGGGGCTTTTGGATTCGGATTTGGACGTGGTTTGAGACGTCGATCTCAGATCTGACGGCTGGGGAGATATTTTAATGGTTTTGAACTTCCTAGGTTACGTTTGAGATGATTTTGGATGGGTTTTTCTCCTCTTTTTAAACAGGACGTCGATAGGAAGCAGGGAAGAGCCTGCTGAGAGCCATAAAAGAGAGGAGAAGAGAGAGAGAAAGAGAAGGGAAAAGAGAAGAGAAGAAGGAAGAAAGAGAAAGAGGAGAAGAGAGAGAGAAAGGGAGAGGGAAGGGATTTTGGTTTGGAAGATGAGGGAAGAGAAAATCGGGGGGGAACCGATTTGATGAATTTATTTATTATTGTAGGAGATTAATCTTTTGAGCAGGAAGGATTTGGACGAATTTCGGGTATAGATTGATACCGGATATTTTGGATTAGCGGTTGAAGGTAAGGATTCTGGACATGATCACCAGTTTATATATTATTTTATATGCATGGTTTTGATCCGAGTACATGATCATTGGCATGCATGAATTATTGTTGTATGGAGTAGTTGAGTTTTATGAAGAACAATATGATTATGGTTGTTATTATTTTATATTCCGGATATCGTGTTTATCGGATAAAAATTCTATTTTGATGATTTGGACCGTGATGTCGGTCAGTGGAAGAGTTGAGATTTCATGTTTGATATTGTGGTTTTATCATTATTATTGTCGATATCTCATGCATGATGTTATAAAGAAAATTGATATCCGGATGGGTTGGACAATGATACCGGATTGCTAAATAGGTTGAACCATGAAACCGGATATCGAGTGGGTTGGACCACGATATCAGTTATTAAATGGGTTGGACCATGATATCGGTTATCGAGTGGGTTGGACCATGATACCGGTTATCGAGAGATCATAAAAAATATGTTTTGACAAGTATTAATGAAGTAAATACGGTATTTAGTCTAGCCATGCTATGGTTGCACCATGGTTATACAGCCTGAGCCACGGGCTTTGTACGTGGGAGCCGGCCACGGGCGGATAGTACGTGGGACAGCCGAGCCACGGGCTTAGTACGTGAGCAGGACCGACCATAATTTGCATGGTCGCTTTGAGGTTGCCAGTCATGGGCTGGTACATGACCGTGGCTAGACCAGAACCCTAAAGATAAAGGTGCAATAGTGAGAATATTAAAGGAAAAATGCAAAGTTATCAAAGTTTTATAATACATGAGGCTTAAATCATTTAATTGAATGACATAATATACTGGTATTTTGCTATTTTAGAAATGTATATTATTACTGGTGTGATCATATGAAAACCTTACTGGGCTGTAGAGCTCACAACCTACTTTCTTCTTTTACAGAGTCGTGCAGATACTCGGCTTGGTGATGAGTGAGATTTTTTGAAGTAAGTGACTCTTGTGTACCCAGGCCTTGCATGATCTCTAGGATAAATCTAGGGTTTGTGCGGCCGGTCGCGTACCGATTCCGGTGCTGGATTCGGGGCGTGACAGAATGGTATCAGAGCCAGGTTAAGATCACTTGGGATAGTGATACAAGTGGATAACAATAAGAATGACATGATGGTTATTAGGATATGATAAGAATTGTGACAGATCTTAATTATGATGATTTGAGGATCGTGGCAAAGTGATATTGAATTCAAGTCATGATTGTTTGAAATCGTGATATAAGAGATTAAGGAATTAACATGATGATTAGTAAGACATGACAGAAATTTTTAGAAGGATTTAGTAGTGAATTTAGATGGTTTAGTAAATTATATCAGAGTGCGCAGTGGAAGCGTAGTTATTTTTAAAGTGTTATGATGGGAGCATTGATTTAGATCTCAATCAAGTTAATTTCGAGGACGAAATTATTTTAACGGGGGGAGAATGTAACACCCAGAGAAAAAAAAAAAAAAGGGGCGACGCGGGGCTGGCGAAAACGGGTGAGAGGGGTGCGCGGTGCGTGGCGACACGCGGCGTGGGCAGCGACGCGCGGCCCAGCCCGTCGCGGGCGCGCGTGTTGCACGGCCCAGGCCCACGCGTGCGACGCGCGCGGGCGCGTGGGCTCGGCCCAGCCCGAGCCGGCTGTCGCGTGGGCATTTCCCACGCGTTTCCCAGGCGTTTCCCAGCCGTTTCTCGCGGTGTATGGCGGTCCATGGGGTTTCTGAGTGATCTGGACCCTCCGATCGTCCGATCGAACTGCTGAGATTGGTCCGAAGGAGTTTAGGCTTGATTAGGGGCTTTTGGATTCGGATTTGGACGTGGTTTGAGACGTCGATCTCAGATCTGACGGCTGGAAAGATATTTTAATGGTTTTGAACTTCCTAGGTTACGTTTGAGGTGATTTTGGATGGGTTTTTCTCCTCTTTTTAAACAGGACGTCGATAGGAAGCAGGGAAGAGCTTGCTGAGAGCCATAAAAGAGAGGAGAAGAGAGAGAGAAAGAGAAGGGAAAAGAGAAGAGAAGAAGGAAGAAAGAGAAAGAGGAGAAGAGAGAGAGAAAGGGAGAGGGAAGGGATTTTGGTTTGGAAGATGAGGGAAGAGAAAATCGGGGGGGAACCGATTTGATGAATTTATTTATTATTGTAGGAGATCAATCTTTTGAGCAGGAAGGATTTGAACGAATTTCGGGTATAGATTGATACCGGATATTTTGGATTAGCGGTTGAAGATAAGGATTCTGGACGTGATCACCAGTTTATATATTATTTTATATGCATGGTTTTGATCCGAGTGCATGATCATTGGCATGCATGAATTATTGTTGTATGGTGTAGTTGAGTTTTATGAAGAACAATATGATTATGGTTGTTATTATTTTATATTCCGGATATCGTGTTTATCGGATAAAAATTCTATTTTGATGATTTGGACCGTGATGTCGGTCAGTGGAAGAGTTGAGATTTCATGTTTGATATTGTGGTTTTATCATTATTATTGTCGATATCTCATGCGTGATGCTATAAAGAAAATTGATATCCGGATGGGTTGGACCATGATACCGGATTGCTAAATAGGTTGAACCATGAAACTGGATATCGAGTGGGTTGGACCATGATATCGGTTATTAAAATGGGTTGGACCATGATATCGGTTATCGAGTGGGTTGGACCACGATACCGGTTATCGAGAGATCATAAAAACTATGTTTTGACAAGTGTTAATGAAGTAAATACGATATTTGGTCTAGCCATGCTACGGTTACACCGTGGTTATACAGCCTGAACCACGGGCTTTGTACGTGGGAGCCGGCCACGGACGGATAGTACGTGGGATAGCCGAGCCACGGGCTTAGTACGTGAGCAGGACCGACCATAGTATGCATGGTCGCTTTGAGGTTGCCAGTCATGGGCTGGTACATGACCGTGGCTAGACCATAACCTTAAAAATAAAGGTGCAATAATGAGAATATTAAAGGAAAAATGCAAAGTTATCAAAGTTTTATAATACATGAGGCTTAAATCATTTAATTGAATGACATAATATACTGGTATTTTGCTATTTTAGAAATGTATATTATTACTGGTGTGATCATATGAAAACCTTATTGGGATGTAGAGCTCACAACCTACTTTCTTCTTTTACAGAGTCGTGCAGATACTCGGCTTGGTGATGAGTGAGATTTTCTTGAAGTAAGTGACTCTTGTGTACCCAGGCCTTGCATGATCTCTAGGATAAACCTAGGGTTTGTGCGGCCGGTCGCGTACCAATTCCGGTGCTGGATTCGGGGCGTGACACAGTGAGAATCTGCTAATTATTTATTATTTATTTTATTATCGATCTTCTTTATACAAACTCCTAATATGCTCTAGGAAGAATGATGCTAACTTTAATTTTCTAGCATGCATGATGAGATGTACCATATTATTATAATATTATTTATAATAATAATAATAATTATTATTATTATTTTTAAAGTCTTAGCATTCATCATATTTTTCTTTAACTGTCAAAGCCCATAACTTATTACCAATAAGAGGTCTATATCAGCTTTGGTATATGCATCTACTTCGTACCTTATGACAAAGGTGTAGGCCTGAAGGAACTCAATTCACTTTTCATGTTTCAGACTTAAATATTTTCGTGAATTGAAAAACTTGTAAGTCTCATGATTTGAATGTAGGACAAATTCTCATAGAAGTAAATAATGCCTCCAAAATTTAAGAACTTAGACTATAGCATAGAATTCTTTAGGATAGACATATTTTAATAAACACCTATGCTTAATAGGGATAGATGGAGTACTTGTCCAGGCCATATCATAAGAACTCGAGTGGTCTACATGTGCTAAATCTAAGTGTGAAATGTCATGATGGGAGATGGTATCAATGCAGCTACTACTATTAATATTTTTCGTGCATATGTTACCATTCTGACTATCTAGGGTATGAAGAATAGCAGGGTTGTTCCAATTTTTAGTTTCTTTAGGTTGGTTCAATATGCATTCATCTTCTACTAGTTCAGTTGTTCCTCAAGTGTAGTAGTAATTTGAATTGAGTCATAGCTATCATAAATGTTCGCTAATTCTGGATCCGCTATATACACTTCATCTTCAGGGTTATTTTTATGATTTTCAGTTTTAGATTTTTCTATAAATAGGATGGATGGGCACTTACTGGCAGTATGGTCTAGTCCCTTGCATAAAAAATATTGAATTTTGGAATCAGCCTTCTTGATTGACTATATTATAGATCTAAAAGGACTATGCCTAATTTGATTATTATAGGCTCAATTTTTTTTCATTTTTTTATTCTTAATCCATGCTCTTGATAAATGCTAGTGAGATTATCACTTTTTTTAGTAAAAACTTGAAAGGATGCAGCTATTTGATTAGGATCCATCTTACTATTTAACAAATGCATTGACTATTAGCATACCTTTTCACCTGTGGCCATGCTTAAATTCATCCATCCACTGCTTGCTATTGCAGCTTATCATGATTTTGAGATATGGTAGATAGATACGAAAACTGTATTCCTGAATGGATATCTTGAGGAAGATATTTATATGGAGCAACCTTTGGATTCCATTTCCAGTGATGGAGATTACAAAGTCTGCAAGCTGTATAGATCTATTTATGGATTAAAGTAAGCTTCTCAAAGTTGGAACACTCATTTTAAAGATGCGATCAAAATATTTGATTTTATCAAGAACAATGAGAAACTTTGTATGTTCAAAAAGGTCAATAGGAGTGCTGTCACTTTTCTTATATTGTACGTGGATGACATTCTCTTTATTGGGAATGATATTTCCATGCTGATCTCGGTCAAAAGATGGTTATCCAAGAAATTTTTCATGAAAGACCTAGGGCAAGTATCTTATATTCTAGAAATTAAGTTTTATAGAGATAGAGCGAATAGGATGCTTGGCCTTTCATAGAAAATGTACATAAAGAAAGTGTTGAAAAGGCTCAACATGGAGAACTCTAAAAGGAGACTTCTATTTCTTAGGCATGGTATTAGTCTCTCTAACAAAATGTGTCCTAGAACATCTAAGGAGATTTAGTGCATGAGCAAAATTCCATATACTTTGGTAATAGGGAGTCTCATATATATCATGTTGTGTACATAACCTGATATAGTCTTTAAAGTAAATGTCACGAGTAGATATTAGTTAAATCTAAGCAAAGGGTACTATATTGCTATGAAAATCATCATTAAGTACTTGACAAGAACTAAGAATTTATTCCTGATCTTTGGAGGAAGTTCTAAGTTGTGGATTGAAAGATACAGAGATTTATACTTTATGTTTGATCCTGATGATAGAAAGTTTATATCAGGATATGTATTTCTTTAAAGTGGTGGTTCTACAAGTTAGAAGAGGTTCAAGCAAACAATCATCCCTGATTTAACTATAGAAGTTGAGTACATCGCCACCTTGAAAGCTGCAAAGGAAACCTCCTGGTATAAGAAGTTCATTGTAGAGCTTGGAGTGATGCCATCAGATGCAATCACCCTGTACCGTGACAATAACGGTGCCATAGCCCTCGCTAAAGAGTCCAGGTCTCATCAAAAGTTCTAGTACATCGAGTAGCGATTTCACATTTTATGCAACTATCTTGAGAAAAAATATGTCAAGGTGCAAAAAGTAGACCCGCAGATAACATGGCAGACCTACTAATAAAACAGTTGAGCCAATAGAAGATTAAAGTCTACCTTGAGAAGATAGGACCTAGATATATGGCTAATTAGCTTTAATGCAAGTAAAAAATTGTTAGATATATATCCTGAAAGCCAAGTTGGCATGATAAATTGTAATCTTTTTAGGACATATTTTTGTACTTGAGTTATTGAAATTAATAAAATAGATTTTTTTTTTTTCATTTATGTGTGATGTGTTTGTAAATCGTCTAAAAAATTAATAGACAATGACACATATTCTCAAGAGTTGAGAATTTGAGACATGTGTCATTATAGATTAATTCCTAAACTCCCGGTTATTAGATCATCATGATGATAGTGATCGATCCGTCATGATTGGTGCATTGATTGCTTTCCTTTTGAGTAGATAAATTTTGAATCTACAGTATAGGAACACTGGAGTGAGAGTATAAGTGGTTGTCAGAGAACAATGATCCTGAACATGACTAAAAACGAGAAGTCACTTGGATATTTGCTCACTCATCAGTAACTTTTTCGATGCTGTAATTGTATGAGTAGTTCTTCGATTTACGGTACCTCGGCTACTCACAGTGGAGTTGCTGTAGTTTGATAACACATAATATGGTCCCTAGTCATCGGATCTTTATGGTATTCGTTGGCTATAATAAGTTTGTTGTAGGAGTAGGGTGTGCACTTATAAGAGATCTATTAATCTTAATAGTTGAGAAAGTCCTATACAACCTAAGAGACTGAGTCCTTAAGTCAGTGGCCATAGCAACGTGATAATGGAAAAGAGTTTTCATGGGATTCATGATTGAACTCAAGCTAATTAAGTCTTGTATATGACGGGTGCTTAGGGTTTGATAAGTTTCTATAATCTGCATCCTGCTAGGACTCTTGATAGAAAAACTTGACCATATGGTAACTACATCTAGGGATTCATTTTTTTATTCCGCTGGGTTGCCACTATATATGTGCTGCTAGACGTCACTGGTAGATTTTGAGAATTTACTAGGATCATTTTTGGATCAACGATTCTTGTTGGGATGAGTTGAAATCGTTCCAGTCTATCGAAAGGAGTTTCGATGATGCTATGATAAGGATCATAGTATATCTCACTACCAGATAAAATAGAACTTGTGGGGTCATACATTCGATCTGATCAATAGCTTGGATCATAATCAAATTATCAGTTGGGTTGATGATTTGTATCAATTTGTAAAAGTTACAAATATAAAAATAGCTAATTATTAGTATAAGGGACTTAATGCTAAGTGTTGCAACATAATATGGCTTAATTAAATATGGATCAAGTTCTAATTGATTTAAATCAGATTTAAGTTAATTATGCTTGACTTAATTTGAGGTTAATTGAATTTTATAATCCAAGTAGGACTTGGATTCGAATTTTTATTGGTTAGGTTTGACAGGATTTGAATTTGATTTGAATCGAGTTCAAATCAAATTCGAATTGAACCCAAACTGAAATCCAATTAGAATAGCATGCCTAAATCTAAGAGGACAGAGTCTCTCTCTCTTGAAATGTTGACAAAGTGAAGAGGAGGCACTAAAGTAGTGCCTCTCTTTCTTAGCATTAGCGAAAAAAGAGAGAGGGCGTATCAATGGTTGATGGCCCTCTTCCTTGGGTCTCTCTCTCTCTTAGGATGTGATTAGGAGTCTATCTTATTTGAATTTGATTCAAATCAGATTAGACTTTGACTCAATTTGGACTTTTTGAGGCATCGGATGGTGTTTTGTGTGGCAAAATAAAAAGAGGAGAGGAGGGTTAGCACTAAGATATCTCATCGTATTCTTCTTGCTGCAAGCCTTTCTCCCACTGTCCCTCCTTTTTCCTCCTTACTTCCACATGTCCAAAAAAGATAGAAAGAGAGATGTAACACCCAGAAAAGAAAAAAAAAAAAAAAAGGCCTGCCGGCCCGCTTGCTGAACCGGCCCAACGACGCGCGCAAGCTAGTGCGGCGCGAGGAGTGCGGGGAGCGAGCGGGCGACGCGCGGCGGGCGACGCGCGAGCGGGCGACGCGCGGGCGGGCGACGCACGGGCGGGCGACGCACGAGCGGGCGACGCGCGGGCGCACGGTGCGCGGCCCGGCCCATCACGGCGGCGCACGTTGCGCGGCCCAGGCCCACGTGCGCGGCGCGCGCGGGCGCGTGGGCTCGGCCCAGCCCGAGCCGGCTGTCGCGTGGGCGTTTCCCACACGTTCCCAAGCGTTTCCCAGCCATTTCTCACGGTGTATGGCGGTCCATGGGGTTTCTGAGTGATCTGGACCGTCCGATCGTCCGATCAAACGGCTGAGATTGGTCCAAAGGAGTTTAGGCTTGATTAGGTGCTTTTGGATTCGGATTTGGACGTTGTTTGAGACGTCGATCTCAGATCTGACGGCTGGAAGATATTTTAATGGTTTTGAACTTCCTAGGTTACGTTTGAGATGATTTTGGATGGGTTTTCTCCTCTTTTTAAACAGGACGTCGATAGGAAGTAGGGAAGAGCCTGCTGAGAGCCATAAAAGAGAGGAGAAGAGAGAGAAAGAGAAGGGAAAAGAGAAGAGAAGAGGAAGAAAGAGAAAGAGGAGAAGAGAGAGAGAAAGGGAGAGGGAAGGGATTTTGGTTTGGAAGATGAGGGAAGAGAAAATCGGGGGGGAACCGATTTGATGAATTTATTTAGGAGATCAATCTTTGAGAAGGAAGGATTTGGACGAATTTCGGGTATAGATTGATACCGGATATTTTGGATTAGCGGTTGAAGGTAAGGATTCTGGACGTGATCACCAGTTTATATATTATTTTATATGCATGGTTTTGATCCGAGTGCATGATCATTGGCATGCATGAATTATTGTTGTATGGTGTAGTTGAGTTTTATGAAGAACAATATGATTATGGTTGTTATTATTTTATATTCCGGATATCGTGTTTATCGGATAAAAGTTCTATTTTGATGATTTGGACCGTGATGTCGGTCAGTGGAAGAGTCGAGATTTCATGTTTGATATTATGGTTTTATCATTATTATTGTCGATATCTCATGCGTGATGTTATAAAGAAGATTGATATCCGGATGGGTTGGACCATGATACCGGATTGCTAAATAGGTTGAACCATGAAACTGGATATCGAGTGGGTTGGACCACGATATCAGTTATTAAAATGGGTTGGACCACGATATCGGTTATCGAATGGGTTGGACCACGATACCAGTTATCGAGAGGTCATAAAAAAATATGTTATGACAAGTGTTAATGAAGTAAATATGGTATTTGGTCTAGCCATGCTACGGTTGCACCGTGGTTATACAGCCTGAGCCACGGGCTTTGTACGTGGGAGCCGGCCACGGGCGGATAGTACGTGGGACAGCCGAGCCACAGGCTTAGTACATGAGCAGGACCGACCATAGTATGCATGGTCGCTTTGTGGTTGCCAATCATGGACTGGTACATAACCGTGGCTAGACCAGAACCCTAAAGATAAAGGTGCAATAATGAAAATATTAAAGGAAAAATGCAAAGTTATCAAAGTTTTATAATACATGAGGCTTAAATTATTTAATTGAATGACATAATATACTGGTATTTTGCTATTTTAGAAATGTATATTATTACTATTGTGATCATATGAAAACCTTACTGGGCTGTAGAGCTCACAACCTACTTTCTTCTTTTACAGAGTCGTGCAGATACTTGACTTGGTGATGAGTGAGATTTTCTTGAAGTAAGTGACTCTTGTGTACCCAGGCCTTGCATGATCTCTAGGGTAAAACCTAGGGTTTGTGCGGTCGGTCGCGTGCCGATTCCGGTGCTGGATTCGGGGCGTGACAAGATATTAGAGAGAGAAGAAGGGAAGAAAAAGGTTTTCATTTTTTCTTTGCATCCTTGAAGCCATCTCCCTTGAATTAGCACGAAAGGTTCATGTAGGATTCTTTTTTATTCTAGTTCTTGAAGAAGAAGATCGTATCCAAGACAAGAAATAAGGTCTACAAGTTACTAGTACCTCGGTGGCCTCAGTGCTTTGATCAGATCATCTTCATATAGATACCAGTTGAGGCTGAGCCTAGTACAGCTACGACAAAAAGTTCTAGATATCCATCGGATCCGATCTGTTGAGAAGAATGAAAGCAAATAAGGTAAGCAAATTGATCACCTAATTTACTATTAATTTTATGTTTTTCAAATTCGAAACTTTATTGTACACCATGTTTTCGTTCCTAGGTGATTATTTGATTAGATCAGCATGTAGTATAGATTAAAGTATTTTTAATCTACTTCCGCTGCATGATTAGGGTGATCAGAAAATTCTACATGCTATAGTCACCGAAATCCAACATCCTTTGCTCAATCCTTCATGACATTTAATCCACCTACCAAAAATGCCATTAACAGGAGGTGCCATCGGAGCACTTAAGAGAAGGATCTGAACCCTAGAAACATGTTTAGCTTAAAAAAGAGATGGCTTGGTGCATGACGTTCATACCATTGCTGAGTTTGGAGAGGGTAAGATATATTCGGCATTTCTTTGGACTATTTCCATATTTTGAACATGCGACCTCCAAGTTATAATGAAGCAATTTTATTGTTGTATCAGGGTTTAAACAATCATTAAATTAAGAAGGAAACTCTCAAACAATCATTAAATTAAGATAAAAATTTCTGTTTAATTTAGAAAATGCATAATGATTTAGGAACCCATCCAAAAGGCTCACTAGGAAGTATTATTTAAATTCCTTGACTTGTATGAGTATCTAGAGTTTCTCGAGGGATGGCCAATATAAGACTGAACATATGCCAACATAGGCTCTACAAACTCTTCTTGTTTAAGTCTTAGCACTCTTACCAGGCTTCCCAAAAACTATGACTAACCTATGATCAACTGTAAATGGGCTTGTTGCAGTGTTTCCTGGCCATCTGGGCGATGGGTAGATGCACTTTGATACATTTAATTGTAACAATCTAAGAATGGACTAAAAAAAAAAAAAGACTATTGAGAAAATATTATTTGGATATTACATTAAGGTAAAATGCAACCTCCACTTGTAGTACAACTCATTCTTTCTATAGATATCATTTGAGGACTTCTTCAATGTTCTTCTGGCTTCAAATTCATTATGTGGGATATCAGTTTCATCCTCTTTCTTATTCAGTCAATCAAACTTTAGGGTTTTTGTCTTTTGCTTCTTGAGAAGAGCCATTCCCTTGAAAGACCAACGTTTAACAACAGCTCCTCCTGTTTCTTAGATTTAATACGCATTTTTCTTGGCAGTGCTAGCAGTCACTCATCTTGCACCAATTGTCCGAAACCATGCTATCAAGATCCTGTTCCCAGGTCCACCTTGCTCAAATCTAAGCAGCTCTTTTGAAGACTTCAGAAAGGTACTAAAAATGATTCTACATTGGGAAATCTGACAGCCTCCCTGTCAAGATTTCAACACTTCCTAAGCATAGAGCACTCCCCCTGGCAGGACAGTCCCCTTGACCATACCATGGCTTTTAGGTCCAAGCCACATCCGCGATAGCTCACACCGAAAAAGATTAGTATACTACTACGGTAGTAGAGCGGTTGATAAGAGCATAGTTCCATTCTTGTAAATTATTTTCTGAACACGGGTTTGAAACATGATCCCTCATCCGATACTGTAGCGGAATTAGATTGACATATTCACCAGTTGATAGAAAAGATACGCGGATGATCTGAATCGAATAATCGCCTAACGGGCTAGGAGCCCGAATGGAAAGCTAGGGGTTTACCTCCTACCCCCTTTTTTTTTTTTTTCATCATTAAAAAAAAAAAGTGGAAGAGGAGGAGGAGGAGGAGGAGGAGAAGAACAGTATTCCATAGCATCAATATTTTCACCATAAAAACCTTTACCAAAACATAAACAAACATGTACTCACTATGAAAAAAAATTAAAAAATAAAAATAAAAATAAAAATAGAAATAACAATAACAACAATAATAATGACAATAGCGAAGCTCTCTTTTGATATGTCGTGGCCCCGTCACCGTGATTGTAATCAAATCATGGGGCCCTCCAGGCCCATCGACTGCCCTCGCTAAGGCCCAGATAGGGGCATCCGAGTGGCTCAAACATCCCCTCTCGGGGATTTATTATCGCGGCTCGTGCCGACTACATATCTCGCACGTCCCAAATTGTAACCGCCTCATCAAAATTCAACACTACCCCCTCCCTGATAGGACACTCATCTCGACTCTTAAGATGTTTTGCAAGGTTTGGACCCCCCCATGGTTCCTAATAAAAACAGCTAACTTTAAGTCCTAAAAGGTAGCTTTTTTAGGTTCATCAGCTACTACCGCTTCTAAACAAGACCATGCCCGCAATATAGAGTCTGTGTGGTTGGAACATTCCTCCAAATCTCCCACCCGTATCTCCTACGCGTTTCTTGATTCATTCACTAAACCCAGGTCAGGACTACAATATTGACCTTGAATGCTTAGAGACCACCCCCCCCCCCCGGCTCCGTAACTCATCCCAAATTTTCTATGCTTGGAGCAACAGCAAAAATCCCTATCGCACGTTCTCCTTCATTGGGGTTGGACCATTCATGAGGTGACACCCATGCTTGTCCTTTTGTGGTTAGCAAACGTTAGATGGGTATTATCTTTAGGTTGAGGGGGTCCAGAACTTGGAATATCTGCCTCCAAATCAAACTACACCATCCCCGATTAATCTAAGCTCGAGCCACAACAAAGCATCGCTAAAAAATATGTGCACATTGGCTTGAAAGCGAAGGGATAGCGTCGTGTCCCGCCACCATCAGGCAGGACCGCTCGTGTGGCCTTCTCTGTCCCCATAATTTGGTTGGGAGACGTTAGAGGCTTGCGAGGGGAGATGCAATTGGTCTAATCCAACTCGCGACCCTTAATAACCGCCGCATCCAATAGTCTTTGTAGGCTTGACAAGGACTCCGGACCTAAATTGGAGAGGACAGAATTCAATGCCTCGGGAAAGTCTGATCATCTTATTTGCATCTAACTTACAATTCAAGTCATTCCATATAGAATGTGCAGACTCCGAAGGGGTGTTTTTTTGACATAGGATCAACTCATTTTTGGATCAACACAACGGGTGGGATCATTCCATTGGGATTGCAGGGAATCCATTTCTTGCATGCTATAAGGTTTCCATTAGATTTATTTATTATTATTTTTTTTTTCCTTTGATTAAAAGCATAGATTTAATAACCGAAGATCCAATCTCATGAGAATTTTCTCCACTGTTTTTGTTTAGAAACATTTTGAAAGGAAACATACCCCCCAAAAAAAAAATTTAAAATACATCTCGATTCTTGGACGTGAAAATGTTGGGCATCCAGGTGAAGGATACCATCGCAATTCACCCAAATAAAGATGGTTTTGTTTCTTTTATACCCTAGAGCTAAAAACCAACAGGAAATGCCTAGACTTCAAAAAAAAAAAAAAAAAAAAAAAAAAGCCTAGGCTCCCTTGACTAATCCAGTTTGGCATGGCGTTGGCTCCCTTGACTGCTTGGGTGATACTCTTTAACCAATGCTTTAAATATAATACATGCGTGGCCAGGCTCCACGGAAACCAGAAGGGAGGAAATATAATTTAAAAAACCGAAAACAATTTTTTTCTCCTTGGCATACAACAACTCTCGTGACATCTAACATTATTGCGAAGCATAGACTAACATGATTATCTAATCAATTGTTATATTGGTGACTTCTTTGGAAATAATTAATGGGAGAACAAGGAAGGAAGCCCTGGAATTTGACAATAATAAGAACTCGTGCGTGGTGGCCCCCGCATGAAACTTCTCGGCCTGACCGGCCGGCCTTCAATGACCCGTTAATAGTTATTTTGGACCGCACCAACCTTTGTCCGGTCCTTCAAGCCGTGCCAAACTTGACCAACCACCAAAATAAAATTGACAACCGGCGATCGCTCACACGAGTACGCTACGTGAGTGTGACCTCCGAGAATTGTTTTATTACTCCTTTCTCCATCGAGGTGAATAGCCTGAACAAGCAAAGGCATGGAGACGAGGAATGATCTCCATGGCTTTGGAAAGCCAATCCATCCCTTGTCGAACATGTTTTGTGTTGCAGTGAATCAATCTATCGTTGCATCCAGCTAGATGATATGCGACAACCAGCAGATCACACTTTGAATGATTTAAGCCATGACTCGCTTAATAAAACGTTTCTTGCACCGCTGAAGTTTGGAGGTAGCTACCTTCAAGCTGAGAAATTTCTGGTAGGATTTTCTTTGCACCTAGTGATGCAAGTATGACCTGCGCAGAGTGGTTGTTCAGGTTTGATGTGCACGCTCGTTACATCAGAACGAGCTCCAGTTCATGATTCATGAACTATCAATTAATTAGTTTCTTGCTATCACTTTCTTATGCAATTAGATGTTTCTTTTGTCATAAGGGATCAATTTGCAAACATAATGCACGATCTTTCAGCTAGATTACCATAACCAACCCTCCACATAGAAAAGTCCATCAAACAATTTGCATGAAAGAAATTAATAGGCTATATATCATATGATTCCGTGTCGGTAGAAGATTAGACTCTCTACAGTCGTCGTAGCAGACAACCTTACCTTTATTTCTACCCTCCTGAATGAAAGCAAAGGAAAGGCTCTGCGTTACACGGCTAACATATGCATGGTCGTATAGCATTTAACTGGGGGAAGCTGTTGCTACCCAAGCTGGACTCGAGCTTATTCTCGAAGAAGGGTTGAACCTAACTTGTTCATTGTACCGAAGATTAGTTTAGGGATTTATGAGTGCATGGGATTCAAACTATTATGTTCTACCTCATTAAAGTAGGTTGCAAAACAAGATGCGAAATTCCATCAACTAGTGGCGAAATGCGTTTTGAGTTGTGAAAGCTCAACCTACATTCCTTTTTGGTTTTGCTCAGATATGTCTTTTTCTCCAACCTATCCAAGTGCGGTGGAAGTACCATTTGGTGTCCTCCAACAAATTACACAGATGAATGACAATTTCATTTCCAAAGAAATGAGTTGATATGCAGTGGAAGAAGGGAAATTGGCTTCTTTGTCGATTAATTTGTCAACTTCCTTCCTCCAAGCAACATTTCTCTAACAATTGTCTTACATTTGATGATTGGAAACAGCCGGGGCTTGGTCACACCGTCAAAGACTTCTACAGATCATTTTTTTTTTTTTTTTGATTGAAACAAACTTCTAATCATCTGGCTTGACCTTTTCCTTATGGTATACTGTTTGGATTTTTCAATTAATGATAAAATGTATGAAACATTTTGATACATTTTTTTTGAAAAAGATCGGTGATGTTTTAAAACCTATTAATTTATTGTGACAATACAATAAGATTGTGGTGTTTTTGTATTTTATTCTTGCAAATTAACCAATCGTCCCGTGAAGATGTTATTACTTGTACAAATTGCGAAGGCATGAAAGCTAGCATTTTTTTTCCTTTATTTTTTCCTCTTCCAGTAAACATGGAAGCTAGCTCTGAAATAAACGTGGACAAAAGAAATGGAAAGAACGATTAAAATTTTAGTGCTCTATCGCTAACCATTTCAGGCTTGTCCAGGATGCCGAGCCTAACAAGTGTGAAACATACAAGCTCTACTTAAGAAACATTGAAGTTACCAAGAAGTTGATTGTAGAAAATTTTAGCATACATGCATTCCAGTATAAGATGATCGGTGGTCCACTACCAGGACCGTCCGTTTGATTGAAGAACAAAGAATCTCAACATCAATATGACTATAATTTTGGATTGTTTAGTTGCAACTAGGTACCGAGTTCTTTGAAAAAGAAAGGAATAACAAGATGTTTAGATTCGAAGCTCAAGCAGCCAAGCATACAGCACTTACTCTTTCATAGCTGGACTTCAAACACTAACAAGGAAGCTTTTGCTAAGGGAAGCTCACTCCTCTGCTTTTCACAGAGCATGGTTGACAAGCCAGCCCTGGGCTAATCCATGCAATCTGGATTTGTGATTTTTTGGTCCCTACCTTAAAGAGACGATCTTGTTGATGGGATGGGATCATACAAATTGTTAAAACTGAGGCATGGATGTTGGCTACATAACCTTTCATAATGGATAATTGTAATGGATAAAATAGTATCTCTAGAAGATATGGGAGGTGGTAAAAAAATGAAAGATCAAAGTTTTCTCCACCGTTAAAGTGCTGATCCCTATATGTTATATTTCAATATCTGATGTACTAAATATTTCATTGTTTTTCAACTAATTGGAGGAAGTGTCTCACTTCCTCCTGATTGTCTCAAAAAAAAAAAAACACTAGGCATGGATGGTGTTTGGAACTGTACGTAGGATCAAATGTTCGATCAAAAGACTACATACAGGATCAAAAGACTACAAATAGGATCAAAAGAGTTGTAGTCATCAAGTGCTAGAAAAGATGATAAACTGATACACTTAGAGACTATGCCCTAAAACATTTATATTTTTGAATGGAATATTTTGCTTCGTTAAAGTGGGCATTATGGTCATAACAATGGCAACATATAATATCTCTTATAAAGAGAACATAAATCCATTAATTAATTTTACACATTAAGCTACAATTAAATCAACTAAATATATTTAATCATATCATAGAAATGCTAATGTTGATATGAAGATGCCTATCCTTTCTACCTTATGAATTCAATGAATGGTCCAATTATCCATCCATTGATGTCCATAATACTGGGACCCTCTATATATATAAAGGTGATTGACTGGACAGACAATATAACCCACATCAGGTCCATATTTTTAATCACCTGCGGTATGGTTAGCAGTGCACAAATAAATAAACCATTTGGTTTACTTTAAGAAGAACAAGAGATTTTTTTTTTTTTAAAAAAAAAAAAAAAAAAAAAAAAAAAAAAAAAAGAGTTAGCTAATATATAATACTTTGGATAACAACTATAATTGCAACTTTATCATATCATTGATCATTGTTTCCTTGCAACTAATTAATATATAATAACAACTAATTGAGATTTTTTTTTTTTTTTTTTTGTTGGCTAGAAAAGGGAAGAGAAAACTACCTTTCATCGAGATAATTCTAGGATTCTGTAGGTAGGATAACCAAGGTAAAAAGGAGGTAAACTCAAACTAGTCTCTAGCTATTAAGTTCTCCAAGCGATTTCAATCAACCTAGCTACTCCTTATATTCTTTTATATATATGGTCTGTTCCATCAAAAACCCTCCCCACTTGTTTTGGTTTCTGGTTAGGGTCCCACTGCTTGTTCTCCACCAAACAAACAACGGCAAGGGATGCCTGTGAACCGCTCTCCCTTTAAATTATGTCCAATTGCAAGCGTTGCACCAGGAGAGTCACATGACGCACACGTAGGGGACACGTGGTCATTTTGTATTGATCGGTGGTGATGTGACGTTGGAAAGATTGAGCACGCGGACGAGGAACCCTAGAAAGAAATAAAATGCTGCCCCAATAAAAAAAAAACCTTCCTCTCTTTTATTTGTGGGCTCCCCCGCTGACCCAAACACTTGACGGGGGACTCTTAATTTTTACGAAAAATGGCGAGGCATATTACTGCTTGAGTTTGGATTTCTTCCAAATTATGTCCTGCACCATGGCTTGTGACAGTATATGAATGCTTGATGAATGATGTCTACATGGCTATGATTGATTTGGTGCACCGCATGTAGTGCGTGATCGGTCCAGTTTCATGGCTCACCACCCAAGCATGAGTGAGTGCCAACTTTGTGTAATTAGCTGGATCTTTCTGATTCAAATACGATAGCATGGTCTCAATCCATATATATAGGCCCTAGTATGGCAATGATTCTGAGCTAGCAACCTTTTTTTTTTTTTAAAAAAAAAAATATTAACTAAGGAAAAGAAAAGGTCCGCACTGCGTTTGTACTGATGCAGGAAAGATAACTAAACTTTTTTTTTTCTCATCAACTTGGTACTGGCCGCTTGCAGATTAGTTTTAAAACAAACAAATTAATAACCATTCAAACCACAAATGCACTTGTGATGAGAAGGACCAAAAGGCCTTAGGCTTCCTTCTGATATGTGAAGCACTTATTCTTCGATGGGAAGCACATAACTACTAGAATTCTCATAGTTATGTGAAGCATGAATTCTAATAGTTATATTTAAATGCAGGATGCTAACTTTTGGAAGTTTTTTACCACTCCGTAAAGTCAAGATTAGCCCTTTCTAGAAAGTAGACAAGGAAATACAGATTCCTAAGAAGGGGGATAAGAGACAACTATTTAGAGAATGAAGCATTTGTGGACCTTGTAGGGCCCTCCAACACTAAAGAAAGGAAGCATTTGTGGACCTTGTAGGGCCCTCCAACACTAAAGAAAGGAGTATATATATATATATATATTATATATTCCTTTCATTTTATGAGATGCCCATAAAACATAGGGTAGCAAATGCTTTGGCTTATTGATTCGGTGAGGTAGTTTTGATGGGAGAATGGGCAGCAGAGAAGTTTTTCTGAGGCGAGGGCAGGCGCGGAAGTTGCACCCACTTTTCTAAAGGCTGAGGGAAAAGCCATAGGTGGGGGCAGTTGAGGTGTAAATTATATAATTCTTTTTCTCGAATATAGATATTTGGAAAGTAACACCTCCCCTCCCTTTACAAGTGTTTTTAGTTTGCTGCTACTAGTTTAATATGCAAATAATTGAACTGCTGATAATTTTTAAAGTCCCTAGTGTAGCTTTGCCTTGCTGTCTCAAAAATCAGTCACTCCCCTGTAGCTAAGTGGCCAACAAGCACACATGACTGAAACCATGGCAAAAGTGGGAAATAATGGCTTCCAGTGAGGCTCATGCCATGCACGAGCTTCTGCCACTTATGATCTCCCAATCAAATGGCAGGCCTAAGTGGCCCCATCCACTCCAGCCGCCGCCGATTCCCAACAAATTAAGCAACTGGAACGATGCACCTTAATTTGTCTTGAAAAAAAGCCTGTAGATCTGAATATTATTTCTCAACATTTGTCAACTTTGGATTTGAGTTTTAAGTTGCATCCTTCTAATTAAAACTTCAATGTCGTTAAAGGGTACCACGATCAAGAAAATTGGAGTTAGGTGAGGATTAAGAATGAGAACGTGTCTCCTAAACTCCCATATATCCTCTAAAAAGATGGAGTTCTTTAGTGTTGTTGTTGTAGTTGTTGCTGTGTTTTTTTTTTTTTTTTTACAGATCATATTTCTTATGTTAAGGGATTTGAAACTGTTCTTCATTGAAAAGTTCAAAGAAGTAATTAGTTGTCGCGGGACTTACAAAGGATGGTGGGAAGTGGGAACCATAGATAGATGAGAAAATATTGCCTAGACTCGGAACTTTCACAGTTCAGGTTAAAACAAATCCCACCCCTACTCTGTTTCTATAGAATCGTGCCTTGGCTATTACCAAGCTTGTGTACGATCACAAAACTTTCTTGATTTGGCCATGCATTCAAGTGCACCGAGAGCCATTCATTAAAGAAAATCTAGTTAACTGAAGTGCTAGGATTGGCCAGAGTAATTGGTTATGTACTTTATTGGAAGATCCTTCTTTTTCCTTTCTTTTCTTTTCTTTTTTTTTTTTTTCATAGAAATTGCAATTCCCTCATGTTGAGGCCCGTGGCAGCACCCGAAATTGATCGATAGGGATAAAAAAATCTTAAAAAACGGCAACTTTACCTTGTGGTGTGACTAATTTAGTGATTACCCGTAAACAAGCTTGCAATTGGTGAGTTCGCAAAGCATGCGTGAATTGCTCGTGTTTTGTTCTTTTAATCCTCTGCTTTCCTTGTCCAGGTGCTCTTTTCTTATCACATTGCTGTAATTTTCTCGCAACTCCGATGTTGGTTGATAAATGCTCCATTACGCTAAAAAAAAGTAGCTGTCCTTGTGGTTATCATGGCAACAGGATCAACGTATCACCAAACAACTCGAATGATTAAGATTAGCGCCTTGTCCTTTTAGGCTTCTTGAATGGAATCTCATATGAGTTTAAAATTGGAGATGAGGTGAAAGGAAGAGGGCTATGGAAAGCAAAAAATAATGAAAATTGTAGGCCATTATGGAGACCGAGCCAAATAAATTACTCATCACAATATGATCCTACCTCCTCTCATTCTAGTGTTTATAAGCAAAGGGATGGTTCACTTCCTAGCCCAGAAGCCAAAAAAAAACACCTACACCTAAAGGCCAAGATGACAGGGTTTGGCTCTCCCTGTGGAGCTTGCAAGTTCCTAAGGAGGAAGTGTGTCAGGGGATGTGTCTTCGCCCCCTACTTCTGCCATGAGCAAGGGGCCACACACTTTGCAGCCATCCATAAGGTCTTTGGAGCTAGCAATGTCTCAAAGCTCCTCATGCACCTCCCTGTAAATGATCGCTCCGAGGCCGCCATTACCATCTCTTATGAGGCCCAAGCAAGGCTCCAAGATCCCATCTATGGCTGCGTTGCCCACATATTTGCACTCCAACAACAAGTAAGTGCTCCATTGGTGTTAAAGCAACAAGCTTATCGATCATTATAATCGACATACTAATCATTTAATCTCAGCTTCGCACATCTCAAGAGCTCTTGTATTATGGCATATGTAGTCCGGTCTTTGATTCCTTTGTGTTCGTGCCATGTTCTGCAGGTTGTCAATCTTCAAGCACAGCTAGCCTCTCTCAAGGCCCAAGCAGGCCAGGGCCTTGGCAATGGCTCTGGTGCCACTCTCACCCCTCAAGAAGAAAAATTTCCACCTTGCCAACAAGATAGGCTGGGTTTCTTTCAATCTGGAGATGGAAGGATGCGATCTTTTCTTCCAGATACCGAGAGCATGAACTACTACAACCATGAACTGTCAGAATCCAATTGCATTCGATCCTCTCAGATGTGCAACCCCCATTCTGGCTTGAATGATGAGAACATGTCCTTTGGCATCGAGGACGACCCATCTTGTGCAATGGGCGCTCTTGACATGCAGCAAAGCACTTGGACTTCAGCGTATCATGACATGGAGGACCTTCAATCAGTGACCTTTGCTTATCTTCATGGCTCATGAGAATGTACATCAGTGAAATCCCCATGAACTTTTGATATCTAGTATTTTAGACATGCAGGCAGTCATACCATGAGCAAACGATTGACAACGTACTGATTTAAGTAGAAATATTAATCCTATGATCCTTCATGGCGTTTCATAAGATATGGCAGTCTACTGGTACTAAACATTATAAGAAGATAAAAGCCTTTTTAGTCTCCCTATCCTTCTATCGGAATTATTTTTCTAATTTTTTGAGAAAAGATTGTGGAACTACCTAATCACTTTTCTTGGAATTAGTAAAAAAACTGGCTTATCCAAAATGTTAATATATATTTGTTTGATTCTCACAATAATGGATATCGGTTCCAATGATGAACATTATTATCCTTGGGATTGGACACCTCGGCATTGATGCTTGAACTATTATAAGGGGAACATTTGGAAATGGCATGCACCAGATGATTTGATTATTTTTAAACGAGAACATCAGTGGGCTGTATGCAGACATGGTGAAGCAGTATACCTTGTCAGACAAATATAATAACGGAAGTGAATCAATTAAAAGTTGATTTAGCTTTTCGATGCCATTTAATTTAGCATCCGAGCGTCTGTAACTTCTGATTCAGAATTGTAAGTTCTGAAATTTTAAATGTTGTGCAAAAGAATTGGGTTAAGTAATCATTTTTTTTTCCTCCTTACGTGTTGATTCTTGAAAGCCCAATACACAATAACTTAAAATTAGAGTATTTTATATAAAATCTTTGCACCAACGGAGAACTTTATCTAAAAAGCCAGTTAGAAAGTGTTGTTTGGATTCTTTAATCATGTATAAGTATTCAAAATTTATCCGGCACATAACTAATATAAGATTAAACATGTATCGGAATGGATCTTCATAATTCTTTCTCTATTGTATCCTTTAAAGTGCCCGAAGCACTTGGGCTAATTTTATAAGTTCTCAAGATATTTTTTTTAAAAAAAAAATTAAGATGCAGCAGTTTTGTAATGTCCTTTTAGCGAGAGTTTGCATTTTTTTATACCAATCCATATGAACATTAATTAGTTGCTTAAGAAAGTTATTTTAGACCAAATATGTCAGCAGTTTTGTAAATTAACATTTTCTTTCAGCAATTGATAGGTATGATTGTAAAGAAATGTTAGTTAGAAAGTACAACATAAATAGCTTAAAGTGTTTGCTTTCATTAAAAAAAACATAGAGCAGTACCAAGTCAGTCCATCTGGGGGACGATTGCTGGCAGTGCCTGGACTGGATTTAGACGGAACGCAAGCTCTAATACGTAAACAGTCTTCCCCAGTGTTGGATCTTCGAGGGCCAACCATCCATTTGAATTGTTTCACTAATTATAATGCTTTTTAAGTAGTTACATTTTTTTTTTTCTTCTTCTTTTTCTTTTTTGGGACCCACAAAATACAAGCCCACGCACTTTAAAAGGAAAGGGATTTTTTTTTTTTTTGGAGTAAAGAGAATCAACTATTATGTTAAAAATATATATGCACGATAGTACTTAGATATCACATAGGAATTTTCCATGACTGCACTTCAACTATATTGTATGAAGGTAAGCTCTGCTCGGTGACAGGAAAAGAAAAAAATTTCACTTTTTATACAGCCAGATGAAATGTACTGGAGAGCTTTGTGCTTGAACATTTTTCTTTCCATGTTTCAAAGTGAGGATTTTTTTAAAATAATATTTTTTATTAAATTTTTATGGAAACGGTGCCTTTCTATTTTTATTTTTCAAAATAAATATTTTCGTTTATGTGAAATATACATATATGAGGAAAAACATTATGCAGAGAAATCGCAGTATAACATGAGATTTCTCAAAAGAAAAAAAGTGACATGGAGAAATTGCTGATTGTACCTATAATTTCTCATAGTAATTACAGGTACAACCTATGATATCTTTTCCTAAAACATATCACATTTCAAAATTTAATAAAAAAATTTAAAATTTTAAAAATTATTTTTTTAAAAAAACTAAAATAAAAAATAAAAAATAATAACATTATATTATAATAATATATTATGATATATTTTATATTATAATAAATATTTTATATTTTAAAATATAATAAATATATTATAATATATTAAATTATATATTATATATTTAATATAGTATATTTGTTGATGCACATGTACTGACCGTCGCGGTGTCGCATCGAGTGCCATCGACGTAGCATGACGGCATGGGCATCCATCAAGTGGCAGGATCGAAGGCGATCAGGTGCGAGGGCGACAATGTCGGTGCGAGCCCGGACACCCGCCTGCCCATCCTCCCAAGACCTGATCGTGTCACCTTACGAATCCGGCCACTAGCGCGGCATATGGCTCTACCGTACACAGCATCCGTCGATATGATAAGGCTGACGAAAGCTACCGGGTAGCAACCGTCGCTCGGCGTGTTGGTGATATCTGGCCTTGTATACATGCAGCCATCCGATCGTACCATGAGAATGTTTCCAGTAGTTGCATCGTGCAACGGATCCAATCGTCTTGGAGATGCACAACTTCACCACAAGCGATATCTATCGGTATGGCAAGGTTAACGAAAGTTATCGGGATGGCAGCCATCGCTCGGTGCCTCGGTGGTATCCGGCCTTGCTCACATGAAGTAGCTCGATCGCACCCTGAAGACTTTCCTACCGATCACACCGTGTGACAGATCCGGCCACCGTGACGATGCCTGGCTTTATTGCATGCTGCCCCATCAATACAGCACGACTGGTAGGAACACTCCATATTAAAATAATATACTATAATAATAATAATAATATATATTATTACTTATATATAATATAATATACTATGTTATTATTTTAACAACAAATATACTATATATTATATACAATATATATATATACAGTATATTATAATACTATATTATAATATAAGTATATTATATATTACTTAGTATATTATAAGTAATAATTATAATATAATATATATATTATATTATATATTTGTTGTGACCGATACGCATGCATCAACAAGTATACTATATTATAATATATTTATTATATTTTAGAATATAAAATATTTATTATAATATAAAGTATATCATAATATATTATATTATATTATAGTATATTATTATAATATGGGGTGTTCCTGTTGGTCATGCTGCACTAACGAGCGCCACATGCAGTTAGGATTGCAAATAGATCG
The DNA here is from genome assembly GCA_021397845.1 of Areca catechu. Taxonomy (NCBI): domain Eukaryota; kingdom Viridiplantae; phylum Streptophyta; class Magnoliopsida; order Arecales; family Arecaceae; genus Areca; species Areca catechu. The sequence goes on along the minus strand of CM038049.1, from coordinate 49,000,399 downwards.
GGTCGGACCGGGTCATGAGTGACCCCGATCGATCCGGTTCTTTAACCGGGTCTTAATATTATATCCAAACCCAATCCACTAGAAAATCGGGTTGGGTTGGATCGGGTTCATTATTAGAATTTTTAATCCAACGGATCATTTGAATTAGATCGGATCCATAAATAACTCAATTTTAATCTAAAAAATTTGGATCTAGATATGATCTGGATGAAATATAGACAACTATATTTTAATTATTACATAGCTAACTATTATTAATCATAAAATAGATAGCAAATAATATTATTTTTAAAATAAATTAAGATATAAAAATAATTATAACTCTATCTCTATGTTAAAAATAAATTTCATATAAGTTTTAAATTATAATTTAAAGGTTCAAATAGATAGATCTTAATAGTATTAGTATGTTCGAGTTAGATTGAGTCGGATCGAGTCCAAATTCAGTAAACCAAGACCCAACCCGAAAAATGGAATGGATCTAATTTTAGGACCCGACCTGGATCCATGGATCCCTAAAAACGGGTTGGATCAGGTCTAAACAAGTCGGGTAGGATCGGGTCACGGGTCAACCCAACCCATTTACAGCCTTACATGCAATAAAATCGAGCACTGCCATGGTGGCCAGACCCGTCGTACAGTGCGACTGACAAGAATGCCTCCAGGACGCGATCGGGCTACTGCATGTGAGCAAGGCCAAATACCATCAATGCATCGAGCGACGGTTGCCATCCCGGTGGCTTCCATTAACCTTGCCATACCGATGGACATCGCATGTGGTGGATCTATGCATCTTCATGGCGGTCGGACCCGTTGCACGGTGCAACCGCTGGGAACGTCATCATGGTATGATCAGATGGCTGCATGCATGCAAGACAAGATACCACCGATGCATCGAGCGGTGGTTGCTGTTTCGATAGCTTTTGTTAGCCTTGCCGCATCGATAGATGCCTTGTGCAGTAAAGCCAGGCGGTTGGACCCATCAGGCAGTATGATCAAGTTTTAGAGGGCATGGACAGGTGGGTGCCTGAGCTTGCACCGATATCGCCGCCCTCATACTCGGTCGCTTCTGATCGCGCCATTCGATATATGCCCATCTCGTCGTGCTATACCGATGGCACTCAATGTGACACCGCCACCACCATGATCAGTACGCATGCATCAACAAATATACTACATTATAATTTATAATTTATTTATTATATTTTAAAATATAAAATATTTATTATAATATAAAATATATCATAATACATTATTATAATATCATGTTATTATTATTTTTTATTTTTTAATTTTTAAATTAAAAAATATTAATTTTTAAAGATTTTTATTAATTTTTTTAATTAAATTTTGAAATGGAATATGGTTTAGACAGAGAAATCATAGGTTGTACCTGTAATTTCCCCCCGTCACTTTTTTAATTATTATTATTTTTTTTAATTTTGCAATCAAATTTTCGATTGCAAAATTCTAAGAAAATTAAAATTAATTTTAAATAAAATTTTATAACCAAAAATTTGGTTGCAAAAAAAATGATAATTTAAAAATATTTATTTAATTTTTTTTCTTAATTTTGCAATGGAATTTTCGGTTGCAAAAAAAAAGTTTTTTTTTAAATTTTTTTTTTAGAAATTCCCGGTTATTAATAGGTCGAAATTTTTCGATGATGCCCTAGCCCCTCTTCTTTTTATCTCATTCTCCCTTCCACCGATTCCCCAAATCCCAAATCTCCTTCCACGGTCGATGCCGGATGCCTCCCTTGATGGCCGATGCCTTGCTCCCCTCGATGGTAGGCTTCGGGTACTGCCTACCCCACCGGCTCTCCCTTCCTCAACTCCGAGCCCCGCTGGCTCCGGGTATCACCTACCCCACCGGCTCTCCCTTCCTCAGCTCCGAGCCTCGCTGGCTGCCGGGTACCGCCTACCCCTCTGGCTCTCCCTTCCATAGCTCCGAGCCCCACCGACCGCCGGGTACCGCCTACCTCTTGCTATTGATTATTATTTTCTTTTGTAATGGATAACAACAAGCAGATATTAGGAACCACCTACAGCTTTAGATCTGTTTCTCACCGTAGGGACCCAAAAAGGAGAGAGAGAGAGAGCGTTTGTCTGTGATTCCATACAAAACGACTCTACAGCCAATGCCCTTCCAGCTCCTCTGTAGCATTCCACCCCTTCTCTCCTGTGATCCCATGGAGTTTTCTGGCACAAAGCCACCAAAACCATATGGTTTCGGTCCATTCTGGCTGTGGTTTTGAGGCTGGTCAAGAGGACAGAGAGAGAGGGCTGGCTGGTTTTGAGCGATCGAGGACAAAAGGTGGTGGCCAAGGATGGCTTGTTCTTTTAAAGGATAGGAATTGTCACTGTCATGATTTCTTATATTTTTCTTTTCCTTTGGGTGGGTCGTGGTTGTGGTGGAGGAGGTGGTCTCCAACTCTGAGTTAGCCCATCGATCACTGGCCTGGGGGGACTGATGGGGCTCCTCTTGATTATGTTCTAGATTGAGATCAGCAGAGGTTTCGATGGTTGGAACAGGGGGGGAGGGGTTGGTTCTTTGCTTTGTTTATTTTAAGACTCTGTGATAAGAGATAGTTGGTAGCTAGTGGTGGTGGTGGATTTGTCTTCTGGTTCGTAGGAGGGGCGAAGAAACAGAGGTCATTGTTCATATGAGGAGATCACTGCTACTATTCTCCTCTTCTTGTACTCCTCTATCTCCCTCCCTCCCTTCCTCCCCTCTTCTTATTATTTTCTCAATTAACCTTATCTCCATAAGTCTGGAGTTATGCCTCTTGGAGATATGGACCTGCTGGTCTCATATTGAGCTTCTATTTTACCGAGTTGAGGCCTCTTGGAGATAAGCCTTGTGCACTAGGCTGCCCCAACACACAGTGCATGTGTATGCATAATTATAGCATGTCTTTTTTTTCATGAATTGGTTAATCTGTATATCCATGGCATGTAGAATTTTTAGTATTTGGATGCAATTCACTAGTCCTCTTATACTAGTGTATTTATTGCAACTTATTGTTCCACATTTAGATTTGCTTGTGTTGTTTTTCGATAAAGATTTTATGATGATTTGATTATTTTCTCGATGAAGATTTCATGATGATTTGATTATTTTCAACTTTTTGCTATTGTTGAACTGATTCCAATGTGGTTAATAATAGGTTTAACTCATGAAAGATGATCGTAGGGGACCTTAAAGGAACTTGCTTTCAAGGAAAAATAAATTACAATTTAATTTAGTTTATATCATTAACAATATTCAGATAATACCAACTCCCAGGGACAGTGTCTTCTCTCTAGTGTTAGTGAACCCAATTATCTATGCTATATGGACATTCTACCATTATATGATCATATTTTTGATGCAACCATCTTCTTTAACAATGCTTAGTCCAGCCTCATTTAATTTTTCACATTATAATTTGTATTAATTTTTTCGAAATAGGATAATTTTCTGTATCATCATATTTTGATATGCTACAGAATATGGATATCTTTCATCTTCGTAATTGGATGTATAATAAATTTTTACCTGGTCAAAAGGGATATATCGAAGAATTTTTAAAAGGTGTGGAAGATTTTATACTCTTTGGGTGTCAGCAACCTTACTTTCAAAGTGAAGAAAAATTTAGATGCCCTTGTCGCAAGTACAAAAATCAAAGGTACTTAACTACCGATGAAGTGAAGCTTCATCTTTACAAAACAAGATTTGTACCTAATTAATGGTATTGGACATCTCATGGAGAGTGAGATCCTCGTGTGGGTGGGGTACCTGATTTGCATGCAAATGATCCTACTATTGCATAAATGGATAATGATCAACAGAACACATATCGATGCATGATATTTGATATCTTTGGAACAGAGTTCGTACTTGACCATTCGTGTAATATAGAGGAGACATCGAATTTGGATGATCAAAACTTTTATGACTTATTGCATTCAGTCCAAAAATCATTATGGCCGGGATGTACTGATCATTCTGAGTTATCAGTAGCTATACGGTTTTTTAGCATCAAATCTAAAGGTAATATTTTGCAACGATCTTTTGATTAAATAGCGGGTCTTATGAAAGAAACGCTTTCAACCAATAATACCATATCTCAGAATTTTTATAGGACAAAAAAGTTGGTGTCCAAACTTGGGCTTACTGCTATGAAGATAGATTATTGTATTAATAGTTGCATGATGTATTATGGTGAACAATCTGAAGATAAGCAATGCAAATTATGTGGGGCTGATAGATATAAACCTCAGTCCCGTGCAGACAGTCAACATAAAGAGGTGCCGATGAAGAGAATGCATCATTTACATTTAATTCCTAGATTAAAAAGATTGTATGCTTCAATGAGTTCTACACCACACATGACATGGCATTATGAGAACAGGCGTGAGCCAGGGATATTGTATCATCCATCAGATGGAGAAGCCTGAAAACATTTTGACAGACACTATCCTGATTTTGTAGCTGAACCATGCAATGTCAGGCTAGGGCTATGTGCTGATGGTTTTGCTCCTTACAGTCAATCATCAGCCCTATATTCTTGCTGGCCAGTAATTGTTACTCCCTATAATCTGCCACCTGAATTATGCATGACCATTCCTTATATGTTCTTGACAAAAATTATTTCGGGTCCACATAATCCAAAGAGCAGGATAGATGTGATCTACAGCCTTTGATAGATGAGTTGAAATATTTGTCGGAGGAGGGTGTCCTAACATATGATATTGCAAGAAAGCAAAATTTTATAATGAGGGTTGCATTGATGTGGATGATCAATGACTTTCCTGCATATGGAATGCTGTCCGGATGGAGCACAGCTGGAAAATTGGCGTGTCCATATTGAATCGACCGATCAAAGGCATTCACTTTGAAACATGGTCGAAAGAATTCTTAGTTTGATTGCCATCGACAATTTCTGCCTATTGATCATGTACTAAGAAGAAATAAGGATGCATTCTACAAAAACTGGATTGAAAAAGATCAACCTCCACGAAAGTTGACTGGAGAAGAAATATGGGAAGCTGTATCTTCTATTCCAAATGTAATCGAGCAGGGTTCATGCAGAATTGAAGGATATGAAGTCATACATAATTGGTTAAAACAGAGCATTTTTTGGAATTTATCATATTGGAAAACTAATTTGATCGGACACAATCTAGATGTGATGTACATTGAAAAAAATATATTTGATAATATTTTTAACACTGTAATGGGTATCAAAGACAACGTCAAAGCACGAATGGATCTAAAGGAATACTGCAAGCATAGGGAACTTGAGTTGCAAGAGTTGGCTAACAAAAATTTATTGAAACCAAAAGTAACATATTCTTTAAACCTAGAGCAGAAAAGATGTATATTTAAATGGATGAAGGAGTTAAAAATGCCTGACGGTTATGCGTCAAACTTAAGAATATATGTTAATATGAATGAGGGAAAATTAATTGGAATGAAAAGTCATGACAACCATGTCTTTTCTGAGCGATTGTTGTCAGTTGCATTTATTGCTCTACCGGATCAAGTTTGGAAGCCTATAACGGAGCTAAGTAGGTTTTTAAGGATTTGTGCTCAACAATGTTACGGATCGACGACTTGTTACAAATGGAACAGAATATTGCTTTGATTATATACAAATTGGAACGAATTTTTCCACCCGATTTTTTTGACTCAATGGAGCACTTACCTATTCATTTACCATATGAAGCAATAGTTGGTGGTCTAGTTCAATATCGTTGGATGTACCCATTTGAGAGGTAGATATTACTAACTTCAATTTAACAAACCTATTCTTTTGCATTAAATTTCTATCCACTACGTAATGTGTACCATATTTTAATGCTTGAATGATGTAGGTTCCTTAATAAAATAAAACGGATTGTTGACCCCATAAGTGATTTTGATGATAACAACTCTTCAAGTGTTTTACAAGTTTTTGTAGGATGAGTTAATTGTTCAAACTTCAATTTCTACACTTTTGTTTCTTGGTTGAGTTATGTTGTAATTTGATTTTGTAAAGAAGAACCCAATGAAAAAGCTAAGAAAAAATCATGTAAAAAATGGTTACTTCTGTGTGTGTGCACCTTAGAATTATTTTGAATTGGTATGCTTGAAAGATGTAAGAGTGTTGGTGAGAGTTTTTCTTTGAGTTCAATTATAAAAGTCCTGAAGAAAAATACTCGAGCCGACCCAGCATGTTGAAGAGTCGACTCCACTTACTGGCACACGGCAAGGATTCTGGAACGCAGCAATCCGAGCCGACTCGAAGATAACCGAACCGACTCCAGTGAATCCGAGTTGACTGGAATATGTCCAAGCCGACTCCTCCAAAGTCTAGTTTTTGAAGATTTCTGAGAACAGCCAAGCGAGCCGACCCGAACCAGAAAGAGCCGACTCTGCCAGATCTAATTTTGAAGACCTGAGAAAGCGAGCCGACCCAAGCTACATCGAGCCGACTCTTCCAGAGTAATGATTTCAGAACCTGAGAAGAAGACGACCCAAACTGAAAAGAGCTGACTCCTCGAGTTCAAGCTTTTCAAAGAAAGAAGTTCGAGCCGACCCGAGCTACAAAAAGCTGACTCGTCCAGAGTGAAATTTTGTGCCCTGAGACAAAGAGCCAACTGCAATGAAGATTTGGCGACTCGATCTATCGACTCGAAGAATCCGAGCCGACTCGAAGGAATCCGAGCTGACTCGAACATTGTTTTCAGGTATCCAACAGCTAGTTCCAGAATTTATTTTTGAATGCCAAAAAGTGCTCCAACGGTCACAAATCATTTCTTAACGGTCTACAATGGCTAGAACTGCCTTGGAGTAATAAAAGACTTTATACTTGAAGGATTTGAACTTCCTTAAAATAACTTTTTAGAGAATTCTTCAAAGTTTTGAGAGCTACATTGAATATCCTACTTACCAAAAAGAAAGAGAGCACAAGAGCATTCAAGCAAGCCTTCAAGTCCTCACCAACTCTGATCTGAAGCTTGAAGCAATTTTAGAAGAAGCCATTGAAGCAATTAAAGCTCATTCAAGTGCATTCAAGTGGACATCTATCAAGCTGCACCAGCAACTATCCGACAAATTGAGTTTGTCATTTATTGTTGCATTTTATTTCAATTTATTTTTGAATTGTTGGGTTATTGGTGAGCCCGGTTGAAAAACCAAATAGGTTCTTGGTGTGCCTTGATAAAAACCAAATGTTGGGTTTTTGGTGATCCTGGTAAAACCAAGTTAGATTTCTTTGGTAAGCCTGTTTAAAATCAAAGGGTGTTGGGTTTTCTTTGGTGATCCTATTAAAACCAAAGTGTAGAGGTTTTGGATTATGATCCTGTAAAACAATCATACTATATTCGGGTGTGAATATAGTAAAAATCTCAAGTGGTATCTTGGGTAGTGGACGTAGGAGCTGGGTTGCTCCGAACCACTATAAATCCTGTGTGTTTGTATTGTGATTCTCTGATTTCTTTTAGCTTTTGCATTTAATTTTTAGTCACAACACACAACACTTTAAAAGGGGATTTTAAGTGCACATTATTTGCTTTAATTTTTTTAAAGACCCAATTCACCCCTCTCTTAGGTAGCTACCTGGGTAACATGGATGATTAAGAACAAAGCTCATGTTGAAGGATCCATATGCGAGGCATATTTGTGTCAAGAGACAACTTCTTTTTGTTCATATTATTTTGAACCACATGTGCAGTCATCAAGAAATAGAAATGAAAGAAATGATGTTATGGATCAGGATATGACATGTGAACATACTCTGTCAATATTTAATAAACCTGGTCGATCTTCTGGTAGATGTCAAAGTCGATATCTGAATGACAGGGAATTAGCTGCCGCGCATTTATACATATTACTTAATTGTGAAGAGGTTCAACCATTTATCGAGTAAGGTTAAATAATCATTGATACAAAATTATTCAAACCATATATCGATTATTGAAATACTAACTTTGAAAAATTCTTGGTTTTAGAATTTTTAGCAAGCAATTATGACTTTCGACACCAAATATAAGCACCACAGAAATTGATTCTAGGATTGCATCTGAGTTTCCATATTGGTTTAAGTCTTATGTAAGTTCTTTTTTTAGAACGTCATGTATGTGTATCGAATTATGTTATATCGATGCTTATTGGCATTCATGCTTTTTCTTTATATCATGTGTAGGTTCATAATCCACAGAGTCAGGTAAACAATCAATATTTCCATGATTTGGCATGGGGTCCAAAAAGAAAGGTTCTTATATGGCAGTCATATTTTATCAACCGTTATAAGTTTCACACAGATGAATGGAATTGCTATAAAAAAATAATTAATAGTGGAGTATGCATCAAAGGTTCCGAACAAGCTACAGACCAATTTTATTACTATGGCATAATTAAGAAAATAATTCAATTAGAATATCCTGGCCACCCAATGAAACAAGTAGTATTATTTAATTGTGAATGGTTTGATACGGTGTTGAATCGAGGCATGAAAGTGCTTAAAGATTACGAAATCATTGAGATCCGGCACAATAGAAGGTATCCAAGATATGATCCCTTTATAGTTGCACAAAAAGTGATTCAGGTATACTATTTGCCATATCCTGAAAAGTTAAAGAACAAACAACATTGGTGGGTTGTCATTATGACTAGACCGAGACGTACTGTGGATGATCAATATACAATTGAGGTTGCTTACCAAGAGGATACAATATCCCATGTGAATAGTATACCCGAATGATAATACATTTGATGATTTGGTTGACAACGACTGTACTTTTGAGGAAGTTGACAGAATCATCGATACGAGTTTGAACATAGATGACGAAGATGAAGAAGAGTATGATGAGTTTGATTCTAGCCAAGAGGATGACACCGACCATGACCAATACGGAAGTTATTCTGATGATGAATAGTAATCGTATAAGCAGAGCCATAATTCTGTATGTACGATCATTATTTAACTGCTTTATCATATTATTCATAAAGTTGACTTAAATTCTTTATATTTTTTTGTAGATGGCAAATCAATTCGGAAATACTTCTGCATCATCTAGTAGGGGTCGTGGTAAGAAGAATCATCTTTCTGTTACTATCCCATCCTCATCATCCACTATCCCACCTACATCTTCCACTATTCCTACACCTCCATTGCTTAGTCCCTCACATACTACTACTGTGGTATGTTCACCAGGAGCCACGTTTTCACCTCCATTATACTCAGGACCTCCTATACATGCTCCAGCACCTATCATGTATAATATACCACCCCCTACTTATGCTACATCTCCTACGGTCCATTCATCATCTCCTCAGTTAGGATCGGCCACTATTCATTCATCATCTCCTCATTCATCAACTGACGCTGTTCCTTCATCATCTCCTCATGCAGTGCCAGTTAATCCTGAGCCTAGCAATTCTCATAATACACGAGGCTCACAGACCACCGATGGCAGGACTGTACTGATCCTTGATGGAGAGGAGTAATAGTAATATCAAATTTTAGCCTTATGATAAATGTTGAAATATATATTCTATATTAGATTTGTTGATTGACTTAGTTGTACTTTGTAGGTTTTTACCATCTCATCCAGCTGCTAATGCCATTGTAGACATAATGAGGAGCCATTTTGATGAGCCGTGGGTATCATGGAAAAAAATACCACACGGTGTAAAAGATATGTGGTTTGATGAGTTTAAGGCAAGTAATTTTGCTTAGTCTAATATAAGTTATTTTTTTAATTTTTATTATCATTTAACCGGCTGTTGAATTCATAATAGAGTAGATATCAGTTTCAGCCACTGGATGAAATATGGGCACGTCGTAATTTCGAAAGACGTGGTGCGGCTCGACTAAAAAATCTCCTTGCTAATGCTAGAAGAGCTATGGAGAGACTGCCATGGCTCGGAGACTTTGTGTGGAATAGATTGTGCGAGCACTGGCGCACTGCCCAATATCAGGAGAAGACACAAAATGTAAAAGTAAATAAGGCTTCTGATAGTAATGGTTTTGATCCTTTCCGTCATACTTGTGGCTCTATCACTACATCCCAGCACAGATACAATTTGGTAAGCAATACTAACCGAAATCTTTAATATATTTACAATTCATATTAATAAAATATCTTGTTCTTTGAAATACAGACTTCGAAGACTGATACTGTACCTTCTTCATCTGAATTATTTATTCATACTCATCAAAGGAAGGATAAGACTTGGGTTGATAGGAGATTATAGCATATTTGCATAAGTTAAAATTTTGATTTATTCTATTTTTTTTTTTATACTAACTGAATTAAATATTTCAGTCCGAATTTAGACGTAACATGGAAGAGGCACAAGCTCAAAGTAGTGCTGATTCTAGCCAGTAGCAAACTCCACCATCGAAATTGGATGTATGGATTCGTACTATCGGTGGAAAGAAGAAAGGAAGGGTGTATGGGCTAGGATTAGAGTCCACTGCATTGACAGACCCATCAAATTTTCCAGAACAGTCTTCATCTCCCTTATAATGGTTGAATAGTAAAGAATTCCAAGAGCAAGTACGGAAGCAGGTTGAAACCGAAGTCAATGCTCGGGTACAAGCTGTTGAGCAAGAAAGGGATGAATTATGGAGGTGGGTTGAACACAATGAACGACTGTTGCAAAAGATATTGGCTAACATAAATTTTTAGCCTTCATCAACTCCTGCTTTTACTGTTAATCCTTTGCAAAGAACTGAAATGGATCCTTTTTAGAGATACCATGCATAAGGATCACAACGAGGAGGGGGGAGGATAATGATGAGGAGGATGAGGACGAGGACGAGGCCGAGGAGGAATAGGAGCATTAGCACATTATTAATATTACCTTGCAGCACCTATTACTCTTATTTGTTTTGCTTTATATTATGAACTGCACCTCTTCTAACTGTTATTTATTTTGCTTTGTATTATGAATTGCACCTCTTCTTGTTTGACACTTTTGTTCTCTTTTTGTTATTTTATTGTGCATTTTCATGGATTGCCTCATCTTGTTATCTGCAGTTAGAGGCTGTGATGAGTTGCCTTGGTATCTTCATGATGGATCGAACTATTTTGCCTGGATCTAAATGGTGTTGCAAATTTGGATGGCTTGCTATTATTGCAAGCAACCATTTGCTGCTTTAGACCCTTCTCAATGTATAAAAATAGACAATCTTGAGCCTCTAAATCTTATTGTTTAACATTTTTGTTATCTTTTTGTTGTTTTATTGTGCATTTTCATGGATTGCCTCCTCTTGTTATCTGCGGTTAGAGGCTGTGATAAGTTGCCTTGGTATCTTCATGATGCTTCAAGTGCTGAAAGTGTATGCTGGATCGGACCATTTTGCATGGATCTAAATGGTGTTGCAAATTTGGATGGATTGCTATTATTGCAAGCAACCATTTTCTACCTTAGACCCTTCTCAATGTATAAAAATAGGCAATCCTAAGTCTCTAAATCTTCTTGTTTGACACTTTTCATGTTGTATCTGTATTTTATCAATTTTGCATTAGTAGTTGTATTTTGATTTTTATTAATGAATGTAAGTGGTTGAAAACAGACTACATGCTTAATTGGTTTAAACAATCTGAATTTACAATGACCATTTCAGTTTATTTTTTTGTCATTTCCAAGCCGTGTCACTTTCCTGGTTCAGTTTTTAGGTAATACATTTTATACAGTTCTATTGATGAATTAGTGTTGGATTAGATTCCTTTTCATGACATAGATATAGATAATCCAGCTAATTATATGGTAAAGCATGCTCACCGTTTAGAGATTGAAATGTATATACCTGATTCTGATAACATGTATGGGCATGAGTGGTTTTTCCTTTCTTTCTTTCCTTTTCCCATTTCTTGGTATAACTAAATATGGTAGCTTTGTCATTTCATTTCTAATGCTATGCTTTACTTGCTTTGAATATTGTTAATATGTCCGAACATTTATGGCCATCATTTTTAGAGGGGCTTCTGGTTAAGATATTCTGAATAACTTGAGAGGCTTTTACTAAGGGTTTCAAAGTCATATATTTTCTCATCTTTTCATGCTTATTGCCTTTTGATTCTATGCTTTAATTGATGAATCACTTGCATCTAGTCCTGCCTATCTGTGCTTTATTTTGTGATGAATGACAGATGAGCTGGGTTGCTACATGAGGATCCAAAGTCATGATGACATCTTAAAAAAATGGTTGTTTGAATCAAAAAATGGCATTTTGGCATTGTAATCAACTTCTTTAAAGGCCTTTTAGCAAATTACTAGCCTATGTGTGCTTTATTAGCTACTTTATATAGCTTTTAGAAAATGGCTGCTTTATATGGCTTTTGCTTATCTCTTATTTCTATTGGCTGGGGTGTCTTTATTGATATTGTGGGCAAGTTCGGCCTGTCTGTGGCAATATTATAAAATACAGGAAAAAAATAGTATTTCATAAATTTTTTTAATTATTCAATTTTAGCAACCAATTTTGCAATCGATTTTTATTTTTTTTTAGATTTTTATTTATTTGCAATCGATTTTTAATTTTTTTTCCAGATTTTTATTAATTTGAAATCGATTTTGCAACCGATTTTTAATAATTTTTTTCAGATTTTTATTAATTTGCAATCGATTTTGCAATCGATTTTTAATTTTTTCCAGATTTTTTTATTAATTTGCAACCGATTTTGCAATCGATTTTTAATTTTTTTTTAGATTTTTATTTATTTGCAACCGATTTTGCAACTGATTTTAAATTTTTTTTCAGATTTTTATTAATTTGCAACCGATTTTTAATTTTTTTTTCAGATTTTTATTAATTTGCAACCAATTTTGCAACCAATTTTTATTAATTTTCAACTAATTTTTTAAATATTTAAAATAAAATCATTACTTAGGAATTGAATTTGCAACCGATTTTTTTATTATGAAAAAATTTAAATTTAATAAATACATCAAAATCGGTTGCTAAATTTTTGCAACCGAATAAAATTGGTCACAAAATTTTGCAACCTGAATTTTTGCAACTGACATATTTTAATTATAAATTAATTTTATAATTAATTTTTAATTATTAGCAACTAATTTTTTGGTTACTAAAATAATATTTTCTCGTAATGAAAATTGAGCAACTTCAGGTTTAATAAACTTTAACTTGTACTAATGCGTAGAGTCTGTACGTTCTCCTCGTCACTGGCCTGTACAAGCATCTGTACACGGAACTGGAGTGCCTACCAGAGCAAAGATTTTTGGCCAACATAAGAAAATTGTAGGCCTCATCTTATCAGCTTATGGGCTGGGCCTGAGATTCGCTTTTGCACTAACAGAGCCTTGCACATAAATTGTTTGGTATACCATATCGTGAACATGGTTCGATCAATTTTTCAACAATGATTCATATTTTATTCAAGTAGATGCTTTAACAAACAGTATTCATATCATGCGAAAAACTCAATTTCTGTTTCACAAGCTTCATGCTTCGTAGCATTCCTATCTGCTTTCCTTTTTTTTTTCCTTTTTTTTTTTTTTTTTTTTCTTTCTTTCTTTTGATAAGAAGGGAAGCCAGGGCTACCCAATTTATTGAAGAGAGGTCTGTGGGCATAATGTAGTGAATGAGAAATTGACTACTTTGAATAAGGATGTCTAACTTTCATGCTTAAATAAAGCTTGCTTTATGTTGTGATTTCTATCCTTATTTTAAGTCGGTTCCTCTAAGCGTTGTATTGCCCGTAAACATTGTAGTTCCGTTTGCCATGATCATTTTAGCAGGTCACCAGGTAAAGAGATCCGCTTGGTTAAATGTGCGTAACTAAGCTACAGCACTGGACGGTTAACCAGAAGTCAAAAGGTGCCTGGAAGAAGGATGAACAAGATTTAATGCAAGGTTTTCACTTACCTCTGAAATGAAAATTGATACCTCCGGTGAAAGTTCCATGATTAGCTGGCAGGAATTCGAATTTTAGTTTGGATATATTTCGACGAGAAAGTTCGGAAATAAAATAAAAAATAAAAAAATAGTTAAAAAATATAATAAAATAATCCTGGAATCCCTGTTGGCCGGTGGTAGTGAAAAAGTTAGGGATATATATAATAAATCTTGTTCATTCGGCTGACACCAATGGTGGTGAGGTTGACATACTCATCTTCGGATAGGGAACGACTGCGAAAAAATTAATATACGCCGTGTATCGAACATTTCCTGGCTGAGGCTGGGGGACCATCTGGGAATGACCACGCCCGAGATCTAACTCCTCTCCCCCTTTTTGTTCAACCAAAAAAAAAAAAAAAAGAAAGAAAATTGATAACTAATGCACTATTAATCCCAAACACCACTCACTGATCAAACTTGAGAACTCTCACTTAGAGAGATTAGTGCCAACCAGCTGAGCTACCGGTTGTTAGCATAAGTAGAATCTTTAAATTTTATTTTTTGTTTCCCCACTTGATCCTTGTGTACAGACTATCTATCACCTTAATGAAAGAAGTGGAGAAAGGTATGTCTGAAACCATTTTGGCACCTGAAAACTAGGCCTATAATCAAGTCAAGCTAGGTCAAGCCTGAGTCTAGACAAGCTTACCTTGAACTTATTTTTTATCAGGAATTTTAATATCAACTTCGAAATATTTCTGCTTTGATCAAGCTTATTTTCTAAACGAACCAAACATACGATCAATTTGTCAACTTCATTATCTCAAATCAAAATGAAATCAATTCGACCTTGTATCAAGCTTTTATCAAGCTTGAGTCAAGATTGCATTAAGCTAAAATTGATTCAAAGAGCTAGGAATTTGGGGTTCAAGGTTCTTTCATTCTCCTTTTCGTTATCCAAATCAATGCTAGGACAACCATTGGATTAGATCCGGTGGCTGCTTATAAACTTGCATAGGATAATTTATATGGTATTAGTACTTTTGAGCTTCATGGAGCCTGAGTAATTTCTAGCCTATCTAGGAATTTATTTTGAGCCTATGGCCCAGGTTCAAGGTTGATGCGATTAAGGGTATGCTTGGTACATGGCTAATTCTTTAGCTCTGATTGAGAGAGGGAGTTGGACCGGGTCAAGAAAGGGCTTAGACACCCCATTGGCCCGACTCAAATGGAACCCAATCCAGAAACAGGTATGTCCAAGATAAGTATTTAAAATAATTCAAGAATTTAAAAACAGAAAATTTCTATGACCTTCTCGTACTTTGATTTATGAAAAGAAGGCTCCAAAAAGAAAATGAGATTCTCAGTAAAGAAGCGCTTGAGATTGCAAGAGAAGATCTTGAACCCGTCGATCTCCTATGGTAGCTATCCAGAATGGAAGTCTTAGAATTGTTCTTCTGGTTCGTGCCCATCGAATTATCCTGAGATACGGGAGTGGTGCCACCGACTATCGCAGCGACGCTACTGGAATCTCATCACCAAAGGCTACTTTTTGTTGGAGAAATTAGAAGCTAGATATATTGAAATGGTTAACGAAAATGTATTTTCAATTGTACTTAAGATATTATGATCCTCTCCAACTTCATCATTTGGCTGGTAACAATAGCAGTGACATAGTTGTTGCACCATGCCTTCCCAATACCTCCAATTCCAAGGGAGTATCCTTTGCATCAAAGCAGTCTATGGCTAAGTGGCAAATAGTTCGCTGTTGACTTCATTCACTATCGAGATTTTAAATTTTTTTTCTTTCACCTTTAGTTACATTATTTGCATGTTCATGAGCTAGCTTAATATATATTACCTGAGGTAATTTCTGGCAATGGATTAATTAATATTTTAATATTACCTAGGATAATTAATATTGCTTTCTATTTTTCTTTTTTTTATTTCTAATGTTGTTTTTTGGGAGCATTATTTATAGAATAAAGTGAAGCAACTGGGAAAGGGATCGGAGCTCGATTACGCGCTTGAGAAATGGGAAAAAAATATTTGGATATAGGTATGTGGCAGCATCCATGGTACTACCTTAGGGCATGTATCTTGTGGCAAGATCAATGAGTTTTTTTAAAATAATATTTTTTTATTTTTATTTTCCAAACTACCCCATTCGAAATATATTTACTAAACAACAGTAGTTTCGCTAAGTTGGATACCAAGTGGGAAGTGCAGGTTGAACTTGCGACTTCTCTCTCCTCCATCACCCGACTAGCATCCCCACTTGCCATTCAAAATTTAATAAAAAATAAATAAATTATAAATTTAAAAATATTTAAAATTAAAAAATATATTATAATAAATATATACTATAATATTATAATAAATATTTTATATTCTAATATATAATAAATATATTATATTATAATATATTATCATATTATATTATAATAAATATTATAATATATAATATTATATTGTAATATATTGAACATGTGATTTTGTTGTTGATAAAATTGTATTTTGAAAATGTTTAATGAAATCACATTTTCAAAATATGATTTTATTCCTTGCCCCACTTTTTTTTCCAAACGGTCCATAGAAAGTTTCATTCGAGAAAATACTAAGAAATATAAAATATTAGTTGTACTTCCACTATTTGACACCGTGTACATTGTAGTTATCGATATTCAGAGTTACAACCACTGCATCTATGTATAAAAACTGGATACCGGCTGCATCTTCTTCAGAGAAGGTGATGCCTTCTTCGATCTTCTACCTCTTTGCTACTCCAAATGGCTCTACTGGCTCTTAATGTGCCTTATCCACCATGCACACCCTTGTCATGTTGACTTCTTCGACTAGTGGACTCCTTTCTCTATTTTCTTATTGGGGAGGAGGCTACTCAAGGGCCCCGCACGGCTATGGTGGTGAAAGCGATGGTAGCCATCAAGGCCTTGGCGGCAATCTTTTTCGGAGGAATCGATTGAGCCTTCCCTCTCATATGAACTGCTTAATCTCATCTTGTAACTGGTGCAGTCATTCGTGTCATACCCGTGAACATGATGGTAGAAGCAGTACTTATCTGGATTGCAACGATCGGACCAAGCATGAAGCCTCCTTGCCATTGGCAGCTGCTCCCTAACTTTCATTAATATTTGCCTCGGAGGTGCATTCGGAGATGTGTAGTTGGTGTAATGCCTCGGAG
This sequence comes from Areca catechu, assembly GCA_021397845.1. NCBI lineage: Eukaryota > Viridiplantae > Streptophyta > Magnoliopsida > Arecales > Arecaceae > Areca > Areca catechu. Next base: position 48,983,354 of record CM038049.1, on the reverse strand, counting down.
GTGAAAAGTCATGTCTCCTGGAAGGAAACCGATTCACTGATTTCTTGGCAGAGTCCTAGATTGGCAACAAGGCAGACTACAAGATCTCCATTGGTTTCTTTGGTTGCCTCGCCTAGTAGGGGCGTGCTTCGAGCTTTCCAACTTTTTATCGACCATAACTTCGACAGGAACCGGATGTGCATTATATGATTCCTTAGCATTGGCATACTTCTCTATCCTAATCAATATTTCAGTGAAACTTTTAGGATAGGTCTTCTCTAAGGAGAATAAAAAAGCATTCTTCTACAATCTACTCTTCAAGACCGTCATGGTCATGAACTGATCCAGATTATGCACCTCCAAAGTGGCTACATTAAAATGACTAAGGTACACATGGAGGGACTCTCCTTCCCTTTGCCTAATACTTGTCCCGATCCTCGATGACGTGTTGGGTACTGGTGAAGTGGGAGGCGAATAACTAGCTCAGTTCCTTAAAGGATCAATAGAGCTAGGCTTAAAACTGGAATACCAATGCCTTGCCATTCCCTTAAGAGTTGAGGCAGAGAATCACATCAGGAGTGTGAGAATCTAGATACTCTCTAGATGATCTATTAGGTCCCTTGACCCATTATAAGTCTCCAGATGGGGGGCCATAAAGTTTGCAAGAATAGACTCCTATATTATTCTGGCCATAAAGGGTGGGTTGATATTGAAGCCAGGCCCTTCATTGAGGTTCAAAGCTTGATTTTATAGCACCTCGATCCGTTGATACATCTCTTGAAGATGTTGCTCCACATCAGTCTTTGGCATTGTGGGCCTCAAAATGTTGAGGCAATGACCTCCTAGAGGTGGAGTCTCTTTCGAAGTAGGGAGTAAGCGACCATCTTCGTTGCTGGGGTGGACTCCAGGGTCAACTCTGCCTCATCCGCCTCTCTGGCTCCAGCTTCAGTGGCGGAGGATGTGATGTTACAGGAGGTGGCTGAGATTGTTGGGCTGCAACAGAAGGTTGCTACTATGGTGGAGGAGGGACAAGTTTCACTTCCTGACAGGCAGTATTATTTTGTTGCATCCTTAGGACTGCAGCCATTAGAGTATATACCTGTTGAACCAGGTCATTAAATTGGTTCGGGGTTACCCCTGCATCAGGTGAGTGTTGCTACGCTGGTAGCTGTGCCAGTGGCGATGTAGGTGTAGGAGCCTTGCTATTAGAGCGGGCTCTAGTATTCTTCGATGCAGCATTTTTGGCTAGCATTAAAGATATTTTGCTCACTCTTCTCCCCAAAAGCGGGCCTAGTGGCCCTTTCTCTAGTGCAAATCAGTTGTTGCGGATTTCGGCTCAAGGTCAAAGCTGGCACTAACCGATAGGAGTCGCTGTTAGAGTGACCTACAAAATAAAATCCACAGTTAGAATTAGCTCCGGCTAAGATTCTCCGATGCTCAAGTCAGAGATCTGGAACAGATGGAAAGTAGTGAGAATGGAAAATAGTTGCTTACTAGGGATTTTCAAGGCCTCGGTTATTTATAGAAGAGGGCTAAGAAAATAGATAACTCCGAGAGTGTAAAACCAGGCTTGGGCTGAAGTCGGCAGACCCAGCCGACTTCAACCCAAACGAGGAAAAAAAAAAAAAGGGAGGCGGAGACGGAGAGAAGACCGAAACAGGGGAGGAAAAAAAAAAAAAAATCACCCTAGCCGACCGGAGTTTTCGCCGGAAAACTCGGTGGGAGAGTCGTGGGGAGTGGGAGAAGATTAGAGTCGGTTTTCGTGGGGTTTGGAGCTCGGTGGTTGGGTTTTATACGAAGAGGGAACCCTCGTTTCTTTTTTAAAAAAAAAAATAATAATCCCTCACCGCCGCCCTTAGAACCCCCATCCCGCTCTCTCCCTCTCCGACGAACACCGGAAGTTTCCTCAACGCCGCCGGTAAGGTTTTTTTTTATTTATTTGCAATTTTGTGAGTTTTTGTTAATTTTTGGATGAAATTTTGGTTCGGTTCGTTGGGATCGGCCGCCGCCGTTGTCGTCGCCACCGCCGCCGTCGTCGTCGCCACCGTCGCCGTTGCTTGGTCGGTGAGAGCCAGCAACTTGCCGGCAGGTGGGGGGGGGGGGCGATGCCGGATTGGTCGAAGAAGAAGAAAGAAAAAAAAAAAAAAAAAAAAAACAAAACACAGTGGTTCGGGTTCGGGTGAAGAGAAAGAAAGAAAGGGAAGAAGGAAGGAAAAAAAAAAAAAAAAAAAAAAAAAGAAAAGGAAAGAAAAGAAAAGAAAAGAAAAGAAAAAAAAAAAAAAAAAAGAAAAGGAAAAAAAAAAAAAGGTTATGTACGGCCAGAGAAAAAAAAAATATTAGTTAAAAAAAAATAATAATAATAATAATATAATAATAATAATAAAAGTAAAAATATAAATATGATAGGAGGAGAGAGAAAGAGGAGAGAGAAAGTGGAGAGAGAAGAGGAGGGAGAAGGAGGAGAGAGAAGGAGGAGAAAGAAGGAGGAGAGAGAAAGAGGAGAGAGAAGGATGAGAGAGCCGGAAAACTCGGTGGGAGAGTCGTGAGGGGAGTGGGAGAAGATTAGAGTCGGTTTTCGTGGGGTTTGGGGCTCGGTGGTTGGGTTTTATACGAAGAGGGAACCCTCGTTTCTTTTTAAAAAAAAAATAATAATAATCCCTCACCGCCGCCCTTAGAACCCCCATCCCGCTCTCTCTCCCTCTCCGACGAACACCGGAAGTTTCCTCAACGCCGCGGTAAGGTTTTTTTTATTTATTTGCAATTTTGTGAGTTTTTGTTAATTTTGGATAAAATTTTGGTTCGGTTCGTTGGGATCGGCCGCCGCCGTTGTCGTCGCCACCGCCGCCGTCGTCGTCGCCACCGCCGCCGTTGCTTGGTCGGTGAGAGCCAGCAACTTGCCGGCAGGTGGGGGGGGGGGGCGATGCCGGATTGGTCGAAGAAAAGAAAAGAAAAAAAAAAAAAAAAAGAGAAAAGAAAAGAAAAGAAAAGAAAAGAAAAGGAAAAAAAAAAAGGTTATGTACGGCCAGAGAAAAAAAAAAAAATATTAGAGAAAGAGGAGAGAGAAAGTGGAGAGAGAAGAGGAGGGAGAAGGAGGAGAGAGAAGGAGGAGAAAGAAGGAGGAGAGAGAAAGAGGAGAGAGAAGGATGAGAGAGAAGGAAGAGAGAGAAAGAGGAGAGAGAAGGAAGGAAGAGAGAGAAAATCAGGGATTTTTTTTGATATTTGTGAAAAAATTAAGAATTTAGTTTAAATTTAAAATTTATTTATCTGTGTAGAGAATCAGTCTTCTGAGCGGGAAGACGTCGCACCAATTTCGGATTCGGATTAGTACAAGCGTGAATAGCGGATTAGTAAGGAATTCTAACCTAATCACCGTATTTATTAATATATTTTACATGATCTGATGTGTTTTGAGCATAAATAAATATTTTTCATGCATAGTGGTTTTCGGATTGCTGCATAGTGGTTTTCGGATTGCATGATTTGATTTCCGGGTTACGGATCAAGTTTGTGGTTAGTATTGTTTGTATTTGCCATGTGATCTTGAAATGTATTTGATCGTGATAGCGATCGCTGGAAAGTGACATGATTCGATTATGTGAAGAGAAATGATAATGTGTTAAGAGAACTGGTGTTTGGACTAGCCATGCCACGGCGGTACCGTGGTTTCTCAGTGTGCCCGTCACAGGCTGGAGTGTGACAACAGTGTGCCCGTCACAGGCTGAAGTGTGACAACAGTGTGCCCGTCACAGGCTGAAGTGTGACAACAGTGTGCCCGTCACAGGCTGGAGTGTGACAATAGTGTGCCAGTCACAGGCTGGAGTGTGACCGTGGTTAGTCCAGAACCCTATAGATAATGGTTAAATAATTGGAAATTCTATAAGAAGAAAAAAATAAAGTTTCCAAAGTTTTGTTAAACATGAAATCGGAATTGTTAATTTCGTCATGGTAATGTTTACTGCTTTCATATACATGTAAATTATTATTGGTGATTATTTTGGAACCCTTACTGGGCTATGTAGCTCACTCCCTACCATCTGTTTTCTTTCAGAGACTCAGGAAACTTAAGGAGGATCTGGGCTGGGCGTGAGACGGAGCATCATGTTTGTTGAGATATATAGTTAGTTTGTCCGGTTACTGACTTTTGAGTCAGTGGACCATTTTATGATCTCGAGTTAATTATGAACTATACATTGTTAATGATTTGTTTATACAATATTCATTTACTTTGGATACATTTGAATTGTTGTGTACCTAGGCCTTGTATAATCTCTAGGGTAAAACCTAGGGTTTGTGCGGCCGGTCACGTAGCCGTTTCCGGTATTGGATTCGGGGCGTGACATAGAGAAAAAAATTACAAAAAAAATGAAAATTCCTGCAGTCCATCAGTGTAATTAAGGTTTCTGTTCTGTTCTGTTCCTTTTCATTATCTTCATTTCAGAATCTGCCTAGAATAGTACAGATTTTATTTTGAAATTCTGTTTCATCTGGTATGTCATCTATAAGTTAGGAGTTTTCTGTGATTTTTTTAGATTTTTCTGATATTTTTTTCTGCACTTATCAATACCACATTTAAACTGCAACACACTACTTCTGCACCTGAAATTTGAAATTTGCATGCATCTCATGACAAATCAAATTAAGGGCATGAAATTGACATAGGGTCAGGATTTCATCACCTGTCCCTAGCCCAAAAATCACCAAATTGCATATCGATCCAATCCCTAACTAAAATTGATTAGACATTAATTGCCCTAGTGGGTTAGGGACATCAATTTGGTCGAGCCCAGGTTATTGTCAACTCATTGTGTCAACTAGTCTTGTGTGTGCCCTATTACTTGGTGTCTAGAATTGGGACTAAGGGCTTGGGTGCTGATCCGTCTATCGGGCTAATTCCACCGGGCCTAGGTAGGCCAGAGACAGGATCTCACACTCCCCTTGTTCTAAAACCTGGCCAAGTATAGAGTTACTACAATCTAGCTTGCCACCTTGATTAGGCAACTAGCTTGGAACTCTAGGTCCAGTTCAATTCAATTGGGAAAGCTTGTGCAACCCATTTCTTCATCTATTATTGGAAGCTGGTGTCAAGGATAGAGGTTAAGTGGCTCAAGCCTAAGCGGTTCTTGTGGTTTTTAATTAGGACCCAGTGAAAGCTGGGGGAACCTCCCACAGACCCACCTCCTGACTGGCCAGTGGAAGAGAGTAGCTGTTGATTTGATTGTATCTAGTCAACTCAGTTTATTTGGACTAACCGGTTTAGAAAACTCGTAGTTCGGGTCTGAGTCTAATTATTTGCATGACAACTAGGTCAGGCACACCTTACCACCCTTCACAAGCCCAACCTAGTTCATCCATGGATACTAGTATGGAAAGCCTTATGAGATCTATGATCGAGAAGATGGACCGTTTGGATGCTAGGTTTGACCAGTTCGAGGAAAGGATAGGAACCCTAGAGGAATCTAGGTTGACCCCAACTGAACCACCTTCACCCAGATTACCTTCAGTTCACCCTAGAGCCCAACGACAGGAACATACACCTGATCCAATTCATAGAAGGCCACATCAGGATTATATTGATCACACTCCGGAGCCAAATCCTAGAAGACCTCGCCATGATACTTTTGATCAGGATGATCGGGCCTTAAGGAATATACGTCTAGATGCACCAACCTTTGAGGGAAGCCTAGATCCTAAGGTGTACATAGACTGGGAAGCTGACATGGACCAATATTTTGACTGGTATGATATGTCTGAAGAGAGAAGATTCAAGTTTGCCAAAATCAGACTAGTCCGTCAGGCAAGGTTGTATTGGGGAAATGTCGAACGCATAGCTAGGCAGAGGGGAGACTTACCTATAGTGACCTGGAGAGACATGAAGAGAAAGCTTAGAGAGAAATATTTGCCTATGTCTTATCAGCAAAGGTTGTTAGATCAGTGGCAACGATTGACACAAGGAAATAAGACCGTTTCTGAGTACGTTGCTAAATTTGATGAGTTTGTAATGCGATGCAACGTAGTCGAGTCTGAGGCAGCCACATTGTCGAGGTTTAGATCAGGATTGGATGAAGATATAAAAGGGGAACTGTTTTTGAGAGAAGTCCATGATTTAGATCAGGCATACCAAGTTGCCATGGACTATGAGAGGTTTCAAAGGAGAGTAGAAAAGGAAAAAAAAAAAGGTTATGTACGGCCAGAGAAAAAAAAAATATTAGTTAAAAAAAAAATAATAATATAATAATAATATAATAATAATAATAAAAGTAAAAATATAAATATGATAGGAGGAGAGAGAAAGAGGAGAGAGAAAGTGGAGAGAGAAGAGGAGGGAGAAGGAGGAGAGAGAAGGAGGAGAAAGAAGGAGGAGAGAGAAAGAGGAGAGAGAAGGATGAGAGAGAAGGAAGAGAGAGAAAGAGGAGAGAGAAGGAAGGAAGAGCGAGAAAATCAGGGATTTTTTTTTGATATTTGTGAAAAAATTAAGAATTTAGTTTAAATTTAAAATTTATTTATCTGTGTAGAGAATCAGTCTTCTGAGCGGGAAGACGTCGCACCAATTTCGGGTTCGGATTAGTACAAGCGTGAATAGCGGATTAGTAAGGAATTCTAACCTAATCACCGTATTTATTAATATATTTTACATGATCTGATGTGTTTTGAGCATAAATAAATATTTTTCATGCATAGTGTTTTCGGATTGCATGATTTGATTTCCGGGTTACGGATCAAGTTTGTGGTTAGTATTGTTTGTATTTGCCATGTGATCTTGAAATGTATTTGATCGTGATAGCGATCGCTGGAAAGTGACATGATTCGATTATGTGAAGAGAAATGATAATGTGTTAAGAGAACTGGTGTTTGGACTAGCCATGCCACGGCGGTACCGTGGTTTCTCAGTGTGCCCGTCACAGGCTGGAGTGTGACAATTTGTGTGCCCGTCACAGGCTGGAGTGTGACAACAGTGTGCCCGTCACAGGCTGAAGTGTGACAACAGTGTGCCCGTCACAGGCTGGAGTGTGACAATAGTGTGCCAGTCACAGGCTGGAGTGTGACCGTGGTTAGTCCAGAACCCTAAAGATAATGGTTAAATAATTGGAAATTCTATAAGAGGAAAAAAATAAAGTTTCCAAAGTTTTGTTAAACATGAAATCGGAATTGTTAATTTCGTCATGGTAATGTTTACTGCTTTCATATACATGTAAATTATTATTGGTGATTATTTTGGAACCCTTACTGGGCTATGTAGCTCACTCCCTACCATCTGTTTTCTTTCAGAGACTCAGGAAACTTAAGGAGGATCTGGGCTGGGCGTGAGACGGAGCATCATGTTTGTTGAGATATATAGTTAGTTTGTCCGGTTACTGACTTTTGAGTCAGTGGACCATTTTATGATCTCGAGTTAATTATGAACTATACATTGTTAATGATTTGTTTATACAATATTCATTTACTTTGGATACATTTGAATTGTTGTGTACCTAGGCCTTGCATAATCTCTAGGGTAAAACCTAGGGTTTGTGCGGCCGGTCACGTAGCCGTTTCCGGTATTGGATTCGGGGCGTGACAGAGTGGTATCAGAGCAAACCAGGTTCTAGGATCTTAGGATAAAAGCTCAACGAGAGAGAGTGTGGGTTGATCCATATGTGGGGTAGATATTATGTCATGATTGTTTTGACCATCTGAGTGTTAGTTGTTTACTAACAACATTGGTGTAGGTTTTCCATGGCGCGTGGTAGTGGACGTGGACGTGTTAGGAGGCCTACAAGATTTGCAGATGGAGCAAATGCTTGGGATCCTATTGAGCAGCATGAGAATGCTGGAGCCTTATCTGATAATGAGGAACGTCCACAGGACCCAATGCCGAATCTGGTAGACAACACCGGTAATGAGGAGCATCATCATGAACCAGTGCCTAATCCTTTGGATAACACCCCGGAGACTGGAACTGCTGAAACAGGAACACCGGGTGGATCTGGAGTTCAGCCTGGGGATCAGATGGGTCTTCCTCAGCTATTACAAATTTTAGTGCAGCAGCAAGCTACTGCAAGAGCTGATACACTAAGATTTATGGAAGCCCAACAGCAACAGCAGCAATTTATGCAACAGTTATTACTACAACGACAACAGCCAGAAGTCAGAATTCCTCAGGAACGGCCAATTACATTAATAGATTTCAAGAAGTATGCGCCACCGGCATTCAAGGGGACTGCTGATCCCATGGAGGCAGAGGGATGGCTTAAAGCTGTTGAGAAAGTTTTCCAAGCCTTGCGGTGTCCAGAAGAGGAGAAAGTTACATTCGCTACCTTTTTATTGCAAGATGAGGCAGCTGCTTGGTGGGAACTGGAGCTCGGAAAACAAGGACCAAATGATACACCTTTTACCTGGACAGATTTTAGAAAGGTTTTCTATGAGAGATATTTTCCTCAAAGTGTTCGGGTACAAAAATTTCGAGAATTTGATCGCTTGGAGCAGGGTACTTTAACTGTTTCTCAGTATGCCTCAAAGTTTGAGGAATTGTCGAGATACGCTCCATCACTTTTAGCTGATGAAGGAATCCGGGCCAGGAAATTTGAAAATGGACTCAGAAGTCGGATCCAGCATCAAGTGATTGCTTTTGAGCTACCAACTTATAAAGAGGTTGTAAACAAAGCATTAATTATTGAAAGGGGATTGGATGTGGCTCAAGCTGAAAGGGAGAAAGCATTAAAGAAGAGATCTGGAACAAGAGGGAATCAAGGCCAATTCTATAAGGGAACCAATGCAAAAACCAGAAAGCTTGACAATATTACTTCTGATGACAAGACCCAACCAAAGAAAGATGTCAAGTGCTTTAAGTGTGGTGGTTCTCATTATAAGCGGGATTGTACGTGGCCAGATGAGTGGAAGTGCCATAACTGTGGTAAACCGGGACATAAGGCAGTTGTATGTCCATCTGGTCAGGGGTCACAGCATCAGTTACCTCGTGGAAAACAGCAATTTGAAGGGCAACAGAAAACAGTAACTCAGGGACGGGTTTATTCACTCTCCCAGCAGGATGCTAATGCTTCAAATTCTGTAGTGACAGGTATGATCAAATTATTTTCCAGTAATGTTTATGTTCTTTTTGATACTGGTGCTACACACTCTTTCGTATCTGTTAGATTGGTTAGGGAGAATAATGAGTTAACCCCGACATCTTTAGAATTTGAACTCTGTATTTCCACTCCTAGTGGGGATGTTTTTGTGGTTAATCAAATCTGCAAGGAATGTAGATTGAATATCGAAGGTAGAACAATGGAAGCCGATTTGATAGTCATGGATATGAAAGACTTCGATATAATCCTTGGAATGGATTGGCTGACAGCAAACCATGCTTCCATCAATTGTTTTGAGAAAATTGTAAAATTTCAAATTCCTGATCAGTCAGAGTTCTGTTTTAAGGGAAACAAGTTAACTCTTATGAGGAGGATAATTTCGGCTTTTATTGCCAAGCGACTCCTTAGACAAGGTTGTGAAGGGTTTCTGGCAACAGTGATAGATACTCAACAGCAGGAGCTTAAGCTGGAAGACATACCTGTTGTGAAAGAATTTCCGGAGGTCTTTCCCGATGATCTGCCAGGATTACCTCCTGATAGAGAGATTGAGTTCTCTATCGATCTTATACCAGGTACAGGTGCCATCTCCAAAGCTCCTTATAGAATGGCTCCGGCAGAATTAAAAGAACTTAAGGAGCAATTGCAAGAACTGTTGGATAAAGGATTTATCAGACCTAGCGTGTCTCCCTGGGGTGCTCCAGTCTTATTTGTAAAGAAGAAGGATGGAAGTTTTCGGCTTTGCATTGATTATCGAGAATTGAACAAAGTGACTATAAGGAACAAATATCCCTTACCAAGGATTGATGATTTATTTGATCAATTACAGGGGGCGCAAGTATTCTCTAAAATTGATCTTCGTTCTGGTTATCATCAATTGAAGATTAAGACAGAGGATGTATCAAAGACAGCTTTTAGAACCAGATATGGACACTATGAATTTTTGGTTTTACCTTTTGGTCTGACAAATGCACCTGCAGTTTTCATGGATCTCATGAACCGAGTGTTTAGACCATATCTGGATCAATTTGTAGTAGTATTCATTGATGATATACTGATATATTCAAAAAGTCTACAGGCACATGAGGAGCACTTAAAGATAGTATTACAAATACTCAAAGATGAGAAATTATTTGCCAAGCTAAAAAAATGTGACTTTTGGTTGGACAGAATTTCTTTCCTTGGCCATGTTATATCAAAGGATGGTATTTCTGTGGATCCAAAGAAAGTGGAAGCAGTGGTAGAGTGGGAGAGACCCACTAATGTGTCCGAAGTTCGTAGTTTTCTGGGATTGGCAGGATATTATCGAAGGTTTGTTGAAGGATTTTCTCTTATTGCTATACCCTTAACTCGCCTGACCCAGAAACGAACAAAATTTGAATGGACAGATGATTGTGAGCAGAGTTTTCAAGAATTGAAGAAACGGTTAATCACTGCCCCAGTATTGACTGTTCCTGCAGAGACAGGGGAGTTTTGCATATATAGTGATGCATCCCGAAAGGGTCTCGGTTGTGTGCTAATGCAAAATGGAAAAGTGATAGCCTATGCTTCTAGACAGCTGAAATCATATGAATCAAATTATCCCACTCATGACTTAGAGTTAGCAGCTGTAGTATTTGCTCTAAAGATATGGAGACATTACCTGTATGGTAGTCGTTGTGAAATCTTTACAGATCATAAAAGTTTAAAATATATATTTACTCAGAAGGAATTGAATTTGAGACAGAGAAGATGGCTGGAACTATTAAAGGATTATGATCTGACTATCAGCTACCATCCAGGAAAGGCAAATGTTGTAGCAGATGCCCTGAGCAGGAAAACCCCGAGTAAGTTGGCAACCTTAATTACTAATCAAAAGCACATCTTAATGGATCTGGAAAGATCAGGGATAGAGGTACGAATTCATAATTCTGGGATGCAATTAGCAAATATTATGGTACAACCTATCCTGATTGACAAAATTAAATCAGCTCAGAAGGAAGATTTAGAGCTTCAGAAAATTAAAGAGACAGTTGAGTCTGGTGTACAATCTGAGTTTACTATATATAAAGATGATACCTTGAGATTTGGTAACAGATTATGTGTTCCTAAACTTTCAGAATTAAAGAATGAAATTATGGAAGAAGCACATAGTTCAGTATATACGATGCATCCGGGTAGTACAAAAATGTATCGAGATCTACGTGGAAACTTTTGGTGGTCTGGTATGAAGAGAGATATAGCTCAGTATGTGGCTCAATGTTTGGTGTGTCAACAGGTAAAAGCTGAGCATCAAAGACCTGCTGGACCATTGCAGTCTCTTGCGATTCCTCAGTGGAAATGGGAGCACATTACCATGGACTTTGTGACAGGGTTACCCAAAACTCCTAAAGGAAATAATGCGATATGGGTGATTGTGGATCGACTAACGAAGTCAGCTCATTTCTTATCTTTTCGTATCGGACTCTCTCTGGAAAAATTAGCAAATTTGTATATAGAACAAATTGTGAGACTACATGGGATTCCAATTTCTATAGTATCGGATCGAGATAGTAGGTTTGTTTCACAATTTTGGAAGAGTCTTCATAAAGCATTGGGGACCAAATTAAGTTTTAGTACAGCTTTTCATCCCCAAACGGATGGACAGTCTGAGCGAACCATCCAGATTCTGGAAGACATGTTGAGAGCTTGTGTTATGGACTTGGGTGGTGCTTGGGACTGTCATCTATCGTTGATAGAATTTGCCTACAATAATAGTTTTCAAGCTAGCATTCAAATGGCGCCTTTTGAGGCCTTATATGGTAGGAAGTGTAGATCGCCTATTTGCTGGGATGATGTGGGAGAAAGGAAATTGTTGGGTCCAGAAATAGTGCAACAAACAGTGGAAAAGGTACAAATGATCAGAGAACGTTTGCGTACTGCTCAGAGCCGACAGAAAAGTTATGCGGATAAGAGACGAAGAGAGCTGGAATTCAATGTTGGTGATCATGTCTTTTTGAAAGTGTCTCCTACAAAGGGTGTGATGAGATTTGGTGTACGAGGAAAGTTGAGCCCGAGATTTGTGGGACCATTTGAGATTTTGGATAAGGTTGGTGAGGTGGCCTACCGATTAGCTCTGCCACCAGTTATATCTGGAGTGCACAATGTGTTTCACGTATCTATGTTACGAAAATACATTCCTGATCCTAATCATGCAATAGATTATGAGCCATTGCAACTTCAGGAGGATTTGACCTATGAGGAGGTGCCTTTACGAATTGTTGACAGTAAGGAACAAGAATTGAGACACCGAACCATATCCTATGTGAAGGTGCAATGGAGCAATCATAGTGAAAGAGAAGCTACATGGGAACTAGAAGCAGAGATGCGAACAAAATATCCACAGCTTTTCGAAATACCAGGTACGTAAATTTCGAGGACGAAATTTTCTTTAACGGGGGGAGAATGTAAAACCAGGCTTGGGCTGAAGTCGGCAGACCCAGCCGACTTCAACCCAAACGAGGAAAAAAAAAAAAAGGGAGGCGGAGACGGAGAGAAGACCGAAACAGGGGAGGAAAAAAAAAAAAAAAATCACCCTAGCCGACCGGAGTTTTCGCCGGAAAACTCGGTGGGAGAGTCGTGAGGGGAGTGGGAGAAGATTAGAGTCGGTTTTCGTGGGGTTTGGGGCTCGGTGGTTGGGTTTTATACGAAGAGGGAACCCTCGTTTCTTTTTAAAAAAAAAATAATAATAATCCCTCACCGCCGCCCTTAGAACCCCCATCCCGCTCTCTCTCCCTCTCCGACGAACACCGGAAGTTTCCTCAACGCCGCCGGTAAGGTTTTTTTTTATTTATTTGCAATTTTGTGAGTTTTTGTTAATTTTTGGATGAAATTTTGGTTCGGTTCGTTGGGATCGGCCGCCGCCGTTGTCGTCGCCACCGCCGCCGTCGTCGTCGCCACCGCCGCCGTTGCTTGGTCGGTGAGAGCCAGCAACTTGCCGGCAGGTGGGGGGGGGGGGCGATGCCGGATTGGTCGAAGAAGAAGAAAGAAAAAAAAAAAAAAAAAAAAACAAAACACAGTGGTTCGGGTTCGGGTGAAGAGAAAGAAAGAAAGGAGAAGAAGGAAAAAAAAAAAAGAAAAAAAAAAAAAAAGAAAAGAAAAGAAAAGAAAAGAAAAGAAAAGAAAAGAAAAAAAAAAAAAAAAGAAAAGGAAAAAAAAAAAGGTTATGTACGGCCAGAGAAAAAAAAATATTAGTTAAAAAAAAATAATAATATAATAATAATATAATAATAATAATAAAAGTAAAAATATAAATATGATAGGAGGAGAGAGAAAGAGGAGAGAGAAAGTGGAGAGAGAAGAGGAGGGAGAAGGAGGAGAGAGAAGGAGGAGAAAGAAGGAGGAGAGAGAAAGAGGAGAGAGAAGGATGAGAGAGAAGGAAGAGAGAGAAAGAGGAGAGAGAAGGAAGGAAGAGAGAGAAAATCAGGGATTTTTTTTTGATATTTGTGAAAAAATTAAGAATTTAGTTTAAATTTAAAATTTATTTATCTGTGTAGAGAATCAGTCTTCTGAGCGGGAAGACGTCGCACCAATTTCGGGTTCGGATTAGTACAAGCGTGAATAGCGGATTAGTAAGGAATTCTAACCTAATCACCGTATTTATTAATATATTTTACATGATCTGATGTGTTTTGAGCATAAATAAATATTTTTCATGCATAGTGTTTTCGGATTGCATGATTTGATTTCCGGGTTACGGATCAAGTTTGTGGTTAGTATTGTTTGTATTTGCCATGTGATCTTGAAATGTATTTGATCGTGATAGCGATCGCTGGAAAGTGACATGATTCGATTATGTGAAGAGAAATGATAATGTGTTAAGAGAACTGGTGTTTGGACTAGCCATGCCACGGCGGTACCGTGGTTTCTCAGTGTGCCCGTCACAGGCTGGAGTGTGACAATTTGTGTGCCCGTCACAGGCTGGAGTGTGACAACAGTGTGCCCGTCACAGGCTGAAGTGTGACAACAGTGTGCCCGTCACAGGCTGGAGTGTGACAATAGTGTGCCAGTCACAGGCTGGAGTGTGACCGTGGTTAGTCCAGAACCCTAAAGATAATGGTTAAATAATTGGAAATTCTATAAGAGGAAAAAAATAAAGTTTCCAAAGTTTTGTTAAACATGAAATCGGAATTGTTAATTTCGTCATGGTAATGTTTACTGCTTTCATATACATGTAAATTATTATTGGTGATTATTTTGGAACCCTTACTGGGCTATGTAGCTCACTCCCTACCATCTGTTTTCTTTCAGAGACTCAGGAAACTTAAGGAGGATCTGGGCTGGGCGTGAGACGGAGCATCATGTTTGTTGAGATATATAGTTAGTTTGTCCGGTTACTGACTTTTGAGTCAGTGGACCATTTTATGATCTCGAGTTAATTATGAACTATACATTGTTAATGATTTGTTTATACAATATTCATTTACTTTGGATACATTTGAATTGTTGTGTACCTAGGCCTTGCATAATCTCTAGGGTAAAACCTAGGGTTTGTGCGGCCGGTCATGTAGCCGTTTCCGGTATTGGATTCGGGGCGTGACAGAGAGTATATGCTATGAATCGTACTGCTGCGATATCATATCCCCGATCGCTCTCGTGGAGGAGGAAGGCCATTACTAGCAGTTTCTTCGACATGAGATAGCTGTTTTCACAATCCAGGTGATTGGCCATCTGAAATCTTGGAGATGAGCCATGTGAGGAGTGCATCGAAGGACCGCACCCGATAACAGCCAAATAAAAAATACTTCAGCATTAAAAATTTGGTACCGCTGATAAGTTGACAAATGGATTGATAGATAGGACCATAGTAAGCTCTAGCTAACATCTTAGTGACAAGCTCTGGCTGATAAATAAGTCGGTGGCTGGATCAGCGGGTTAGATATCATCTCTAAAGCCGCGTCTCAAAGGTATATCCGAGATATTCGAAGTATCCCGTAATAGGTACCAAGGCTATGAATAGGATTTCGAACTTTGATTTGGCAGTTGCTCTCAAGCCATGATTACAGATAGTGTTTGAAACTTGAATTTTTTAGTTGTTTAGAAATTACTGCCAATAGACTTATATTAAGATGAGGCTTGTATCTCTTTTTTTTATATATATATATTTTCTATATTATTTTCTTACCATTGAAATGATGTTTGTGCCCCGAACTGTCAAGATTGGACGCATGTTAGATGCTTGGCTTGTTGTAGCAAAATAAAGGAACCGATGATTACCAAACAAAGGTGATACATTTGCTAGCAGTCATTTTTGACCAGTTTGATATGATTTGATAGCACATTACTAAAATTCAACATGGAAATATCAGCTAAAACAGCACTCCTTTAGCGGGCAAGGAACGGCCGGATCTGCACCATGATTGTTTGCTTGCACGTGCGTCCTGGTTATATCGATGGCTAATAACGGCTGGCAGCTGCGGTGATCTTGTCGTAAGTTCCAACATTCGTGCATGAGACAAACCTCGAGATGCGGTGGGTCCCACATGAGTTGGGACTACACCAACAACCGCCTCTCAGCGTGAGATAACTCGCTGGTCAGAACACTAAGCTTAAGGGCTAAGGTTTTCCAGGGGCAATAAAAAAATTAGAATCCAACATGCATCTCCACGAGGACGCAAAAGCTTTCTCAGTTTATCATGAAGAAATCATTTATATGATTATATCCTGCTTGGGAGCGAAGAATATATGTATATATATAAAGTTAATTATTTTTTATTAAATTTTTTAAATAAAAAATAAAAAATTTAAATGAAAAATATTTTTTTTCTTTCTCCGAATCGAATAAGATTGAAGAAAAAGGTATCGAAGTTAAATAAATTTTTTATAACTTTTATTTTAATCTTCTAAATATAAAATAAAATATATCATTTTATTTCATTTTTTTTATTGGTAATCAAGAATGAAAGAAATTATTCCTTTTTTTTTTTCATTAAACTTTCAAACAAGATGAGAGAAATAATTTTTTTTCTTTTTTTTTTCATCAGTTTTTTTTGTTTTTCCTTTCCAAACTTCCAACCATGTCTTTAAAAAAAATAAAGATATAAAAATTAAAGAAAAACTAAATCCAAAAATATAATAAGACATTCAAAATAATCTTCCATGAGTCACATTTCGTGGAGTTTATGCGGGCCAAATTCAGAGGAAAGATACGTAGATACGGAGAGGCGTAGCATGTATCTCTGTCGAATAACATTCCTTCCTACCCTGATGTTCGTTTGCCGTGCGGGCCGGTGCACCTTCCAATTCCCACCGTGTAAAAGGAGTTCAAGGTTTGGAAAAAAAAAAAAAAAAATCGGTGTGGGAAGGGAAAGGATATTTCAAAGCCGGCACTGGTTACGATCGCATATTTTTTTTAAAAAACAAAGTATATAAAATTTTAAAATTTATTATAATTTTTAATTTTTATCAATATGAACGATCTCAATTTAAAATAAAATATTTTATATTATCAAATAATGTTATAACTTGGACAATTTGTAAAATTTATTTACCCAGTTGACTACGATGATAGATATGTCCAAAAAAACTGGATGAAAGAAGTGTATGCGGAACATGGCTTGGAGATCGATCAATAATATTTAAGAGACAGTTTAACAAACGCAGACTCTGCTCTTCATGGGTGTTTAGGTGGCTCATTCCATGAATGGGTCCGTTGATGGATCCAGAGTGCAGAGATCCCAGCTCCCTGTGTTTGCACAGGAGAACTTAATTATTTGGCCCTTTGGCTTCGAACCGCAATTCTGGCCTTGACATTGCTGTAATTAATGTGCTGGGATCCAACGAAAATGGCTGCAAATTTTTCTTTCTCCCTTGTTTAGTGCTATGTCGAAGTCTAATGTGTCACTCTGGAGATGCCTCGCTGCAAATGATGAGGTCTAAAGACGACAAACGATACCTGGCCTCCAAGCAAGGCCGCAGGCCGGATAACTGCAGTCAAAATATATAATAACTCTCATATACACCGACTTACCAAAAAAAAAAACTATAACCCTCAACAACCCACCTCTCGTACAGTCTTACCCTCCAAGCATGGCCGCGGGCCGGAATATCTGCAGACAAACTCTCCATAAATACTTATGGAAGCAGTACCAAAATCCTCAAAACCCTTCTCTCTAACAACCATCGCTCTTTCCCTCTCGTTTTCTCATGAAATAGGAAGCGAATTGCTCGGTATGCGAACTCCTCCACTTCCATGTTTACAATTTCTTATCTTAATAATATATCTACATCAATTGCAGATTTTTTTTTTTCTTCTAGGAGAAGAACAAGGAAGAGAGGAAGATGGCTAGAGAGCACCACCAGTTGCTGAACGCACTAGATGCTGCCAAGACCCAATGGTGTCATCACTTCACGGCGATCGTCATCGCCGGCATGGGCTTCTTCAGCAACGCCTACAACCTCTTCTGCATCTTCACAGTCACCAAGCTTCTTGGCCGGATCTACTACCGCAACGACGGCTCCGTCACCCCCGGCATGCTCCCACCGAACGTGGCGGCCGCCGTCAACGGCGTGGCCTTCTGCGGCACGCTCTCCGGCCAGCTCTTCTTCGGCTGGCTCGGCGACAGGATGGACCGCAACAAGGTCTACGGTCTCACCGCCATGCTCATGTTGGTCTGCTCCATCGGCTCCGGCCTCTCCTTTGGCCACACCGCCAAGGGCGTCATGGCGACCCTCTGCTTCTTCCGCTTTTGGCTAGGCTTTGGCGTTGGCGGCGACTACCCGGTCAGCCGCGGCGCCTCCGTCGCCGCCGTCTTGTCCATGAAGGGCTTGGGCATCCTTACCATTGGCATCATCGCCATCATTATCTCCACTTTCTTCAAGGACCGCTTCAAAGCGCCGCCCTACGCCATCGACCCCGTCGGCTCTACCGTCCCCGAGGCTGACTACGTCTGGCGGATAATTCTCATAGTTGGAGCCCTGCCAGTGGTGCTCACTTACTACTGTCAGATGAAGATTTTGGATACCGCCAGCAACAACGCCCCTTTCAAGCAGGCTGCTGCTGACATGCCGAAGGTGCAGCAGGTCGAGATCGAGGTGAAGCAGCCCACCAAGAATCCGGCCGGCAACTTCGACCTCTTCTCCAAGGAATTCGTACGTTGCCACGGCCTCCATGTCCTCACTTGGTTCCTCCTGGACATCGCCTTCTACGGCCAGAACCTTTTCCAGAAGGACATCTTCAGCGCCATCAACTGGATCCCCAGGGCCGCCACCATGAACGCCATCGAAGAAGTCTTCGAGATTGCCCGCGCCCAGACCTTGATCCCCCTCTGCGGCACCGTCGGCTACTGGTTCACCGTCGCGCTCATCGGCGTCTTTGGCCGGTTCAAAATCCAGCTTGGCGGCTTTTTCATGATGACGGTCTTCATGCTTGGCCTCGCCATCCCCTATCACCACTGGACTACCGATGGCAACCAGATGGGCTTCATCGTCATGTACGGCCTCACCTTCTTCTTCGCCAATTTCGGGCCCAACAGCACCACCTTCATCATGCCAGCTGAGATCTTTTCAGCAAGGCTGCGACCGACGTTCCATGGCATCTCCGGCGCGATCATCGCCGCGTTCGGGTTCTTGTATAAGAATACCGGCATGGGTGTGAGGAACTTGCTCTTCGTGCAGGTAGGTTTTTACCTGTTGGGTTTCATCCTTACCTTGGTGACGGAGCTCAACGGAAAATAATTGGAAGAGATGAACCAGGACAATCAGAGATGATGTTACGCGGTCAAATTAATTATATATGGATGATTTGGACGGTTGACTATATCATAACACTGCCAGGCTACTTGCACAAAAAATTTTATGGTTTGAAAACAGGAGTCTAAACAAACAACCAGCTGGAAGAAAGCATAACGTACTGATCATTTTTTTGATAAGATTTTTCTTCGGTCAGAGGTAGGTGGGCCTTGTTCCTGTTGCAAGCGCTGGAGCAGGAGCAGTGTCGACTCAGTTAATATATTTGTGTTTGTTCTATTAGACAAGAAAAATCGCACTTTTTGCACTTCGTTCAAATAAGAGGGAAGGGCTAGTAGAATAGGCCTTCTCAAATTATGAATACCAGCTCATCACTGTTGATGGATGCAGAATGCCTGTCATCATCGAAAGTTTCGTAAATGGGTACCTTCTTTGAAAAGACACGCACACGTGAGAGAAGTATAAATTGAAATATAATATATATATGCATATATAAACGTATTTGAAGTCGCCTTAGATTTTTTTCACGACATGTTCGCCTTCGAGAAAACCCGGCCGGTTTTCTACAAGGCGAACACGTATTTCAAAGTTTGACGTCGTTCAAAATAATCCGGATTCCAAATGGTCCGGGTTTCCTTCAAAGTCGCATGTGAATAAACAATTTGACCATACACGTACACTATCAAACTCAATCGTAAGATCGTGAGAAGGCATGTCCACCACTAAGATAATAATGCAGATAGGACAAATTTAGTTTCATGTTTTATATATCTCAGGTTTAAAAAATAATTTTATAATAATTCTAAATAATTTTAAAATTAAAATTAAAATTAATCGTGGACGTAGATCGATCAAGTTCTTTGACAATAAGATCTATCTAGTTCTTTGACAATAAGATCTATCTAGTTCTTTGACTATAAGATCTATCTACTATTTTAATAAAATTAAAAAATTAAAAAATAAAGGAAAGGGTGGGGGCTGGCGTTTACGTACAAATCCTGTCCTTAGTCGAGCGCCCAGCGTCGGACACTCCAACTGATTGTTGGTTGGCATGTGACCGCGGATTCAGAGGCTTCGCTATGGTCGCACCACGTTAGCCGACGTTATCAGCTATGACGTCACCGCATGTTCGCATGGCGGCCCGAGCTTTTCGTAATCGACCACTGATGGCTTTAAAATGCCCTTCTACTTTACCAAAAGTACAGAAATATCCCATCCTACTGAAGCATTCCGCATGGCGGCGTGGGACGGAATGTTTTTCGTATACGGATAAAAATGGCAGTAGGTTCGCATCAGATCCGGTAATTATAAGTTTAGTTGAAGAAAGTGCTTACACTGTTTTATATTTGCAGCCATGCATGTCTGATGAACAAATCAAGCCTTTCCTTAAAAAAAAGCTAAGGCTGAGCATGCTCTCTGGTACGTGATCACCGATCAAAATTTTGAGCCGGAAAAATATTTTTACTATTTTTAATATCCTTACTCTGAAACGCTCTAGTAGTGCAAAATGCTGCGGAACGGATTGGTCTGAATTTTATAGGAAGAAAATAAAAATTATTGTAATCCATTTTGTTTTCCCTTCTTCATAGAATTTAAACCGATTCTTAACAAAATGCTCCTGAATATTTATAAATATATTTTTTTTCTACCTGATTTTACTAGTTATATTAATTCAATTCATGAGTTTTGTAGAATTTTCGATATCACCTCCTAAATAAATTTGAGAAATAAATTTTTATTTAAATCATTACATGGCCGGGATAAAATAAAAAATTAGAAAAGAAAAAAAAAAAGCTAACAGGTTCTTTTAATTAATAAATATTTTTTTAAAAAATTGAAAACATACTACAACCAGTACGTATCAAGAAAAATATATTATAAAAAGATTATTAAGTAGATTGATTTTATGTATTGGATGTTTTATCACGTGGGATATGAACAAAACGGCATGTTCCACACTTCCACCGGCTTTTCCGTCAGCGTGAGCGGGAGCAGGTGAAAAAATTTCTCGAGAGACTTTGAGCATTTATGACGCAAATAAGACACGCTCTTTTCGTCGCGTGTGGCGTGGCCCAAGGGGAAGGCTCGCACCAGACCGGACCACGTTTTTTTTTTTCCTCTTAATTCGGTTGGGTTCCTGGCCTATTAATGGTTTTGGTAAAGACCACAATTTTTGTCGACACGGGAGATATTTTATTTAATTCGATCTTAATGGATCCTATAAAATTCGATCCGTTTAATTTATAAATAGATATAAATTATATAAAAAATTTAATTTTGATCCGGATCGGGTATGAATAATAGTACGTCCTGACTCGAACCCGATTTATTTATATATAAAAAATTATGTTTGTAAAATATTTAAATAAATTGGATACGGGATGAATGTACCTGACTCGACCTGATCCGTTTAGATTTTAAATAAACTAGATTTTATGAGATCGAATATATCCGATCCAATTCGATTCAAACATGATTTTTTTATATCCGATCCGAAACGAATATAAGATATGTATAAGATAAAATTTTTTTTAATAAAATAAATATAAATTTTGAATAACCGATTCAAATTCGACCCGTTGCCTTTCCTAGGTTTTGGCACCGTGCAGTTTAGGTCGGCGGACCTTCGCTTTTTGTTTCGCTTCCTTCAAAAGTTTGCAAAGTATCCGCATGGGGCCCACCATGGGGCTAAACCTCTCCTCGGAATTCCTTCTACTGCTACTCCCACGCTACTCCCACGCAATTGCAGTTCAAAGGATCTCGGTCTAAATGAGAAGCTGGTGGAATAAGCTACATGTAGAAATTTTATTGGTTTGTCGACATGATAAAATGAGTGCATCTAATAATTTTTTTGTGAGAAAAAATTATAAAAAAGATAAAACAAAATTGATAGTTCCATAATTAGTCTTACGAGAAAATTAAAATAAATGAGACATAAGTAATATATGGTTTACATGATGTAAGGAAAAGCAATCTATTAATATTATAAAAAATATCAAATCTTTTGTACCTAGATCATACTTTTATATATTTGCTAAATCATAATTACGAAAGATATACCTTGAGTCATTATACCGGTCTATAGATCGTGCTATTCTTAAGATGCCCCTCTCACAATCCTTGAGATGTTCTTCCTCCTCTGCGAGATGACTGATCTTCTCTTTCCTCACTCTCATCTTCTTATATGGATGATCAATGGGAACTGTTCACCGCTATTATAAGAATTAGAGAAAATGGATCAAGTAGCCTCTTATTTATAGCTATATATATCTCTCCCATCAGAAAATTAATGAAAGACTAAAATCTCAGTTAGAGTTTCACTACAGTCCTGTTTAATCAATTTTATTAAGAATAGTTCTCTTTAATCAATTGGACTCTGATCCAGTATATATGATCGACTCAAAAGTTGACCAAGATAAGATGATAATTAGGCCATATATTAAATTTTAAATTTAATATTCTTCCACTTGACCTATATTATCACTCAAAATAATTTTTGATTATGTCAAAATATCTTACTTTTAAATTTTTTTTAAATTTTTTTTTTAAATTTTTTTTTAAAATAAAATAATAGTATTGAATCAAATTTTGAAATTGACCTAACAAGTGCGCTCATTTTTTAAAAAAATTGTCCAAGTATATATTCCTCAGCAATTTTTTTATACTTTGATTAAGTAGAAAATTATTGATGCAGATCATGGCAGTTATACATCTCGATTGACATACTTCCTTCCATGTATCATGACATCAATAATTCTCATTTAACCTAGTCTTATATACTGGAGTATATAGGCTATCAAAAATCATAATGCCTATCATAATGATCCCATTATAATATCATATAAATGATCCTTCTGTTTACTTTAATTTTGATAAAAATCAACTATAATGCATACAAACAATAATTGAATAGAAGTAATAATAGTCAATATACTATTAAAAGATCTTAAATAAGTGTCTATTATAAATTAAATATTCTAATGATAAACATCCATAAATTTTACATACTTTTTTAAAATTTTGGATACTAAACCTTTAATCAATGGATCAGCCAACATACAAGAAGTACTAATAAAATCAATAAATACTTAATAACTACTAATTCTCTCATTTATTGCAAGATATTTAATATCAATATGCTTGTTTGCATTGATAATCTTGTCATTGTTGAAGAACGAAACTGCATCAGAATTATCACAATAAATTCTCAGTAGCTTGAAAATAAAATCCATACCTCTTAGTCCTGAGATAAATTTTCTCAACCACAAAGCATGAGAAGAAATCTCATAGCAACTTATGTATTTAGCTTCCATAATAGAGCTGTCAGTAATGCACTATTATATACTTTTCCAAGAAATTGCTCCACCAGCTAACAGAAAAATATAGCCTGATGTAGACTTCCTACTATCAAGATAACCAGTATAATCTGCATCTGAATAACCGATCATCTCCAACTGATCGACCATTTTGTAGGTGAGTATGTAATCTTTAGTCCTCTGAAAATATCGTATTACTTTCTTGGCAGCTTTCCAGTGGTCCATACCTGAATCATTTTGATATCTACCAAGCATTTCTAGAGCAAAACTAATATCAAGATGAGTATATACTTGAGCATACATTAAACTATCCACTACAGATGCATAGGATATATCTTTCATCTGATTTCTTTCAATCTCATTCCCAGGATACTAAATTTATTGAATTTATCATCTTTAACAATTGGCACTTCACTTGATGAGCAGCTTGACATTCCAAACCTTTCTAGGATCCTAGTAATATAATTTTTCTGGGATAAACCAAGTAACTTCTTATTTTTGTTACGATGGATTTCTATACCAAGAACATAAGAAGTATCTTTCATATCTTTCATATCAAAATATTTGGAAATAAACATTTTATTTTTATACAAGAGATCTAAATCACTGCTGGCTAGCAAAACATCATCTATATAAAGAATAAGAAATATAAACTTATTCCCACTCACCTTCAGATATATACATTGATCAGCAATATTTTTCTTAAACCCGAAGGATGCAATGATATTATTAAACTTTAAGTACTATTGCCTAGAAGCTTGTTTAAGATCATATATGGATTTCTTTAATTTACATACCAACTTTTTATTTTCTTGTATTGAAAACCTTTCTGGCTGATCCATATATACCTCTTCTTGTAAATCCCCATTCAAGAATATAGTCTTGACATCCATTTGATGTAGCTCTAAATCAAAATAAGCTACTAATGACATAATAATTTGGAATGGATCCTTTCAAGAAACAGATGAAAATATTTCAAAATAATCAATGCCCTCCTTTTGAGTGAATCACTTTGCAACAAGTCTAGCTTTATACCTTTCGATATTATCTTTGGAGTCTCGTTTGGTTTTAAAAATTCACTTACAACAATGGACTTAAAGTTTCCAAGTAATGCGAAAAGTTTCCAGACTTGATTTTTATTCATGGATTTTGTTGCTGCCAAGACCATCATGGCCCGTAGCTGCTGCTGATGCCGGAGTGTGCTCCCTTCGCTGCCTGTCGGTCCTCTGCTCCTGGACCTGCGAAACAGGGGTTAGTGACCCGGGCCGAGATTTCCGGTGAGGGCACTCCGACGATCAAGTCAGTGATGATCCAGGAAAACAAATCCTCCTAGTCAGGCCCCTCTTGATGAACTCCGCACTAGGAGGAGTGAAAGATGTGAGTGAAGGCGAAAATGTAGCAGGGGGAGAATGATAGCGTGAACAGAGGGGTTCCCTGTTCCTCCGCTTCTCCTTGTTTCCCTCGTTTTCCTTCAGCTGTGGTATTGGTGATGGCGCTTCGCCCTCTTGGTCGAGCTTGCGCTTGTGTTGGTAGTGGATTGTTGTCGTTTATTCGTTACCTCCCCTCTTTTGGGGGTGTCGATTGTTCTTTGTAGTTGAACATTAGTCGTTTAGCACTTGCCTCGGGATCCTCGCTGGGTTGGCAGGCGCATACGGCAGGGTTCCGTGCCGTAAACGAGATGCCTTTCCTGACAGGTGGTAGGGGAAGTTCCCATTCGTTCTGACATCCTCTCCGGTCGCTCCATTCCGGGAAGTTTGATAGAGCCTCGATCCGGGGGTCGTCACCCTAGGGGTTCATGCTTTCTGGCTGGCCCATCCTCCTGGAAGTACGGCCGGACAGGTAGTTATGGCGGCATGGGGGGCACCGTTCTGTGGTCCTCAGGTGGCTCGTCGGTGTCCCGGGATGGCAGGGCTTGCTCTGATCTGGATGCTCCGAGCTCGTGCGGTCACCTTGATGGAGAGTGCGGGCCCGGTCCAGAGGGCGCGTGCTCGGAGAGGCTCCACATTGACGGGTGAGTGCTGAGCTCGACCTCGACCACAGGGCTCTAGCCTTCGAGGGTCTCGCTCTGGAGGGCAGAGGACGGACCCGGTCCAGAGGGCGCGCGCTCGGAGAGGCTCCACATTGGCGGGTGAGCGCTGAGCTCGACCTCGACCACAGGGCTCTAGCCTCCGAGGGTCTCGCTCTGGAGGGCGGAGGACGGACCCGGTCCAGAGGGCGCGCGCTCGGAGAGGCTCCATATTGGCGAGTGAGCACGGAGCTCGACCTCGACCATAGGGCTCTAACCTCCGAGGGTCTCGTTCTGGAGGGCGGAGCACGGACCCGGTCCAAAGGGCGCGCGCTCGGAGAGGCTCCACATTGGCGGGTGAGCACCGAGCTCGACCTCGACCACATGGCTCTAGCCTCCAAGGGTCTCGCTCTGGAGGGCGAAGGACGGCTCCGACCTAGGCATCCCGAGCTCGCGGGCGCGACCTGGCGGAGGACGGAGCTTGGCTCGTTGCCTTGTAGGAGCTCAGCTCAGCTCGGCAAAGTGGTCCGAGCTGAGGTGTTGCCTTGGCGTCTGACGTGGCAGTCTCCTTTAATGTGGCGCCTGCCAGCTACCCACGTCAGCGGTCTCGCCACATCAGATTTCATCTCATCTTTCATGGCATCTAATAAAAGTTCAGATTTATCATTATTCGTGGCATTTTTAAATACAAATGGATCATCCTTAATTCCAATATCATAATCACATTCTTGTAAGTAGATAATATAATTATTTGGAATAGTTGATCTCCTAATTTTAGTAGATCTCCATAATATTCTAGGTTCAGTATTATTATGATTATTTTTAATTAAGTCAGGTTTATTTACAAGATATTCAAGAGGTGGTGTATTAGTCTCTTGTTGATGTTCCATAGTCTCAGGATTAATAATTTTATGTGGAACATCTCTAGGTATTACTGTAATAGAAAAAAAAAATTTATTTCTTTTAATACCTATCACGTGGTTCACCACTACCACTATTGTTTTCATACTCAGAGGTAAGTGAAGGCCTTGTATCAAAACTTGTTGCTTAGTTGCACAAACTTAACCATGTGGATCTCTTAACCTGGTTACCTGCTAAAAAGATCAAGGCAAATGGAACTACAACGCTTAGAGGCAATGCGATGCTAAGAGGAATCAACTTAAGGGCCTAGTTTGGAATTTGGGAAAGAAAAAAAAAAAGAGAAAGAATTGGTGAGAAGAAGAAAAAAAAGAAAGGAAAGGAAATGAATTTTATTTCTTTCATCTTGATCAAAAATTTAATAGGAAAAAAATAGTTTTTTTTTCTTTTCTTGGTTAGAAGTAGAAAAGTAGATGGAAAGAAAGAAAGAAAATCATAAACTTTTTTATATTTTTAGACGGACAAGATAGAAATTATAAAAAGTTTCACTTGCTCCTAATTACTTTCTCTCTAATTCCTCTTGTTGCCACCAAGATTGCCGTGGCTCGTAGCTGCTGTCAGCGCCAGAGTGCGCTCCCTTCGCTGTCTGGCTGTTCGGTGGTCCTGGACCTGCAAAACAGGAATTAGTAACCCGGGCCGGGGTTTCCGGCGAGGAAACTCAGACGGTCAAGTCAGTGACGATCCAGGAGAACAGATCCTTCTGGTCGAGCCCCTCTTGATGGACTCCATGCTAGGAGGAGTGAGTAGTGTGAGAGTGGGATGCAAGTGTATCGGGGAAAGAGCGGTCTGGCTAGAGGGATTCTCTGTGTGGCCTTTCCACCCGCCCTTGCTTGGATTTTCTTGCGGTGCTGTGCTCTTTGGTCGAGCTTGCACTTGTGTTTGAGTAGTATATCTTGTTGTTGTTGTTACCTTCGAGCTTTGTAGTCTAGGTTACCGTTGGGCGTCATCTTGGAATCTTCGCCGGGCTGTCAGGCGTGTGCAGCGGTGTCCCGAGGTGCCTTTCCCGATTCGTGATAAGGGAAGCTGTCATGTATTCTGACATTCCTTCTGGTCGCCTCATTCCGAAAAACCTGGCAGTACCTCGATCGATGGGCCGCCACTCCCGCTTTCGGGTGGTTCAGGTGGTTGGTGAGGAGCGTGGTGCCTCGATCAATGAGCCTCTCCCCTTTCTGGTGTAACCGGCGGTCGCAGGTGGTCATTGCGGTCTGACGGATGTCTCAGTGCAATCCTCGGGCGGCTCGCCAGAGTCTTGGGATGGCGGTGTTGTCCCTTGGTTCGCTGGTGCTTACACCTGAGCTGGGGGTTGAGCTGGAAAGGCAGAGCTCGACTCTGACCTAAGCATCCCAAGCTCGCGGGATCGCCTCGGCGGAGGAGGGTAGAGCGTGGGCCCGGTCCAGAGGGCTCGACCTCGGAGAGGCTCCACGTGGCAGAGGAGGGCTGGGCTCGACTCCGACCACAGTGCTCGATCTTCGAGCGGCTCGCTCTGGAGGGCAGAGTGCGGGCCCGATCGAAAGGGCTCGACCTCAGAGAGGCTCCATGTGGCAGGGGAGGGCTGAGCTCGACTTTGACCACGGGGCTCGATCTCCGAGGGGCTCACTCTGGAGGGCAGAGTGCGAGCCCAGTCCAGAGGGCTCGACCTCGGAGAGGCTCCATGTGGCGGGGAAGGGCTGAGCTCGACTCTGACCATGGGGCTCGATCTCTGAGGGGCTCACTCTGGAGGGCGGAGCGCGGGTCCGGACCAGATGACTCAGCCTCAAAGAGGGGCTCGATCTGAAGGGCACCGCTTGGCTCCTGCCTAGGCATCTCGGGCTCACGGGTCTGACCTGGTGGAGGATGGAGTTCGGCTTCAATAGATGATCTCGTTGTCTTGGGGGAGCTCAGCCCAACGAAGGAGTCCGAGCAAAAAAATTGACGCGGCATCTGACGCGGCAGCTTTCTTTGACGTGGCACTTGTCAGCTGCCCCACGTCAGCAGTCTTGCCACATCTTTTGCCCCCCACTCTCGAGGCTCATTAGTGCACATCGCTCGGGCCGAAGGGAGTAATTGTGATGCTGACGTGGTAAGGTGAAGATCTAGCGCAATGATGGTCATGATTGCTGGCGCTCCGTGGAACGATCCTTCAGGCCAGTACGGGGGTGCCACGTGGCCACGTCCGAGGAGCAGTTAATGTTGGCATAGAATTCAGAGCGGCCGGGATGTCTTTTTCATCGATGGCCAGCACGTGGCATGAATCCGTTGGTGGAGGGTTGTAACGGTACAGATATGCCGGGTCACTTCGAAATGAAAAGAAGTTCTTACCCAAAATATCAGTTCTTTTGAATTCTCCATGCCCACTGCAGTATCCGAGCCTTCTCCTTCCTCTCCAGTTGCCTCAGATCTTTTAAGGAACCATGTTAGTTCCATCTTTCTTCCCCCTTCGTCAGAGTAGGATCCTTCCTCCGAGTCTAGGGTTTCCCTCA
Source organism: Areca catechu (assembly GCA_021397845.1). Taxonomy (NCBI): domain Eukaryota; kingdom Viridiplantae; phylum Streptophyta; class Magnoliopsida; order Arecales; family Arecaceae; genus Areca; species Areca catechu. Next base: position 48,954,910 of record CM038049.1, on the reverse strand, counting down.
GGTCGAGTCCGTCCCTTCATCCTCTTCTTCGAGTCCTTTGCTTCTTCTTTCTTTGGGGATGTCTCGTTTTGGCCCGAGCTTCCGCCCCTCCACCAATCAGGGCGAGGCTGGTCCTTCTGAGAGGAGGTCAGTGTCTCCTTCTTCTTCCAGTGAGGAGGAGGATGCGACTCGTTTCGAGTTCAGCAGGAAGCGCCCTCCTGGTCCAATACTCATTAGGGAACCAGGGTCCGGTCCTTCTCATCCTTCTCTTCCTCCTCCCTCTTCTGAACTTGCTCCTAAGTCTGTCCGGCCCATATATCCTGGTGGGATTGCCTCGACGATCACCACCGAGGAACTGGGGACCATTCAAGATGTCTATGGCATCCCGCACTCTGTTCGGCTTTTGATCCCTCGTCCGGGGGAACGGGTCACTTCCAGTGGCCCGAGCCGTATTGCTTTTTATGAAGAGACCTTTTCTAGGGGTCTCCACTTTCCTTTCCATCCGTTCTTCATATCCGTTCTGAATAATTACCGTTTGGTCCCTGCTCAATTAGTACCAAACGCCATTAGGGTCATCTTTTCTTTTGTTGTACTTTGTCACCTGCACGGGTTTGTTGCCCAGTTTTCTCTGTTCAGGACTTTCTTTACCCTGAAGCACCACCTGACTGAGGACGGATGGTGGTCCTTGTCTTCCCGTCCGAAGGGCATTAGGTTTGAGCTCCCCTCTTCCGTCAAGGGATGGAAGAGCAAGTTCTTTTTTGCCACGGTTAAGGGGGTCGATTGGATATGGAGTGACCCGGACCAGTCCCCCAACTGAAACTCTATGGTCGATGGGATGATTGGGATGACTACGAGCAGCTCCGCACTGCCCAGGTCCCTCCTCTCGAGGTTATGTTGTCAGAGCAGAACCTCTCCGAAGCCAGGGTCGACCCAACGAATGGGTCGGGTGAGTTCAACCTGAACTTTTCTTCTCTTTTTGTACTCCTTACATTACTTTCTGTGGACTCTGACTGTTGTATGGCTTGCATGCAGGCATGATCTTCATAGAGAGCGACCTGCTGGCGATCACCCGGAAGAGACGACCAACCGGGCTAGTCGAGGACCCTCCGTCGAGACGGGTTCGGGGCGAGACGGGTTCGGTGGGCGAGAGCGCGTGTGCGGCCGCTCCCACCGCGGTGGCCGACCCAAATCGGGAGGTGACTGAAGCTGTTCCTGCCGCACTGGCTGGCCAGAACTCGGGGGTGACCGAGACTGCTCCTGCACCAGTGGAGACGGCAACGTCTGCGGCTCCGGGGCCAGTCCAGCGAGCAGTCCGGAAGGTTCTGGAGCGGCACGGCCAACATGGGACGACCCCCACTGCGGAGCTCGAGGTGGTCGTCCGGGCAAGGGCTGCAGCTGCTGCCGCGGCATCCCCCAGTCCCCTAATCCCGGTTGTGGTCGAGGTCAAGGATAAGGAGGTCTGGGCTGGGGCCGAGCTTGCGACCGAGACACCACCTACAAAGGTGCCAGGTCCTCAGTCTGCCCCCGGGGGCCCTGCTACTAGTGGGGCAAGGGCACTTGTCCCTGGAGAGAGCAGGAGGGAGGAGTGTTGTTCTCGGTGATGATTGAGTTGTAGTTGTTGGCATTGCAAATAACATGGCACATGGCACGGCACAAATATGTTAGTACAGTGCATAGATATGTTAATATGAAGTGATTACCCAAGTTAGGTATGCATGTGTATGGTTACTATGATTTATCTCAAAAGGGGGAGATTATAGTGTAGCATCTATTTAATCAGTGGAAATTGCATCAGTGAAGACTGTAGAGTGACAGCAGAAAAATTTCAGAACATAGTAATCTTTAAATGATCATATCTTTCAACATAGAGCTCAGTTTTAGCTGTTCTTAGGCTTTTTGGAAAGCTCTTTCAAAGGTCTACAACTTCTCTGTTGATTATAAAATCAAATTCTACTGATTTAGAAGGTGAATTGATGGTTAAAGGTAAATCAGTTTTTTCTGCTGGTACATTTCGTTCCAGGTTGCTATCATCTTTAAATGATCATATCTTTCTGTATAGAGCTCCATTTTTGCTGTTCTTAGGCTTGTTGGAAAGCTCTTTCAAAGATCTATAAGTTTTTATTAATGACAAGATTAATTTTGACTGTTTTAAAAGGTAAACTGACAGTTGAAGGAAAATAGTTTTTTTAGAACAGGGGATCCAGTCAGCTCGGTGAAATTCCAGTCAACTGGATTTGACAGTCTAAAATCCTGTGGTCTGGAAGAGTCAGCTAGGTGAAATTCCAGTCAGCTGAATTTGACAGTCTGGAATCCTGTGATCTGGAAGAGTCGGCTGGGTGAAATTTCAGTCAGCTGGATTTGACAGTCTGGAATCCTGTGGTCTAGAAGAGTCGGCTGGGTGAAATTCCAGTCAGCTGGATTTGACAGTCTGGAATCCTGTGGTCTGGAAGAGTCGGCTCGGTGAAATTTCAGTCGGCTCGGATGACGGGTAGGCTATTTTAATGGTGCCAGCTGGAGGTAGTTTTATGGGGTTCTCAGTCACATGGGGCTGAAGTATATATATTGGAACTTCATAGAGAACATCGGAGGTTGGAGAACGAACTCTTCTTGAGAAAAAAAAAAGAAGAAAAATAGCTGAGGAGAAGAAATGAAAAAAGGAGCTGGGCTGTGCTGAAAAAGAAGAGATGGAGCAGAATTTAGAAATGAGAGATGATGCTGAAATTGCTGTTGATGAGAGCTGAGGGTGTGGTTTCTTGATTCAGCTTTAAAGATTGAAGAGATGATTTCCATTGATTGAGAAGAGATGCTTCAGTGAGGAGCAGATCAACAAAAATCTTTGGTGATTGCAAATCTGTTTCAGCAACAGCAAGTGTGTGGTATTCTTTCAGCAGTGATCTGAAATTGGTAAGATCCCCTTCATCCATTTCTTTACAGTTCATTGGTTATGGGATGAATTATGTTGTTTGATCTGTGAGATCAAAGGGGGATATCTTGTTCTTGATTCTTGATCTGTCTTGAACGGTGTTTCAATTGGTAAGACCTCAAATAAGAGGCAACTGTGTATGTATCAATGAGAAGTAAACTCTGTAAGATTAGTGAGATCAAAAGAACTCTAGTGAAGAGTAGATCTTGAAGATCATGAGCTTCAGTGAGGAGCAGATCTTCTAGATCATTTTTTTTGCTTAATGAGAGCCACCCAGTGAGGGTGATCATTTGTGGATGTCGGCTACGGCCGAACCACGGTAAAATTTTTGTTTGTATTGTGATTGATCTATATCTGGAGATATGTTGTGTTGTGGAGAGCCTACCGGGTTGGCTCCGCTTTCCTGAGATCAATACAGGGAAGAGCAGAGGAGTGGTAGTGTTGTTGCTTGCAGGTTGTATAATTTTTGTTACAGGTTCAGCAGTTATAATTTGATAAAAAAATTTGGGAGTCACTGATTCACCCCCCCTCTCAATGTCCTGGGAATTTCAATTGGTATCAGAGCAAGTTACCCATAATTGATTTGACAGTCAGGGTTACTACATCAGAGAGGTTCAGATGGCTCACTCTAGCAAGATCCCATTCTTTGAAGGAACAGATTATCATGGATGGAGTAACAGGATGGATCAATATTTGATGTCTCTTGGATATTCAGTTTGGAATATGATTAATGTTCAATTCATTCCATCCTTGACTGAAGTAACAGATGAAAGAGAAATGAAGCAGCATGAAAACAATGCCAAGGCAACCAATGCTTTGTTAAGCGCTCTTTCTCCACATGAATACACACGTGTGATGAACTTGAAATCAGCCAAACAGATTTGGGACAAACTCAGAAGTTTTCATGAAGGTGATGTTAAGATCAAAGAAGCCAAACTTCAAGTACATCGTAGTGAATATAAAGCTTTGAGGATGTCTAGTAATGAGAACTTTCAAGGCTACATGAATAGAGTGTTTAAGGTAGTAAATGCCATTAGAAGCCTTTGTGAGGATCTTCCAGAGATAATTGTTGTAAAGAAGATTCTTAGATCTTTACCTCCTATATACAATCCAAAGGTTTCAGTGTTGGAAGACAAGGACTTGAGTACAGTTAGTCTTGATGAATTGCAAAGCACCATGGTAGCATATGAGATGCGCATGGAGATACCTAGTTCAATTAAATCTAGCAAAAAGGTGGCATTTCAAACCATGGAGAAGTTAAAGTTGTATGATGAGGATGATTATGATTCTAATTTGTTTTAGATGTGGTGATATATGCCATTTTACTGCTAAGTGCAAAAAGAAGAAGAAAGGTGATAATTCAGATGATGATGATAAGAAAAGGAAGAAATCTTTCAATGATAAGAATAAAAAATTCTCTAAGTTGAAGAAGATTGAAAAGTACAGAAAGAAAAACTTAATGTCAATGGAGAATGATGATTCTTCAAATGAAGATTTTTCAAGTGATGATAAAATTTTAGTTGAAGATAGTATGATGTCCGAAAAGAAAATTGGAAAGAACAAGTCTTCTAGGGAGCAATATGTCTTTATGGCAAAGAACTCTTCACGCAAAAAGAGTGTTAAACAAAAAGAGTATGTTGAAGAAGTGACTAGTGATGATGAGTCTGATGCTCAAGGAGTAATTGACTATGAGAAAGAGCTAGTTGTGGCTCTCGATTATCTTGATAAGGAGACAAAGAAGAGAAAGGAGTTTGCTAAGCTCCTAAAGCAAACTGAGAAACAAGTTATTGAATTAAAAGAGCAACTAAGAAATGTTGAAAACTTGTTAAATGAAAAAGATGAATGTCTTCTAGACAAGGTAAAGGAAATGGAACATTTGAAAAGCCTTGACATAGCAAGTGAAATAAGCATGGACTATGTCAAACTGTTGAAAGTTTCTTAAGATCAAGTAATTCATTTGAAGATTAGTTTGGAGGAAATGAAGATAATTATTGAAGAAAAGGATAATGCTTATGCCAAAAGTGCTAGTCAGATTCAGGAGCTTGAAAATCGGATAGTGTTTCTACGAGCAGAAGTTGATAGAGTACATGAGATTCTAGAAGAAGAACCTTCAGCATCTTCAAATGTGAAAGAATGTTTGAATTGTGCCAAGATGCAAGAATCACAGAAGAACCTTGGAATACTCATTGAATCACAAAATGCTCATAAGGGAAAAGCTAGCCTTGGATATTGCCCTAGTATTGAAAAAGCTAAGGGTAAGGGTATAGTAGAAGAGCTTAAAGTAATTGAAAAGAAGAAGAGCTCATCTCAAATCAAAGATGTCCAGAAAAAGAACATTCAACAAAAGTTTCAATAGAAAATTAGAATGCAGAGGTTCAATGGTTATTGCTTGGAGTGCAATACTTATGGTCACAAAGCATCTAACTGCAGGGTGATTAAGAAAATTGAAGGAATATCTACAAATAATAGATTTGCAGTTCTTGAGAACAAAGAAGTTGAATGCTTTCGATGTGGCATGATTGGACATATAGCAAGGAAGTGTATGGAAGATATCAGCATAGAATGTTTTAAATGCAGAAAATTGGGACACTATGCTTGGAATTGCATGCAGCAAAATTGGATAGAATGTTATAGATGTCATATCTTTGGGCACATTGCTAGAGATTGCAGGATTATATTGCCTTCACAGAAAATTCAGAAGAAGATTCCTCTCAGAAAATTTGCAAAGAAAATCAAAGATAAACAAAGAAATCAGATTGTTGATAGACAAAGTCTACCTAAGCCCATGACAATTGCTAAAAAGGCTGTTTGGAGAGTGAAAAGTAAATCTTTGTTGGTACAAGCTGCTTTGAAAGTACAAATAAAGAAAACATCTTGGATTCTTGATAGTGGATGCACATCGCATATGATAGGGGACAAGACTAAATTGAGTGACATGAATAATTTCAATGGTGGGTCGGTCAAGTTTGGCAACAATTATGATGCTAAGATTGTGGGAAAATGATATGCAAGTTTAAATGGTGGCAAAATCCTATGTGACAATGTGCTTTATGTTGAGGGTCTGAAGCACAATCTGTTGAGTGTAAGCCAATTGTGTAAAGATGGTCACAATGTGGTATTTTCAAATAAAGGCTGTGTTATCAGAAATATTGAAACAGGCAAGCAGATTGGTAAGGGAAAGAGAACTTCCAATAATTTGTATGTGCTGAATGAAAAGAACAATAATGAATGTTTGCTAACAAGGGATGATGAAGCAAAGCTATGGCATAAGAGGTTGGGTCATATTTGTGACAAGAATTTAGTCAAGCTATGTAATTGGCATGGAGTTAGAGATCTTCCAGATGTGAAGAGATTGAGAGATGAAGTTTGTGGTTCATGTCAAAAAGGCAAACAAACTGTGAGTCATCACAAGCTTAGAGAATTTTATTCTAGAAGGCCATTAGATCTCATCCATACGGACTTATGTGGTCCTATGAGAACTCAGGCTACAAATGAAGAATATTATTTGATGTTATTCATTGATGATTTTATTAGAATGACTTGGGTTTCATTTTTGAAGAAGAAGGATGAGACACTTGAATGTTTGAAGAATTTTAGAAGAGAAATAGAGAATTCCATTGGCAAGAGAATCAAGTCTATTAGAGCTGATCAAGGAAGTGAATTTACTTTGAGTGAATTCTCTGGATATTGTGAGAAGCATGGGATTCGACTTCAACACTCATGTGTGAGGACTCCACAATAAAATGGAGTTGTTGAAAAAAAGAATAGAGTAGTGGCTGAAATGGCAAGAACAATGATGATAGAAAATAATATAAGTCATAAGTTTTGGAAAGAAGCAGTTGGAACAGTAGTGCATATTCAGAATCACTGTCTTTTCAGACCTCACACTCGCAAGACTCCCTATGAATTGTGGTTTGGTAGAAAACCAACAGTTAAATACTTTAAAGTGTTTGGAAGTAAGTGCTTTATCAAAAACAGGAATGCAAATTTGGAAAAATTTGAAGATAAAGCAGATAAGGGTATTTTTCTTGGATACTCAACTAAAAGCAGGGGTTACAAGTGCTATAACAGGCAGCTAAAAAAGATAGTTGAAAGCATAGATGTAAAAGTGGCTGAACATGGTGTGTATGCCTCTGATGATGATTCAAATGTGGAAGATACTGAAATTGATGAAAGTCAAGTGCATGAGCAAGATGATATTTCTCCTGAGCTCTCAAAGAAAAGTGCAGTAGATAATTCTAATACAGAAATAGATTTTAGACCAAGAAATGTTGTATTTGAAAGGGATCATCCCCGAGATCAGATTATTGGAAATCCTAATGCTGGTATTCAAACACGCAAAATGAAGAGTGTGTACTCTTTGTTGTCTCAAGTATAACCTAGAAGTGTAGCTGAAGCTGCAAAAGATGAAAATTGGGTTAAAGCCATGAATGAAGACCTTAATCAGATTGAGAAAAACCAAACATGGGAACTTGTTCCAAGACCTTCACAAAAGAATGTCATTGGTACTAAGTGGATTTTTAGAAACAAGTTGGATGAGAATGGAAAAATCATTAGAAACAAGGCTCGTTTGGTATGCAAAGGTTATGCTCAGATAGATGGAAAAAAAATAGAAACAAGGCTCCCTTGCTGAGAAGAAGCTGAGGTGGTACAATGCTGAGGCCGATCGACACAAGGAGACCGCTCAGTCTGCCCAGGCCGAGCTGGCAACAGGGAGGGAGAAGTTGGCAGCAGCTGAGAGGGCGGCAGAGGTGGCGGCCAAGTCGACGTAGGTGGCCAGAATGGAGGTCGCCGAGGTAAAGAAGGATGTCATCGAGGCCAGGAAGGATGCTGAAGAGGCCGTTGCCAGGTACAAGGCCTCGGAGGAGTTCATCACCGAGATTCACCAAATGGCATCGGACTCCTTCTACAAAGGCTTCATGTTCTTGTGCGGTAGGGTTGAGGTGTTCGTTCCTGACGAGGGCCATAGTTGTCTAGGTACCCTCTAGCCTCGGACGCGGAGCCGGGCTAGGAGGCAGACATTGAGGAAGCTGTCACCTTCGATCCTTCCCCGCCAGTAGAGGCCGAGATTGGGCCACCCGAGGCCGGAGCCGTTCAGCCAGAGGTTCCCGAAAATGGGACCTCTCAGCCTCACAACCCAGCCGGGGGTCAGCCAGAGTAGAGTAGTTTTTCCTTTTTCTTTTCTATACTTGGTCGGGGTCACCTGGTATGTCGGGGACCCGAAGACATTTGTAACTCACTTTTGTTAATGAGATGAGAATTTTCTTGCTACCTGTCCATTGCCTGATTTTTCCCTCTTACTCTCTTTTTTTTTTCCTTTTTTCTTTTCTCTCTTTTAATTTTGAGGTGAGTGGTGAGATCAGAGAGGAGGGTTCCACCTTGTCTAGGATTTGGCCGCCAGGCTCCGGTGTTGGCAAGTTGGGCACAAGATTTTGGTAGTTGGGAGCAGCTGGGCTCAAAAATTTCTTGGCCGGAGGCTGGGCCCCGGTCCAAGGTGCCTGAGAGCTGGGCTCAGGTCTTGGGTGCCTTGGAGCTAGGCTCGAGGCTTTGGTGCCGGAGAGCTGGCCCCGGTCTTGGATGCTTGAGAGCTGGGCTCAGATCTTGGGTGCCTTGAAGCTAGGCTCAAGGCTTTGGTGACGGAGAGCTGGGCCCCGGTCTTGGGTGCCTGAGAGCTGGGCTCAGGTCTTGGATGCCTTGGAGCTAGGCTCGAGGCTTTTTCTTCCGGAGAGCTGGACCCCGAGTCTTGGTCACCGAGAGCTGGGCTCAGGTCTTGGCATTTTGGAGCTGGGCTCAAAGACATTGATGATTTGAGAGCAGCTTGGCTCGAAGATCCCTTGGCCGGAAAGCTGGGCCCCAGTCTTGGGTTGCCTGAGAGCTGGGCTCAGGTCTTGGCATCTCGGAGCTGGGCTCAAAGACATTGAGTTGAGAGCAACTTGGCTCGAAGATCCCTTGGCCAGAGAGCTGGGCCTCGGTCTTGGGTTGCCCGAGAGCTGGGCTCAAGTCTTGGCGTCTCGGAGCTAGGCTCGAAGACATTGTTGATTTGAGAGCGGCTTGGCTCGAAGATCTCTCGGCCGGAGAGCTAGGCCTCGGTCTTGGCATCTCAGAGCTGGGCTCGAAGATGTTGATGATTTGAGAGAGGCTTGGCTCGAAGATCCCTTGGCTGGAGAGCTGGGCCCCGGTCTTAGGTTGCCTGAGAGCAGGGCTCAGGTCTTGGCATCTCGGAGCTGAGCTCGAAGATGTTGATGATTTGAGAGTGGCTTGGCTTCAAGATCCCTTGGCCGGAGAGCTGGGCCCCGGTCTTGGGTTGCTTGAGAGCTGGGCTCAGGTCTTGGCATCTCAGAGCTGGGCTCGAAGACGTTGATTATTTAAGAGCGGCTTGGCTCAAAGATCCCTTGGCCAGAGAGCTGGGCCCCAGTCTTGGGTTGCCTGAGAGCTGGGCTCAGGTCTTGGCATCTCGGAGCTGAGCTCGAAGACATTGATGATTTGAGAATGGCTTGGCTCGAAGATCCCTTGGCTGGAGAGCTAGGCCCCGATCTTGGGTTGCCTGAGAGCTGGGCTCAGGTCTTGGCATCTCGGAGCTTGGCTCGAAGACGTTGATGATTTGAGAGCGGCTTGGCTCGAAGATCCCTTGGCCGGAGAGTTGGGCCCCGGTCTTGGGTTGCCTGAGAGCTGGGCTCAGGTCTTGGCATCTCGGAGCTGGGCTCGAAGATCCCTTGGCCGGAGAGCTGGGCCTCGGTCTTGGGTTGCCTGAGAGCTGGGCTCAGGTCTTGGCATCTCGGAGCTAGGCTCAAAGACATTGATTATTTGAAAGCGGCTTGGCTCGAAGATCCCTTGGCCGGAGAGCTGGGCCCCGGTCTTGGATTGCCTGAGAACTGGGCTCAAGTCTTGGCATCTCGGAGCTGGGCTCGAAGACGTTGATGATTTGAGAGCGGCTTGGCTCGAAGATCCCTTGGCCGGAGAGCTGGGCCCCGGTCTTGGGTTGCCCGAGAGCTGGGCTCAGGTCTTGGCGTCTCGAAGCTGGGCTCGAAGACGTCTTGGAGGTTTTCCTGCAAGACAAATAGATACTCACGCAAAAGAAAAACCATTATTATTATTATTGGGGGAAAGCCTTACATCATTGATAGTATCTTCGCAAGTCGCAGGCATTCCATGTTCGAGGGAACCTGACGTCATCGAGATCCTCGAGGTAATAGGCCCCCTATGAGAGGGCCTCAGCCACCTTGTAAGGGCCTTCCCAGTTCAGTGAAAGCTTGCCACACTCCCAGCGTTTAGATGCTTCTGCCCGACGTAGCACCAAGTCCCTGAGTCTGAAGACTTTTGGCCTGACCCGGGCATTGTAGTACCGGGCTACTCGTTGCCGGTATGCCACCATTCGTAGCCAAGCTTTATCCCTTGTTTCTTCGAGGAGATCCAGGTTGAGCAGGAGGTGTGCCGAGTTTCGTGCCTTGTCATATTGTTGCACTCGTAGCGTGGGCACGCCGAGCTCAACCGGGATGACCGCCTCGGCGCCGAAAACAAGGTTGAAGGGCATCTCGTCGGTTGCCATTCTGGATGTTGTGTGGCAGGCCCACAGAACTCTCGGGAGTTCTTCCACCCATATGCCCTTGGCTTGGTCCAGCCTGGTTCTGAGTCCTTGAAGGATGGTCTGATTAGTCACCTCGGCTTCCCTATTTGTTTGAGGGTGAGCTACCAAGATGAATCGGTGTTGGATGCCATGTTCGGCACAAAACCCTTCAAACTCCTGGTTGTCGAATTGTCGTCCGTTATCAGTAATGATACAATGGAGGAGTCCAATGCGACAAATAATTGACTTCTAGAAGAATTGGTGGACATTGGCTTCCATAATCCGGGCCAGTGGTTCTGCCTCGACCCACTTGGTGAAGTAGTCGATCGCCACCGGCAGGAATCTTCGCTGCCCTGGTGCAGGGAAAAATGGCCCCAAGATGTCCATTCCCCACTGGGTAAAAGGCCAAGGAGCTGAGAGCTAGGAGATCGGCACCGCCGACTAGCGTTGTATGTGAGCGTGGCGCTAGCATTTATCGCACCTTTTAATGAAGTCGGCAGCGTCCTCCCTCATGGTCTCCCAAAAGTACCCCTGGTGAAGGGCTTTATAAGCCAGCGTTCTCCCTCCCACATGGTTCCCGTAGAGGCCTTCGTGTATCTCCTGGAGCACGAAGGTTGCCTCTACGGGCCTGAGGCACTTCAGGAGCGGGTAGGAGTAAGATCGACGGCAGAGCTGGCCCTCCATCAGAACGAAATGGGAGGCCTTCTTCTTGACGAGGGCTGCTTCTACGCGGTCCTCGGGTAGGGGGCCATCAGTGATGTACCTGACATACCTGTCCATTCAACTCGGCTCGGGGGTGACTTGATGCACCTCGTCTAAGCCCTCGTAGCTTGTGTTTTCAAGGTACTCGATGTCGGCCCGTCCCAGCAATGAGTCCGGCAGGGTCGCGAGACTAGACAGTGCATCCGCGCGTGAATTCTCCCTACGGGGGATGTGGAAGATGCTGAAGCGCCGAAAGCCTGTCGTGCTCGAGCAGACCTGCTCCAGGTACTTTGTCATCTGGGGGTCCCTAGCTTCATACTCTCTAGAGACTTGTCCGGCAACCAGTTGGAAGTTGGTGAAGACTTTCGGATTCTGCACACCCAGCTCACGAGAGACTCTTAAACCCGCAAGGAGTGCCTCGTACTCCGCATGATTGTTTGTCACGGCGAATTTGAAGTGAAGGGCGCATTCTGTCACAATCCCATCGCTGTTGGTGAGGATGAGCCCTACTCATCTCCCACCGGAATTGGACGCGCCGTCCACGTGGAGGATCCAAGGCTCTTCTCCTAGTCCAGGCTTCGTTATTGTCTACTCTGGCTCCTCGACGAACCCGGTGCACTTGACTACGAAGTCAGCTAGGACTTGGGCCTTCTGCGAGGACCTCGGCCGGTACACTATATCGAACTTGCTGAGCAGCAGGGACCACTTGGCCAATCTTCCGGAAGTCTCGGGGTGGCTGAGTATGGTCCTCAGCGGCTGGTCCGTCACGACCACTATGGGTGCGCTTGGAAGTAGGGCCTGAGATGCTTATCAGACATTATTAGTGCAAAAATGAGTTTCTCGGAGCGAGTATACCTGATCTCTGCATCGCGGAGGATTTTACTGGTGTAGTACACCGACTTTTGATATTTGTCCTTGTCTGCATGAACGAGAATCGAGCTGACGGCTCCGGGTGTAACTGTCAGATAGTGTAGGAGCTCTTCCCCCTCTTCCGGCCTGGAGAGCAACGGGGGAGTGGCGAGAAATTTCTTCAGCTCCTCGAAGGCTGTCTTACACTCCTCCGTCCAGATGAAGTCGTGCATCTTGTACAGTGCCTTGAAGAATGGAAGGCAATGGTCAGCTGACCTCGAGATGAATCAGTTCAAGGCGGCAATACGCCCCGTTAGGCGCTGAACCTGCTTCTTGGAAGTCGGGTGCTCCATGTCGATGATTTCCTGGACCTTCTCTGGGTTTGCTTCAATGCCTCTCTGGGTGACCATGAAGCCGAGGAACTTTCCTGCCGCCACTTCGAAGGTGCACTTCGCTGGATTCAGCTTCATCTGATGCTGCCGCAGGTTATGGAAGGATTCTGCGAGGTCAGCGATATGGCTCGAGCTCGGCTTGCTCATGACGAGCATGTCATCCACATACACTTGCATGTTCCGACCAATTTGGTTCTTGAAGAATTTATTGACCAGACGCTGGTACGTGGCTCCTGCATTCTTCAGACCGAAGGGCATCATCCTGTAGCAGTATGTCCCTTGGTCGGTGATGAAGGTGGTGTGCTCCTTGTCCTCCGGGTGCATACGGATCTGGTTGTATCCAGAGAATGCATCCATGAAGGAGAGCAGCCTGTGGCCAGAGGTGGCGTCCACCTGCTGGTCAATTTTCGGTAGGGGGAAGCTATCCTTCGAGCATGCTTTGTTGAGGTCGGTGTAGTCTACACAGATCCTCTATTTGCCATTGTTCTTCCTAACCATCACCACGTTCACCAGCTAGCTCGGGTATTGACCTCCCGAACGAAACCGGTGGCTAGGAGTTTGTCCACCTCCTCCTTGATAACTGCTTGCCTCTCAGGGGCGAAGCTTTTTTTCTTCTGTCGAACTGGCCTGTGCTTTGGGTCAACACTCAGTTTGTGAGTAATAATATCAGGAGGGATACCTGGCATGTCCGTCGCTGTCCAGGCGAATATATTTGTGCTTGCCCGCAGGAACTCCAGTAGTTAAGCCCTCTCCTCCTCGGGTAGCTGGGCTCCAATCTGCACCGTCTTCGTGGGGTCATCTCCGAGCGGATAAGAGAGTAGGCGCTCGACGGGGCCTCCCCTGGGGTCTTGAGCCTTTTGGTCGAGATCATCTACCTTGGGATCATCCTTGGAGAACTTGGCCCCTGGAAGGGTTTGAAAGTAGTGCTGCACCGACTGGGGTGCCCCCCTCATCTCCCCGACACTGTAGGGAGTGGGAAACTGTACAAGTAGTCTCTTGGTGGAGACAACGGCATCGAGCAGGTTGAGCCCGGGTCGGCCCAGGATCATGTTGTAGGCGGAAGGAAGCCTGACAATCGTGAAAGTCATCATAACGATGCTCTACCGAGGTGGGGTCTCGGCAATGACCGGGAGAGTGATCTCTCCCTCTACCCTTATAGAATCACCTGTGAAACCAACAAGGAGAGTATGCACATGTTTGAGTTGATTGGGAGAAAGGTTCATCCTGGAGAAGGCATCGTAAAAAAGCATATCTGTGGAGCTTCCACTATCAACCATGATGCATTTTACAGGATGCCTCGCGATCGTCATCTTGACGACCATGGCATCATTATTTACATTCTTCCCTCTGTCTTCCCCTTTCCTCATAAAGGGGAGTACATTCTCAAGATCCCTTGCCCCTCGGGCCTTCTTAGGCACGCGCGCGGCTCCCAAGGAGATCATACCCACCGGCTTCTCGGTAGGGCGATTGTCGATCGCTGGAGCTGGTGAAAGAGCGACGAGCACCTGGGATTCCACCTGAGGCCTGCCCCCCATGAGTCTTTTGAGGTAGCCCCTCTTGATGAGTTCTTCGATTTTCTACTTGAGGTTGCAGCATTCCTCAGTGTCGTGGTCGTGGTCGCGATGAAAGCGACAGTACTTCATTTTATCATGGCCGGTGGAGTGCTTCATCGGAGGCGGGCGTCTCAAGTAGTCCTCGCCTTCGATCTCCATGAGGATTTTTGTCCTCGGGACGAGGAGAGGGGTGTAACTCTCCTCAGGAACGGGAGCGCCTTTCAGTCTTGTTCCCCTCCGGGAGTTCGGAACCTGAGGTCCTGGCTTTCGGGTTCCGGGCATCTCGGTGGGGGTCAGCTTCTTCAGTGGCTTTCCGTCGAGCTCCCGCCTCGTACAATCCGCCTCCTCGGCACGAATGTACTTTTGGACTCGGAGGAGAAGCTCGGAATAAGTCTTTGGGGGCTTCTTGTCGAGCGAGTAGGTCAGATAGGAGGTCCTAAGCCTTCGCTTTAGTGCCAACATGGCAACTAGCTCATCAAGGTTGTAGATCTCCAACGCGGCGGCCTTGAAGCGGGCCACGTAGTCCCGCAGCGGCTCGCGGTCCTGCTGCCAGATGGAAAAGAGGCTATCTGCCTCTCGTGGCAACTTCCGACAGGCGTCGAAGTGAGCCACAAATTTTTGCCCCAACTAGGCGAAAGAGTTGATGCTCTCCAGCTCCAAGCGGGTGAACCACACCCGGGCTGCCTTTCGGAGAGTAGCAAGAAAGGCGATACAGAGGAGAGCGTCGGTAGCCCCCTGGACCCTCTTGAGGGCCCGATATCTTTCCAGGTGTCCAAGGGGTCGGTGGTCCCATCGTAAGGATCCACCTGCGACATACGGAATCGAATCGGAATTGGCTCCCCTTGGATTTCTTGGGAGAAAAGGAGATGGGCATCGTAGCCCGCTGGCTCGCTAGTTGAGCCCGGTAGGTTAGTAAATCGGTGGGATAACTCCATCAACTTGCGATCATGCTCCTCTAGACGCTTCTCCGCCGCGTGCCTGATGGCTTCGTCAGTGGACCCCTTCGCCAAAGGAGATGGAGAAGGTGACATGGGTGCATGGCACCCGTGGCGGGGGGTCTTACTTTTCCTACCTCGGTGGGACTTGGATACTGCCCGTCCAAGGTTTGGTGAGCGACTCTCCATGTCGGCAGACCCGGCTCGTTGTCTTTTCACCGGAGTTTGATGGCTACCCCGGTTGTCAGTGATGGCCCGTGGCAGCGAAGGCCTTCCTTGAAAGGAATGCAGGCTGTCGCGGGGGGTCGTGGCATGGGCCACGGGAGTCCCTCGCTGCTGGTGGGTAGCCAAGGACCGGTGTTGGTGCTGAAGCTAGTGCATTGCTGTGGTAAGGATCTGCATTTGCTGGGCAAGTGACGCCAGCTGATGCTCCGCCGGAGGTGGTTGAACCGGAGCGGATGGCCCCGCCTCTGGGTTGTACAGGTTCCCCCGAGAGGGGGAGTCCCCTGCACGACTGGTGGAGGCCTCTCGCGCCCGTGTCGTCACCATCCTTCTTTGGAACTTGCTTGTAGAAGAGAGGGGGGAGGCTTGAACTTGATCAAGGACTGTTCACAGGGACACTCCCCCTACCTAGCATGCCAATCTGTTGCCACCAAGATCGCCATGGCCCGTAGCTGCTGTCGGTGCCGGAGTACGCCCCCTTCGCTATATGGCCGTCCGGTGGTCCTGGACCTGGAAAACTGGGATTAGTGACTCGGGCCGGGGTTCCCGGCGGGGGCACTCTGACGATCAAGTTAGTGACGATCCAGGAAAACAAATCCTCCTGATCGAGCCCCTCTTGATGGACTCCATGCTAGGAGGAGTGAGTAGTGTGAGAGTGGGATGCAAGTGTGTCGGGGGAAGAGCGGCCTAGCTAGAGGGATTCTCTGTGTGGCCTTTCCACCCGCCCTTGCTTGGATTTTCTTGTGGTGCTGTGTTCTCTGGTCGAGATTGCACTTGTGTTTGAGTGGTATATCTTGTTGTTGTTGTTACCTTCGAGCTTTGTAGTCTAGGTTACCGTTGGTCGCTCGTCTTGGGATCTTCGCTGGGCTGTCAGGCACGTGCGGCGGTGTCCCGAGGTGCCTTTTCCGATTCGTGATAAGGGAAGCTATCATGTGTTCTGACATTCCTTCTAGTCGCCTCATTCCAGGAAACCTGGCAGTACCTCGATCGGTGGGCCGCCACTCCTGGGATTCGAATCTCCTGGTTGACTTCCGCTTTCGGGTGGTTCAGGTGGTTGGTAGGAGCATGACGCCTCGATCAATGAGCCTCTCCCCTTTCTGGTGTAACCGGCGGTCGCAGGTGGTCATTGCGGTCTAGCGGATGTCTCAGTGCAATCCTCAGGCGGCTCGCCGGAGTCCTGGGATGGCGGTGCTGTCCCTTGGTTCGCCGGTGCTTATGCCTGAGTTGGAAAGGCAGGGCTCGACTTTGACCTAAGCGTCCCGAGCTCACGGGATCGCCTTGGCGGAGGAGGGCAGAGCGTGGGCCGGTCCAGAGGGCTCGACCTCGGAGAGGCTCCACATGGCGGAGGAGGGCTGGACTCGACTTCGACCACGGGGCTCGATCTTCGAGGGGCTCGCTCTGGAGGGCAGAGTGCGGGCCCGGTGCAGAGGGCTCGACCTTGAAGAGGCTCCATGTGGCGAGGGAGGGCTGAGCTCGACTCCAATCACGGGGCTCGATCTCTGAGGGACTCGCTTTGGAGGGCAGAGTGCGGGCCTGGTTCAAAGGGCTCGACCTCGGAGAGGCTCCACGTGGCGGGGGAGGGCTGAACTCGACTCCGATCACGGGGCTCGATCTCCGAGGGGCTTGCTCTGGAGGGCGGAGCGCGGGTCCGAACTAGATGGCTCAGCCTCAAAGTGGGGCTCGATCTGGAGGCCGCCGCTCGGCTCCTGCCTAGGCATCCCGGGCTCGCGGGTCCAACCTGGCGGAGGACGGAGCTCGGCTTCGATGAGCGATCCCATTGTCCTGGAGGAGCTCAGCCCGGCGAAGGAGTCCAAATAGGAAAATTGACGCGGCGTCTGACGCGACGGCTTTCTTTGACGTAGTGCTTGTCAGCTGCCCCACGTCAACGATCTTGCCACATCATCTCTTATTTTGGAAAAAAAAAAAAAAAAATACAGATTTGGCGGGATTTATTTTTCTTCCCTCCCTCTCATTTTCCTTTTTTTTTTTTTTTTTTCTAAGAAAAACATCCAAAGATTAACCCATATTCTTTTCTTTTGTCTCCTATACTTCTCTCCCAACCAGGTCCTAAAATAAAGATAAAAATCTCGATCTAAAACGAGGCTTACTTTGGTTTTAAGCATGAAAGATAGACATTCTTATTCAAAGTTCGATTTCTCATTCACCATTCCACGGGTTGCAATCAACAAATAGAGATGCTGCGAAGCATGAAACAAGTGAAACAAAAATTGAAACACTGTTTGTTAAAGCATCTACTTGAATAAAAGATAAGACCATTGCTGAAAATTTGATTGAACCATGTTCACAAGCTTCTGCACCTTAGCCAATGTGCAGGGGTCTATCAGTCCGAAAGCTTCTGCACGTAAGCCAGTCCATAAGTTGATAGGATGAGGCCTTACAATTTTCTTACGTTACCCAAAAATCTTTGCTCTGGTTGCAAACTAATTGGACCAGGCACCCCAGTCCTGTGTACAGATTTTTGTAGGGGCCAGTGACGAGGATCACGTACAGACAATCTACGTACTAGTACAGGTTAAGTTTCATTATTAAACCTGAAGCAGCCGAGCAGCTCAATCTTAATTACACTGTTCCAACTTGGCTGGGCTTCTTGATCGTAACTCATAAGCAGACTAGACTACCTCCAACGAGATCTATACCTGATTCAATCCAGGTCCGATGTGTTGACATAAGGAGTGCTCGATCTAGAAAGTGATTATACCGCATTGAAAGCAACGATAAAGTGTTTGTATGTGACTACATAAAGGAAAATGCTCTCTTGCACCGTGACGCTGATCACAAGAATCATAGGGCATGCAAACTATTTTTATTTTCTTTTTTTTTGGGGTAAATCAGAAATATCATACCGGGCGTGCATAGATACATCCACGGATCAAAAACTAAAGTATACAGAAATTTAGCCGAAGATCATTTCCGGCATCACATAATGTATAGTTCCAATATGATTGGCTACAAAGATTACCATCCAATCTGCAGCGTTATTACTTTCTATATAAATATATGTCGTCTCAAATAAAGCTTAATTTTTTTTTTTTTGGCATGAGTGGTAGATCCTATGGTAGATGGCTTTGGGCAAGCTCATTATACGTGCAGAGGTTTGCCATATATGGTTCTTGTAACGAGAATGGATGGCTCAAATTATACTGATTAAAACTAAATTCCACAAACCAATATGTATTTTGTTTATTTCCCCAGTCTGAAACTGGCCACTAACGCCCACATGTCCTAAATTTGGTACACGGCCCAATTCTGTTGTTTTTGAAGCCAAAAGGCCCAAAACCAAAATTTGACTTTTTCTTTTTCGAGGCTCGTGGTCATGAATTATATTTCAGTTAATAACTTTCACAATTATAACGTTTCAAATATGTTTTTTTTTTTTTCCAAAACAAATTAATTTAGAAATATTTATTGGAAATCTATCATGCCACGATTTGAATCTCCAACTTCAAATCCAACTAGCCATGCTCCTTTTGTGAAAAATGAAAAAGAAAACATGCATTATCTGAGATATATGATTTAATAAAATTGTATCTTTTTAATTTCAACTCCATTTACCATGTAATTAACTCTACTAATCAACTAACAAAAATTATGAAAAGAACGATGTTCATCCAAATCTTCACATTATTTTGTTGATTCCATGATAAAGGTCATTTAAAATAGTATTCAACTTACAAATGGACAACATTTAGGAAAAGGGCGGGCACCTTAGTAACTGTCACCGCATTTTCTCCTGGACCGAGACGATCGGTTATGTTGGAGTGCTCCTCTTCCGGTCGACCTGCAACAAAGTCTCCAATACCTGCGATGCTCTGGTGGGGGACACTTCGATGCTTAAGTTAGCAGGAGTTTGAGGGCAACAGAATGGAGAAATCAAAGAGATAGCATGCGGGAAGGGAAGAGTGTACCCAACCCAAATGGAGGTCTCCCGGTCATCTTATATAAGTGTAGAATGCTGCCAAATTCTGTTAAGAGACAGGTGGAGGATACCCGAATTACCCCTAGGAGAATCAGGATGGTGGCCAGGTGGCACCAAGACGTGGCCACGAGGCGGTGTTCGTTGTAACAAAATTCTGGTACCAGCTGGAGAGAGCTTTTGGAGCCTTCGAGCTACTTCCGGAACAAGAATCAGTTGGTCAGACCTGACAGAGATGGGTCGTCCGGTCGAAGGAGAATATCCATCAAGCCTTTACGGGGAGTAGATCGGTTGGACCTGACAGAAGTGGGTCGTTCAGACCTCTACTTCGGTGGATCGGCCGGTCGGCTTTCTGATGAGATGGATCAGCCGAACCTCTACCTCAACGGGTCATTCGGACCTCAACTTTGGTGGGTCGGCCAGTCGGACTTCTGATAGAATGAACCAGCCGGACCCTTACTTCAGCGGGTCGGCCGGTCGGACTAATTGGAAGCCCACCAGCACCGGTTCAGTTCAGGAAAAGCCGGTTGAGTACAATAGTTACCCCCCTGTTCCTGGCTTTTGAGGGGACACGTGGCTTCGAAGGACAGGAGCACCATCTTTGCACAGGTCGTGTCCGTCCTCGACACAACCGCGGGCCTGATCCGGAATCATTGCACGGAATCGTTTCGAATCTCCCATGACCGGCATCAGGGACAGATGTAGGCTCCGCATTGGGGGATGCAGGGGCGGCAGTTAATCCGGAGGAGGCACCATGATGAGGGGCCAGGTTGGCCCACGCGATGATTGGATTGTAGGGACGCGCCGTGCCACGTGGCGGCATCCGAATGACCGACATGGCACCCAGGACAATCTTCGTGCCGTTGATTCGGCCTTCACACGGATCGCCATCTGCCAATCCTGAACAACCGGCTGCCTTAGTTCCTGCATCGTGGAAGGTCGCGTCCACTGATAGGCTGGTTACAGTGCCCAAGAGGCAAGCACCCCTTCGGAGGCCTATAAAAGGGCGGGCAAGGCGCTCAAGAAGGATTTTCCACTGCGATTGCACTCTGCGAGAGAGAGAGCTTCTTCCTTCTCCTCTGTGATCTCCAGTCCCCTAAGAGTCCGGCCTCAGGTCAGTCCCCCCGTCCTCTTTCTTCTTTAGTGCTAATGGCATCCAGTAGTCGAGGTCCAATCCAAAGATGTAGGGAACCAGGACCGAGTGAGATCCAATCGATGATGACCCGGGAACGGGTCGAAAACCTTAGAGCCGTTTACGGCATTCCTTCGACCCTACACCTCTCTGTTCCGGGCCGAGAGGGAAGGGCAAATAATCCCATAGGGCCAGGGAACCTTCCCGTGTACGAGGCCCATATCAAGGCTGGACTTAGGTTTCCCTTACACCCTTTCTTCGTGGAAGTTTCCAACTTCTATAAAGTGACTCCGGCGCAGCTGACCCCGAATAGCATTCGGGTGGTCTGCTGCTTCATAGTGCTCTATCACAAGGCGGAGACCGAACCTAGGTTATCTC